>JAPFRF010000004.1:27162500-27387500 GCA_029282475.1 Phrynocephalus forsythii
CTCAGCCATGTACTCCCTCACCATGGTCAGAGCGGGATCCAGTTCTTCTTCCTCCCTTGTCTCCACTGAGGAGGAGACTGCCATGGCTAGGGCAGAGGCCAGGTAGTTGGCTGCTGGTACGGAACCTGGTCTCTGGGTGTACAGTCCTGGAGTAGAGGAGGAAGAGGATCCTTGTGAGGATTCCTCTTCTGGATCGCTCTGGCTTCTGTGCACCCTCGGGAACACCTGGGCCAGATTTGTGACAGCCCTGCGGACTTGACAGCATAGCTCCGTCTTCCAGGAAGTTCAGGTTGGCAGGGCTCCCCGCCAAGGAACCCATGACGTGAGGATTGCACAGGCATGCCATCTGGTACACCTTTTCCCTCCTGAGTGGGCTAAGGCAGGTATCCACGCCGGTCAACAGCCTGTCTGCCAAGGCCCTGCTCTTTGGGAGAAGATCGGCTTCTTCCCAGATATTGGCCTCTAGGCGTTGGTGAAGGGCATGTATCAGGGGGAGTACGTGGCTCAGGCTGGCATTGTAGTTGCTGAGGACGTGGGTGGTCTCCCCAAATGGCTGCAGGATACCCACCATCTGGGAGAGGGTGAGCCACTCGGTAGCACCAATGTCCAACACCCTTCCCTCAGGCAGGATGGGAGTGTGGGACATGACGTATTCCACCACTTGCCTCTGCTCCACCAGGCGCTTGACCATTTTGTAGGTGGAGTTCCACCGGGTGGTCACGTCCTGGATCAGGACGTGCTCTGGTCAGCCCATCTCCGCCTGCTTCTCACGCATCATCCTGGATGCCTTGACGCTGTGTGAGAAGTGCCCGACTATTTTCCTGCACTTGTCCAGCAAGGCCTTGGTCTCCAGGGTCCCCTCACACCAGGAGTCCTTCGGTGCACCCAGCCCAATGGCATCGCCCACCACTAGGTGCAATTTGTGTGCTGTGCACACGATGCCCTGGAACCCTGCCCTTTCAACCGCGTTAATCATGTTACGTCCTGCGTCAGTGACCATGAATCCGCGATTGACCTCCCCTTCGGTTCCGAATCCCCACTCTCGCATTGCTGTCTTGAGGACCTCAGAAATGTGGATGCCTTTGGCACTGTCCTCCATGCTTTGTGCCTGGAGAAGCACCACCCTGTACCCTCTTGGGGTGCTTCCTTGTGGCTCCCCCTGCAGCTGTTCTTGGGATGCCCTAGTGTCAAGGACCTCATTGGGTTGCCACCAATGACCCGTCAGAGAAAGGTATCCGTGGTGCCCACCAGTCCAGAGGTCAGAAGTGAAGTGAATCTTCCTTCCTCTGGCCGCCTGCAGCAGGGCCCGGACCATGTCACTGATGGACTCAAAAAGGGAGGGAATCACCCGCCTGCTGAAGGTACGCCAGGATGGAGGCTCGTACCATGGAGCCACATGCTTCATCAGGTGCCTGAAGCCTGATGACTCCACAAAGGAGAGGGGCAACCCATTCATGGCCACCATTTCACCAACCACGCGAGTGGTGGTCTCCTGTGCCTTGGCCCTATTACGTTGGCTGACAAAACTCCCACACAGCGGCACCACTTCCTGCAGAGTGGCCTGCCTCTTCCCACTCTCAGTGGAGCTGTCTCTGGACAAGTCCTCCTTCCCCATTCCTGCTTCCCCCCTCTTTCTCCCTGAGGAACCAGGGCCTGACACTGTCCCAGGCAGAGTCCCAGGGTGCTCTCGCATGAGGTGGCTACGCAAGGCACTTGAGGAGAGGTGTTTGGGGTCATTCCCCCTGCGCACGACCACCCCGCATTTCTTTCACACCACAAGCCTCGAGTCTTCCGGGCTGTTGTCAAAATGCTCCCAGAGAGACCCGCGAGGCTTATGGAAAGTACTGCCCCCTCTGTTACTGTCTGCTGCTGCTGTGCTGGTGGTGGTGTGGCTTGTGCCCTGCTGGGACAATTGACTGCTGCTGTCACTGGTGGTACTCTGGGTAGAAAGAGGACTGCTCCTTCCATCACTGCCTAAAGCCTGCCTTTCATCTGTTCCTGCCAACAGGTCCTCAGAATCCGGCATATGTAGATGCAAAGAGCCCATTTCTGATTCCGAGTCCTTGTCTTCCTCCTGATAAATGGGGTTGGGGGTCCATGTCAAAGCATGGTGGCGATGGGGCTTGCATGCATTCATCCATGCTTCCCTCAGTGACAGATGATGGTCCGGTCGTGCTGGTGGTGCAGCTGCTGCTTGGAGATGGAGTGGCAGCAATATCACTATCTGCACTACTTCCTGTGCCTTCCATCAGAAATGTGCCCCTATTTATTTTAGTGGGGGTCCCCCTGCCCTTCCCTCTGGCTCTGCCACCCCTCCTCATTTTTTTTTATTTCTCAAAAGTATTAGAAATATATTTTCTTATTATATTTGTGTAAAGTAACAAACTATTCTAATAAACTTATCCTTTTGACCCACAAGCTTACTCTCACACACTGTGTTCTTTTGTACAAGCTTTCAATGTTGCCCTGCTGGCCCTTGGTATAATTTTCTAAATTCTGAATTCAACTTTATCCACTGAAATGGAATGTGCCTGCCTGTGTGTTCAAGTGCACACACAACACAACAAGTGTATGTATGTAAACAAACAAACAATGAGCTGGAGTAATGAATAAATAATATTGTAAGGCTGATATCATCAGCAGCAGCAGCTGGACAGGTGGCTTCAGCGACACGCCAAAAATAAGCCTGAAGTGAAAAGACAGTAGTGTGGTACTATGCCTCCCAAACAGAAAGATATTGGGGTGTAAATAAATACAATATAGTTTAGTAGTTGTAGTCAGGGAATAAAATGAAAATAATTGTCTAAATTCTTCTGATACACTTCAATGGAATGTGTCTGTGTGTTCAAGTGCACACACAACACAACAAGTGTATGTATGTAAACAAACAAACAATGAGCTGGATTAATGAATAAATATAATATTGTAAGGCTGATATCAGCAGCAGCAGCAGCTGGACAGGTGGCTTCAGCCACCCCCAAAAATAAGCCTGAAGTGAAAAGACAGTAGTGTGGTACTATGCCTCCCAAACAGAAAGATATTGGGGTGTAACAATATAGTTTAGTAGTTGTAGTCAGGGAATAAAATGAAAATAATTTTCTAAATTCCTCTGATCCACTTCAATGGAATGTGTCTCTGTGTTCAAGTGCACACACAACACAACAAGTTTAAAAACAAACAATGAATTAAGTAATTAGTAAACTAAATAATATTGTAAAATATTATCCACTTAGGATAGAGGTTCTGTTCTTGGCTTGCACCCCAAATGTGTGTGTGTGCAAGCAAATTGAAATTGGGAAAAACAGAAAATAAATGGTAGTATATAATATATTTTAAAATAAATCCACACCTCCCACTCCCAGTCGACCCTCCCCCTTTATCCAATATCAGAAAAATCCTCTCCCCACAAACAGCCAGAGAAGAGAACAAAGAAAAAAACCTCTAACTGCTTCCCTTCACCAGACAAAGCTGCAGGGAATCAAAGAAATTATTTTCTAATAAAAAATCAATTCCCTCCCTGCCTGCCTAAAGCCTAAAAAAGCCTCCAGGCCTCCCTCCTCAAATAATCTCTCTGTCTCGATTGCACAAGCACCACCAGCACAGCCCTCCTCCCTCCACATCCAAAAGCCCGACTGTGATTTCTGGAAGGTGCCTCGGCTTTTTATGCCCTCCGAGACATGCAGAAGTGTCAGTCAAAACCTGGCCATGCCATTGGTGGAATTGTTCAAAACATTTGCATGGTCCCATCCCTAGCCCAGCCCAAATGAGCAGGTCTAAAAAAATGAAAAATAAAATAAAATAAAATAAATGTGATTTTTTATTGCTATAAAAAACCCACTGTTGCTACTACTAAAATTCAGGCATTTAAAATAAATAATTTTTCATGTTTCTGTTGTGATTTGGTGTGTTTTTTTACCACGATTTCAAAAGAAAAATTGTCGTCGCCATTTTGGATTTCCCCCCCCCGCATAGCATGGCGAGACGACGAGGATGACCCCCCCCCAGCCTGGTGCAAGCAGCCCAGGACAGGAGAGGGAGGGGGAAGGCCGCCCCCCCCCCAGAAACCACCCCTCTGGTAGGTGGCAAAGCCTCATGCAGGCATATTTTCGCCTGCTTTTTTGGCCGGGAGTCGGGGGGGGTTAAAACTTTTTAAAACGTTTTATGTGCTTCGCATCGCATGATCGCCGCGATGCCACAAACGGAAATGAAAAACCCGATCAAATATACCGTCTTTGGATGAATGGAGGGCGAAATTACTGGACTTTGCAGAGATGGCCAGACTGACATGCAGACTGAGGGATCAAGACAACCAGAGGTTCCAAAAAGACTGGCAAAAATTTAAGAACTACATGGAGACTTATTGTAAGGATTTAAAGACTCTTACCGGATTAGGGTAGAACGCGAGGGACTACTATTTACTTTTAGAACCTTTTTTATAAGTATATAAAAGGGGTTCGTTTGAAAGGAAGGCTGGGAGATGAATAACGTTAAAACCGCGCGAAGAACAGAGGGAAGCCGAACCTTAGTGATAGATTGATTCTGTATGGTTAATGTTTTGAATTTGTTTTTCTTTTGTATATTAAAATTTTCTAATAAAAATGCTTTGAAAATTTTTTTTTCTTTTTTCGGTTTGAGTTCGAGTTGTAACGGCTTAATTACCATTACCGTTTCCGTTACTTCCAGAAATGAAAAACCGAAAACGGAAACGAAGATTTCGCCACTCCGTGCCCATGTCTAATAGAGAAGCTGTCTCCTGCATTAAAATCACACTTTCTCCTCCTCCAACAGTGATCAACCTTGGACCCGTTCTGAGACTCTGCAGCCTTCTCTTCCACTCACACTATTTTATATACAGAAGCTGACCCAATTGGTATGGGTAAATCTAAATTTCACACTCACAACGGGACAGAGCTCTCTCCAAAAGAGAGGCAGTAATTTAAATGGGCAGGAAGTACGTTACGTGGAACATATAACTCTGTCATCTAACCCAGAAGAGACACAATGCAGTCCGTAGGCAATATATGCCCTCAAGGTAACTTCCCCTGCCACAAAGCAATCCTTTTATTTAAAGACTGCCCCAGATCGGCAGTGTGATGCATGGCTCTCGGCAACTCCCCTGACATATTTGCATTTGTGCTTATCTTGATCTGCCTTGACTTATTTGCATGTCAAACATTATTTACAGTCGATGTATTTCTTTTTTTTTCCAATTGGTGTAGCTCAGGTATGTGCAAACTTTGGCCCTCCTGATGTTTTGGACCACAACTCCCAGAATTCTAAGCTTGGATTGCCAATGGCAAAGGACTGTGGGAGTTGTGGGCCAAAACATCTGGGGGGGCGAAGTCTGGACATGCCTGGTGTAGCTGATCGAAAGAAGGCTTCATTTGGAGTAATTACCTCCCCATTTCTGACCGCCAACTAATCCAGTAAGAAATCAGGAAGTACTCGTATTCAGTGAATGTTTCTTTAACTGATCATCATGCAATTACAGAATAAGGCAGCTGGAAGGGGGCCCTAAGGCTATCATGTCCAGCCCCCTGCTCCATGCAGAAATCCAAATCCATGTAGATCTGACTGATGTTTGCCTTCAATGCCTCCAGCACTGGAGTACTTGGTTCCTTTGTTGTACTACTCGAACAGTTAAGACTTTTAAGGCACTGAAATACAATACCAAACACAAATAAAAGCAGCTAAGTTAAGGACCCTAAAGTCCCTGATGTTGGGAAAGGTTGAAGGCAAAAGGAAAGGGGGGCGGCAGAGAATGAGATGGCTGGATGGTGTCATCGCTGCAACCAATAGGGATTTGACCAAACTCCGGGAGGCAGTGGAAGATAGGAAGGCCTGGCAAGCTCTGGTCCATGGGGTCACGAACAGTCGGACATGACTGAACGACTGAACAACAACTACAAAGTTAAAGGAACCTGGGATAAACATTGAAAGGCTGCCATGAGCCAGGAAAATGACTGGGAGCTCCTTTGTTTAGAGGTTGGGCTTTTCTGGCAGGGTTTCTTCCTGGTCTTTCTTTGTATATGGGGCACAGTTTCTCAGCTGCTAACCCAAGTGGAATTCCTCAGCCTGGCTGATACTGTCCGTTCCTGATCCAACTGCTGCTCAGTTACTGTCAAAGTGGTTTAATTACCAGTACAAAGCAATTGGTTGCTTGCTACTTCCACGCTCTGCTCACCCTACAGTGTTTTAATTCTTAACTGAGAAAATCCCTCTGTAAAGAGCAGAAAGAGGAGAAAGAACAAAGTGAAGGGAAGGGGCCTTCTCAATTCAACTGCATGTTTCTGTACTCCATGGGCTTCATATGACCTGGACTGCAACACATCTGTGTTTTATTACATAGATCTTCCTCACAGTATCTACCTACCCTGACCTTTAGTGAACACAACACAAATATTATATACCACCCAGAAAATTTACAATAAACAGCGGGGGGTGGGGGTAGGGAACATATTTTTAATGCTCACTCTTCTCCTTAGAATGGGTCCTTTCTGCAGATAAAATGAGTTACAGTTGCAACTAATTACTTGATTTGCATATGTGGTTAAGCAGTTAGCGCCATACGTTTCTGAGTCTGCATTCTCATCTTTTGTTCAATCTCGAGAACAACATCACCGAGAATAACAACAGCAGTCCACGGAAATTCATTTGTACAGGCTGAAGCATCCTTACTTTGAAAAATTTATATTCAAAGTACTGGAGACGAGATTATCGCAGCGATTACTAGCTAAAGTGACAAGTGTTTTGACTGGGCAATATTAGTAGATGAACAGATGGAGTAGAAAGAATTTCATAGAATCATGGAATAAGGAATTTGGAAGGGGGCTATAAAGCCATTGAGACTAGCCCCTGTTCAATGTAGGAACCAAATGAAAGAATACCTGATGTGTCTTCATCTAATTTTCTCTTGAATTCCAAAAGCCCTGGAGTGCTCATCACCTCTCATGGTAACTGGTCCAACCTTATCCCAATTATATTAATCCAAATGCCCTTGTGGGGTAACCCAGCTGAATTCCTGTACAGATATATGTATTTTTGACATATGCTGCAACTCCACCTCCTTTTCTATTATTTCTGTTATTTTTGAACAAATTATATACTTCACTTGCCATATTCCAGTAATGGGAGTCATCCCATTAAGTTTCGGTTATTCCTATCAAGTCCCATTTTCCTCCCTGAATGACATCTTCCCATTCTTGTTTGTTTTACACACTTCTTGCTTTCGTATATACTGGTTGGGTAACTTGTGGCCTGCTTTCTTTCCTACATGTTTATGGAGATTATTGTTGGGCCCTGTTAAATTGCTCGCTCTATTCTTCTTGGGCATAAGCCTTCTTTACTTCTGAGTCAGCACCTCTCTCCCCCTTCCAGTTCACTTGTAGGAAGTGTGACCCATGGTCCCAAAATCCAAACCCTTCATGTCAGCACCAGCTTTGTAGTCAGTCATTCACCAGCTGCATTTCCCTTTCCCTTGCTGTTCCTCTTCTGAGTACTGGTAAGATGGGTGAGAACTTCCCAGAACCAAGTCTGATGTAATCTCTTTGATTTTTCCTACATGGATGAGAACAAAGGGATATGCATCCATGGGTATGAGTGATGACAATTCTTCATCACTCATATCTTCCCAGCATAGTCCAGTAGAGCCTTTCATTACTACCTCCCCACCCCCCTACCAAACTCTTATTAGCCTCCCCTGGTCACTTGCTCCCTGGGTCTATCTCAATTTTATTCCCCTGATGTGCTTTGTTCAGAGTCAACAAACAGAAAGTTATTATTAAACAACTTTTTAAGGGTCCATAAATGTACAGAACACTCTAAAGCAGGCATGTCCAAAATCAGGCCCGGGGGCCAAAGGTGGCCCATTTTCACATTTTGAGCGGCCTGCGGCCTCTTCTGCCCACTGGCTCAGCTTGTCACTCATCCCTGCCAGGTGGCCCCTCCCCCTACTGGATGGAGACATCAGCTTGCGGTTTTACGGTTTGCCTGCCCTCCCTGCCTCTGTCCACCCACCTACCCCCGCCACCTGCCTAGCCTACCTGTCCTCACCTCTGTGGCTGCAGCATACTCCCTGCCTCCTTGCATGTTATAGAGACTTGTCCAAAGTCTGGCCCTGGGGCCAAATACGGCTGAATGGTCGGCCCCCACACATCTTAACCTCACCAAATCTGGCCCTCCTTGCAATAAGTTTGGACACCCCTGCTCTAAAGCTTTCTTTTGTATTTATCAAGTTTTGTAAGTTTACAAAGGAAATTTCTAATGTTGTAAACAATTCAAAAAGTTTAGGACTCAAGTCCATTAATTTTAACATGAATGTTATGCCTATTGCTCTCAATATAAAAGTGTTCAGTTATGGCTGCATTGCAATATATCTTTATTCTGTTCCTAAATTTGCATTTTGGTTGTGTGGTAATATTAAGATAATTGATTATTTTTTCCACAGACAACAAACTCCACACTAGTTTTAACTTCTTAATTACAACATAAACAATCCTGTCTGTTTTATAACCTGATATTCCCTTGATTACTGCATCTTTAACATCTTTATCTCTTAGGAATAATTGAACAAAGGACTATCATTCTGGTGTTCATAGTACGTTTTCTGTTAACTTGGCATCCTCGTTATGTAAATTAATACACTGTCTGCAGAAAGGAGGAGAGAAAGAGAGAGAAGGCCACTGCTTTGGGACTGGCCCTCACATCCTCCCCAGTGCTGAGCAGCAAGGGACATGGATCTTCTGGACAGAAGTGCCGCCCCACCTAAAAGACCGGCTACCCCATTTTAGAAGAAAGTCTAGCTACAGAGCCACCACTAGATACACTTGCTGAAATCTAGTAATGAGTCTCAAGGAGGGTAGGTTCACTTGATTCAATGGAACTCATGAAGGAGTTGACTCATCCACGACAACCCCCCCCCAACACACACTGATTCAATCAGCCTACTCCAGTTGCAACGTATGCCTAGACTTCAGCCATTATCTTACAAGTAGCTTTTCTGCCTAAACGCAAGCTGTAGATGCTCCCAAGGCTGCTAACCGTTCTCTTCCACTGAAAGCCTCATAGGTGATCAGCATTAAAACTGTGTCTTACGTATCTCTGGGCCTCGGCATTTCTTTTGAGGGCAAGATCCACTTCTGATGAAGTGTTCTGGCACCCAATGCCAGACGTTAGCTCTACTCCGCTGGGCAGTAACCTCCTATCTGAGCATGCTCTCCATAGGTAGTCATCAAGATTTACTTTTTCAAGCTGCCCTCTTTATTCATGGGTGTTTTTTTTTTCCCAAAAGTCATTTGGCCATGCACGGAACATGAGGAGCAGGGAGACTCTGGGCCAGATGGAAAGGTGGCATGTGGCCTTGAGTTCGAACCTCCCAACCCCTTCCCTAATAGAGAATTGTATAGGCAAAGCACTGGTTAACCATGTTGTCAGTTTATAAAATTCAATTCTTGAATTGTATTCACACACTCAGGTTTTCACATGTTGACCAAATTAGCTCACTGTTTACATACATAAGAATTAACACCGGGAAAGACTAAGTTTAATATACGCTCTTCCCACGCAAGACTGAAGGGGATGATTTTAATTGGGTAAATATTTGAAATCCTTCATTAGTCCTGTTTGCTTAAGATTACTAATTATCAGTTAAGTGATTTGAAAAAGCAAATAACATGTCTATATTCTTCCAGGCAATATTTTGCTAATCAATATTTATTTGCCTTTCATTTCCCACTGGCTGCCATTTGATGTATTTTAAAGTCATACTGAGTATGCCTTTCCTGCTAAATATATATGCAAGTGAATCTAGGATATGCAGAGGAATTGTGTTCCCTTCATTCGTGCAACTCATTAATGCCCAAAGCAGGGAGCTGGTACCTCCCTAGGGGATATTACATGGGGTACCACACACGTTTTCCCTAGGAAGGAGGAAGAAAAGTCTCCAGCTTCAAACAACAATGAATATAGGGGCTGAGATTCCCTCATGCTTTCTAAGGAGGTGGATATGATCAACAGCCATACTCACTGACCACTACAGTCCATCCCTACTGGCATGTAAGCTTAAGAGCTCAATGGGTCTCATACCCAAGTAAATAGGCATAGCTCTGCAGCCTCAGGTAGAGATGGGCACGACTAGGGAAAATGACGTTTTCGAGTTGTCGTGTGTCGGAGGCAGTCCGTTTTGGCTCGTTTCCGTTTTTCGCAAAATTTTGCAAAAATTAGTCGGTTCATTTTTTCGTTTTTTCGTTGTCGTTAGTACTGGTTGGGGGGTAGCGGGCTCCTGGAGGGAGCTGCAGGAGTCAGCCAGAGCCACAAGTGACGGACTGGCAGACTCTTTGCACCTGCTGTGTCTCACGTACTTGCATGTAGTGCAATGCAAGTAGATCTGGCTTAGGGTTAAGACGGGTTAGCGCAAGGGCTAGGGTTAGGCTAGTTATGGGTGAGGTTAGGGTGAGTATTGGGGTGCACCTCTGGGTGCCTCTCTGACCCACTTAGAAGGACAGTGTACTGGCGTATGGGTTAGGCTTAGGCTTAGGGTTTGGGTTTGGGCTACGATTAGTGGGCTGTTTATGCCCGATTGGCACATCCCAGAAGTCTCTGTGGTCAACCTGGCCAAGTGGCCATGCGATTGGTGGAAAATTTGCATGGTCCACTCCCATGGGCGAGCCCATCATTGCAAATGTTAAGGTGTAAAAAAATAAAATAAAATAAAATAAAATAAAATCAACGGAGACTTTTTTTTTTGCAAGAAAAACCCACTGCTGCTACTGTAAAAATTCAAGCATTTAAAATAGCTAATTTTCGCATGTTTCTGTGGTGCTTTGGTGGGGTTTTGGGCAACGATTTCAAAAAAAATATTGCGGTCGCCATTTTGGATCCCCCGCACTGCATGGCAAATGGATGCGCCCTCTCAGCCTGGTACCAGCAGCGCAGCAGTAGCAATAGCCAAGGAGAGGAGGGTGGGAAACCCCCCCCAAATAAAACACCCTTCTGGCCTGGTAGGTGCCCTCAGACAGTTTTCGCCTACTTTTAGGGCCAGGAATCGGTTTTTTTTTTAACTTTTAAAAACTTTTTTTCTGTGTCGCTTGGCATTGCGCGATCGCCACGATGCAAGTAATGAGCACGACAAATCAGACCAAAATTGTTCGTTCGTCGGTTCGAGCTCGAAGTCTGGCGGAGTAATTCCCGTTACCGTTTCCGTAGAGTAACGGATACGAGTAACGGAAACAGAAACGGGAATACCGCTAAGTCGTGCCCATCTCTAGCCTCAGGTATTCAAGAAACAAACAGGTAGCCATCTCGTGTCGCATAAGCAGACTGCAAATTGCACTAGGGTGCTTCAGCTCTTTCCTTTCCCCTATACCGGTATACAGCCTGAACTCACAAATCTTCTCTGCAGTCATAGGAGGCTATAGGAGAAGATTAGATTATCGAGCTGCAGAACTCATGTTTTGCTATCAAATGGATCCTACCAGATTTCAGCCAGAGTTTCCAATGTGACTCCTGCGCTACTTACAGCCTGAATGACATACTTTTGCAAATGTTCGCACTGGCTGCAAATTAGCAAAAGGACCATGAGGCCTCCTTACACCCGCATCATTTCAGTTACCAATTATGTTCGGTTTCTTTTTCTCGGTGAACTTCTGGAGAGTGTTCAAAACAGGTAGGAGAAAAGCCAATTCCCTGCCCTCATTATATCAAAAACAACAATGAAGTCTGTTCATGGCTAAGAAGCACTTCAGGGAGGTTGACTATGGACTTTGGTGTGAAAAATGATCAGTGAAATGCTTTTCTTAGAAGGGAAAATCAGTTCCATGTTCTGATGCTATTAAATGAAGAGAGAAGAAACAAGGTTGATATGGAAAACGATCTAATAGACATGGGCACGACTTGGTGAAATTCTCGTTTCCGTTTCCATTTCTCGTTTCCGTTACGTAACGGAAACGGTAACGACAATTACTCCACCAGAACTCAAACTCGAACCGACTAAAGAAAAATTGGGTCTGATTTGTCGTGGTCATTCCTGGAATCGCAGCGATCGCGCGATGCCAAGCGGCACAGGAAAAAGTTTTAAAAATAAAAAAAAAACCCGATTCCCGGCCAAAAAAGCAGGCAAAAATATGTCTGCCTCAGTGAGGGTGAGGGCACCTACCAGAGGGGTGGTTTCTGGGGGGGGGTCCCCGGCCTCCCCCTCCTCTCCTGGGCTGCACAAAGTGCGCATCCTCGTTGAGTCGCACTTGCCACGCCAACTCGCCAAGCGGCGCAGCAGAGAAAAAAAGTTAAAAAAAACAAAACCCCAATTCCCGGCCAAAAAAGCAGGCGAAAATATGCCTGCCTCAGTGAGGGTGAGGGCACCTACCAGAGGGGTGGTTTCTGGGGGGGTCCCCGGCCTCCCCCCTCCTCTCCTGGGCTGCGCAAAGTGTGCATCCTCGTCATCGAGTCGCACTCGCCACGCCAACTCGCCAAGCGGCGCGGCAGAGAAAAAAAGTTTTAAAAATTAAAAAAACCGATTCCCGGCCAAAAAAGCAGGCAAAAATATGCCTGCCTCAGTGAGGGCACCTACCAGAGGGGTGGTTTCTGGGGGGGGGGGTTCCCCGGCCTCCCCCCTCTCCTCTCCTGGGCTGCGCATCCTCATAGTCTCGCCAACTTGCCATGCCATGTGGTGCGGGCGGGGGATCCAAAATGGGGCGACCGCAATATTTATTTTGAAATTGCGTGGTCCAAAAACACACCAAAGCACCACCGAAACATGCGAAAATAGCTATTTTAAAACTGCCTGAATTTTTTCAGTAGCAGCAGTGGGTTTTTCTTGCAACAAAACGTCTCCATTGATTTTTTTTATTTTTTTTTACACCTGCGGTGCGCAATGATGTGCTGGCCATGGGAGTGGACCATGCAAAGTTTTGGAGCCATTCCACCAATTGCATGGCCACTTGGCCAGGTTTTGACCGAGACTTCTGGGATGTGCCAGTCGGGCATAAAAAGCCACTAACCATAGCCCAAACCCAAACCCGAACCCGAACCCTAAACCATATGCCAGTACACTGTCCTTCTTAGTGGGTCAGAGAGGCAGCCAGAGGTGCACCCCACTAACTCACCCTAACCTTACCAGTAACCCTAAGCCTAGCCCTTGCGCTAACCCCTAACCCCAAGCCAGATAGATCTGTGTACTCGCATTGCACTACAGCAAGTACACTTCCCTTCTTAGTGAGTCACAGCGGGCGCCCGTAGGGGTCCTCTCTCACTTCATTCCCCAGCCCAAGTGCACCGCAGGCAGTGAGTCACAGAGGCACCCAAAAGAGAGGTGCCTCTGCCTGCTGCAACTGCAACTTAATGGTATGCATATCCAATTGGCTATGCATGCCATTTTGTAGTGGGCCAGAGGAGGCACCCACCCCAGAGAGGTGCCTCCAGGAGCCCGTTTTCCCTTCATGGTGGGCCAGAGGAGGCACCCACCCCAGAGAGGTGCCTCCAGGAGCCCACCGCCCCCCCCCAAAAAAACCAGTACTAATGACAGACGAAAACCCGACAAACGAAATGACAAATTTTTGGAAAATTTCACGAAAAACGGAAACGAGCCGAAACGGGCCAGCTCCGACACACGACAACTCGAAACGTAATTTTTCCTGGTCGTGCCCATCTCTACGATCTAATATATAGTGAATGACATCCCGTGTCATTTCTTGAAATGAGTAGATACTGTTTTTTTCCTATCTATAAAACACTCCCATTTATAAGACTCTCCCCACTTTTCCAACCCAAAAGGAAGAAATCCATATTTTAAACATGAAACAGAACACATTTTATTTAATAATTAGGCAACACTAATATACCATTCAGTTTGAATATTGCAGAGTAAGATAGTCACTTATTTGTTTCTCTCCCCCAACCTCTTTCTGACATTCTGCTTCCTCTGTGGAAGAAATACTGCCAGCCCGTTATCTGTTTGGCTGGAATGGGATCACATAGGGAGCCAGCTGCAGCTGGAAAGAGAGGCGAACGACTGGTGAATTTAGCCAATGGTTGGGTTTCTGGTATGAATCGGTGCAAAGGAAAAAGAAGCAGCTTTTCAAAATGGTGGGATTCTCTCTTCAGAGTGAAGGAGGAGGAAGAGGAGGCATTGAAACTGGGTGCTGCCCTAAGGAGATGGGTCATTGGCTTACAGGGGGGGGGAGTGGAATTGCATCTTTGCTGTTACAGTTTCTGTATAGGTGTCCTTTCTTTCAGTTTCACAGTTTATGTCATGTATACAAAGGGACCTGCTTCCTTTCGCCTGTCTCCTATTTGCCTTGTCTGACTCCTTCCACACTGCTTCCAGAGGGATTGCAGCTTCTAAAACCGTACCATATTAGCATGAAGGGAGTGGTCATATGAAGACTTTAGCCCTTTCCCAACTCTGAGCCAGTTTGAAAGAGGACCAAAAAGGTTTAATGCCCCAGGTCTGAACCTGCCAGCCATCCTTACCACAGGATTTTTACCATCCTGTCTTGGCTGAAGGAAGCAGACACTGTCAAAGTCAACTATCACTACTCAACCAAATGAGTTTGTTTCCACTAAGCAGCGGGGATCTTAAAACCCAGGCAGATTTGTAAGACAGACTGTGGCCCTTCAAAATGACATATCGTTGAGTGTAAGGATATAAAAGATGTAGCTGCTAGCTATGTCTTGAAATAGCATGAGGCTTGGTCCCAGGATGTTCAATACCTGGTTAGGGAACTGTTCCAACCAGGCCTTAATCAACCTGAATTCATTTATATTTATGTACAAAACTGCCTCTGTAAGAATTATTTCAGAAAGATTTTCAACTAAGACAGATCTCTCTAATGGCTTGGATGAGAGTGGTCTTGAAATAATGCATAAGCTTGGATACTGTGTGATTATCAGTTCTCTTCTTTAGTTCTAATTAAAATGAAAAAAAATTAAAAAAATCTTCTGCTGTTCTGTAGGTCCATTTTCCACCAGAGCTGTCCTCAAGTCAAAAGAGGTTGCAAAGCACTAACAGAGAAAATTGCATGGTTTCCACTTCACTAAACCCAGAGATGAAAGCTAAATATTGTTTTTGTTAATAGTCGTGTATAAACTTCCCATCACAGAAGCACATTCTGCCCGAACGTTATGCCTCCGTGCTCATCTTATCAGCGTGGCTCCTCTTCAGTTGTTCATTTTCAGAGAAAATAAAATGGAAATAAACAGCATCTACTGACATTTGGGTAAGCAAGATGTAAGTGAGCAATGATGTCAATAAATTTCTGTTGGCACACTGCCTTAGGCTTTCGGGAGACAGGGTAAGCAATTGGTGGCCCAGGGGCAGGATCCGATTCTGCAAAGGGTGCCCGCAAGGATGCTCCTGCTGCACCTGCAACTTAAATTAAGAGGCAGCGCAGGCCATCACCGCAGGGTGGCTTCATAGAACCCTCAAACTAGCAGCTTGATAATTCAGTGCACAAAAAGAGTGTTCTGAAGGGGAAAGAGATCAAATCATCTGTTTACTTCACATGGGAAGAGCCAAACAAACAGAACTTACAGTATTTTTTTATTCATGGCCATTTATATCGGGACGTTCTTTCCAGCAGTTCATTCTTCTCTTTCTGCCCATCAACATAAGGACCCTCCCGATGTGGCCCAATGTCACACATGCTAACTTGGTCATTGACAACTTAGCTCTCCTCTAACAGGGTGGATATTATACCACACACTCCGCCTACAGCAGTAATCTCTAAAGGCCAAATTACATTAAACAACCGAGCTCCACAATCCCATATTGTGAAAGCATTATATTTTGAAAGCATTCAGGAAAAGAGGAGAGACCTGAGAGAGAGAGAGAGAGAGAGAGAGAGAGAGAGAGAGAGAGAGAGAGAGAGAGAGAGATTTTATATATAAAAATTTATATATAATATTTTTGAAAGCATTCAGGAAAAGAGGAGAGACCTAGCGATAGATAGATAGATAGATAGATAGATAGATAGATAGATAGATAGATAGATAGATAGATAGATAGATAGATAGATTTTATTATAATTTTTATTATAATTTTTTTGTATTGATTGATTGATTGATTGATTGATTGATTGATTTTATATATAAATTTTTATATATAATTTTTTTGAAAGCATTCAGGAAAAGAGGAGAGACCTAGTGATTGATAGATAGATAGATAGATAGATAGATAGATAGATAGATAGATAGATAGATAGATAGATAGATAGATAGATAGATAGATAGATAGATAGATAGATTTTATATATAAATTTTTATATATAATTTTTTGAAAGCATTCAGGAAAAGGGAGAGACCTAGCAATAGATAGATAGATAGATAGATAGATAGATAGATAGATAGATAGATAGATAGATAGATAGATAGATAGATAGATTTTATATATAAATTTTATATATAATTTTTTTGAAAGCATTCAGGAAAAGGGGAAAGACCTAGCTTGGCACTGGGAGATAAAAGATGGGCTGGTTGGAGAATTCTTCTTGCCTTCACCCAGTGTACATTTCTAGATAAAAGCCATCTGTTCCAAAACTATTTTCTCTAATACCAAGAGAAGGGAAAATGGGTAACAGCATGAGAGAGGGGATGACTGTTATTATGGGGGAGGGGGTATGGAACATTTATGAGAGAGAACGAACAAGAGGAATGGGAAAGAATGACGGGCACGGGGGACCTATGAGGATGTCAGGCCTGGGTCTCAGGAGGTGATCACATTTTACCACTCCCTCCTTTATGGTGAAGGCAGGCTGCTGCAATATGGAGGATGCAACCTGCTGAGCCTTCTGGAGAATTCTGATCCCTGGCATTAGCAGCAAAACATCAGCACATCTTCCCCTATTGTGGCTTCAGTGATTTGTGCAAGAGATCTCTAGCATCATTCTCTCTCACACACCTAGAGGGAGCACAAAAGGAGAGGTCAAGAACTGACAAAATGCATGCTAATGCTTCTACTTTTCAAAAGTTTTAGGTCAAAATCCTGTTCACGTAAATTATGTGACGTAAGGCTGTGTCCACGAATCAGGATGGTTTTAAGGAAATGAAACATCTCTTCCTACTGGCCCAAGGCACCCATAGGTCCTACATCACCTCTTTCACTTTCAGGAACTGATGGGGCTGGGAAATGAAAGGAGGATGTCTTTAATTACCAAAAAAATCCCAGCCAATGTCATCCCAGCAGCAGTACATTTTAGTTATTAAAGACTTCTGGCTCTGTCCGTTGACCCATCATAGGTGCCCAAAGATGAAAGGCATTACATAGAACCCATGGGTGACTTGAGACAGGATATTTCCCTTCCCAAAAGAAATTGTCCCAGTCGATGACATCATCAGCCTTATGCAATATCACTTACATAAACAGGATTTCAGCCTATGAAACAATAAGGCACTGGTTGTGCTTCTTGTACGCTATGTACCATTACACAAATTGTAATTTGCCCAAGAACACACTGTCTGAGATCAGTGAAATATATTTTGCATATGCAACACAAGGAGAAAATACTTCCGCTTTCTTGATGAAAAAAATCCAATCAATCAATCAATCAATCAATCAATCAATCAATCAATCAATCAATCAATCAATCAATCAATCAATCATTAGCATGTGAAGAAGAAGCCAATTACACTTACCTTCCCTCACTCCTTTGACCTATCAGCTTTTGAAAAATTGATTGACTTGGGCCTACAGATTATTTAAAAGAATGTAAACGAAAGGCCTTCTGCTTTCCTACACAGAAAACAGCTTCTAAATAGAAGTAAATATGAGCCTGGCTGACTTGGCATATTTTGTGCCATGTATTTGTCCTGTCCATAAACAAGTCATGGGCAACTCAGAAATGCAGACACACAGGACGAGAACAAAGAAGAGAAACAAGAAGCACAGAGGTGCGGTTTTCACAAAACCCAGATGCCAAGAGGACAATAGCAGATTCTTCAGCACCTTGGGCAGAACTCAGGAAACTGCTTATTATCCCAAGAGCTATTTTTGCAGCTCTGGCCGGTCTCGATTCTCTGAGTGGCCTTCTAGTACATGTTCAGCTATCCATTTCTGATAATTATTGGCAAATCTCAAGAACGGCCCCCAAAAGCTGCTGGCAACAAAGCCACCATTCTCCTTTGCTTTCTGCCGTTTGGAGACAGACCTGCCCAGGATCTGAACTGACACAAACGCTGTACTTAAATGAAGAAAGAAGTAAGACTGAATGAGGAGGACACAAAGAGCTGATTTAGCTGCCACCGCTTCATTAACCGTCTCTTCCATTTGCGACACAGAGTCCTGTGCTCTACTGGAAGTTCAAAAGCAATTTTTAAAAAGGGTCTCCCAGAAGGACAGGAGCCAGTACATTTTCATGGAAGCTTATTTTGAACTGTTAAGTGTTAGGAAGAGTGCAGAGTGGTAGGCCTGAGGTGACTGGGTGTTTTTTCTCTCTCCTTAAATTGATACGATGATTCTACATTCTTATTTGCCAGAGTCCCACTTACAGAGAAGAAAGCATTCCTTGTTAGCAGCATGACCTACAGCTCAGTGAGGTGTCACGGTGAGTAGGAAAAGTAGAACTGTTGGCAGGCAATAAGGCATGGGAAGAAGACATGTCTTTTCAGAGATTAAAATGGCAACTTTTTCTGTGCCTTAGTGGATGGGGCTAGAAATCCAACAGCTGCAGGCCATGGCTAGATAGATAATGGATGGACAACACTATCAGGGTTTCCATCTACTAACAAATCACAACCAGAAAAAGAGAATACCGTGACACCCTTGAATTAACTTGCACTCAGATTCAACGGCTTGAGCGGTAGAAGCAAAACCAAGTGGTTTGTTTTTTTACCTACTGAAAAGGTGACCTGTGGGATTTCTCTATCACACAATAAAGAGATGGACTCAGACTTAGAAAGGCTTAAATGGGAATTAGACAAATTACTGGAGGGTGGGAACGTTGCAGTCCCAGAGACATCTGGTTAACGGAGCCTCATGGCGCAGTGGTTAAACAACTGTTCTGCAGCTAAAACTGTGCTCACCACCTGAGGTTCAATCCCAGGTAGCTGGCTCATGGCTGGCTCAGCCTTCTGTTCTCCCGAGGTTAGTAAAACAAGTACACAGCTCAATGTGGGGGCAATGTGTACCTTCCATAATTAAACTGTAAACCACCCAGAGAATGCTATGGGGCGGTATATAAGAACACTATGTTTTGCTTTGCTTTAATGGAAATCAGGCTGTCGCCCCACACACACCCACACACACAAATATTTGGCCTTATATCTTCACCATCTATGATTTTTTTTTGTCTTCTCCCTACCTGACCCTGCAGCCTTTAGTAATCTTGAGAAGCTTTCCTAGCATTTACGTTTCCTAGTATCCTACAAAACTTCACGTTATGATCATTTCTCTTTCCTTGCTATCCTTCCACCAGCAGGCAAAAAAAAAAAATCCTTTTCGGGCAGGTGTTTGGCATCTAAATTCTAGCATGGTATGGCAGGTGGTGGTACTTTTGGCATTCTAATATTTTATACATTTTAATTGTGCTCTGAATTGTTGCATTTTTGTCTAATCACTTTTTAATGATTTATTTATTTATTTATTACTCATACACACATTTTAAATCTTGTAAATCATGTTCAGTTGCTAACATAGACAGACAGCTATAGAGGCAGGCAAGCAGATAGACAGGTATTTGAAGCACTGTGGCCCAAATTCAACTGTTCATCTCACCTAGAGTAGAAGCATGGAGTCAATGGGACTTTGAGAAGCCACCATATACATACATACTTCTTCTTCCTAGGATTTTCCCGCAGATACGGGGTCCACTTTTCAGATCCTAGGATGCCACTTTGCCCAATGAGTCACGTCTTCAGGGCGCTAGCTGACAATTCACATGTCCTTGTTGAAAGTGTCCTGCCATCTCTGTTTTGGTCAGCCACGTGGCCACCAGTCATCAGTTTTCAGATAGTGCGCAGTTTGGGCAATGGTGGAAGGTGCTGCTCTGAGGACAGGTCCATACCAGTGGAGCTGGCTTTCTCTCGTCCTCTCTGTTAGTGATGCCACGCCTAGTGGTTTCCAGGCAGCAGCATCTGTGACGTGGTCGAGTAGGGAATAGCCAATGGAGCACACACACATTTCCATGGTATGGAGGTGGCTATGTTTTGTTCCAGGCACCTTTCTTCAGGCCCCATCCCTTCCCCTGCCTCTCAACCTTTCCTTGGCAATCTTGCCATAGCCTTGCCATGGTGTTCATCCTGTCCCTACAGGACTTGTGGGAGGACTAGATCCCGCCAAAAAAATGACAACAGCTTCTCTCTCTGAGAAGTGTTAGGGTACAAAAACTCCCACAACATTCTCCCCTTGAACAATTAAAAGATGTGTGAACTAAGGTTGTGGATCTAGATGAACTGTTGCCATCTGGCAGGAGATAATAGGACTCTTAGGTCAAGGACAAATAGACTAAAGAAGATTTTTTTTGTCCCAGAGCATTATCTAAGTTAAATGTGATGCTTTTAGCATCATCCTAAGCAGTTTTTAAGTAGTGTTTTAAATTTTGTAAGTGGTTTTAAGTCTTCTAAATATCTTGTATGGTGTTTTATGTGTTTTGTATGGTGCCTTGCTGTTTTGAGTGTGTAGTGCAACAGCACTCTAATTTTGTTGTGCATATCTTACATATGAATAATGACAATAAAACTCTATTCTATTCTATTCTATTCTATTCTATTCTATTCTCAGCCCCGGAACTTTGTATGGGATATTCTGCCCTCCCCACCCCACCCCTTCGCTCCTGACATGAGCAGAAAAGAAAATGCCAAAGATCATATTTCAGGCACAAGCAGCAAAGAGCTATCAGATTTAATCTTGCACAGGAAATCGGCCTGGGAGAATGGAACATTTCTTCCCACTGCTAATTTGAGAAAACTCAGCCTCCTTGAGGATCCAAAAGGAACTCCAACCTTGGTGAAATGTCAAAAATTGCTGGGACTGAAAAAAATGTGGAGTACTAATTGCCCTCCTTTTCTGAACATGCCAGCCTATCCTATCAACTTACCACCACGAGCACTTTCACTGTCCCAAGCAGAATACAATTTATTCTGACTTCCCAACTTTTATTAGCCAAAAGGCCACAAGCAAATATACCCAATTCAAGGAACGAGGACCTAGACCTGGGAGGGGTATTGCTATCACCTCCCTGCTTGCCTACTTCCTTCTAGAATCTGGCTAGCCATACATTGCAAAAACATCCTCTAACACAAAATCCAAAGACATGGGTGGGAAATAAAGAGACTTCAGTAAAAGTCTCTTAAAATCTTAGAAACAGGCTAGCTTTTGGGGTCCTGAAGGCTCTTTTGTCAGGCTGGCCACTGCAATGTTTGGGTATGGGGATTTATCTCAGGTGTCATTATTCTTCCGTGTCTTGGTTGGTCAACAACTGCCTTGACCAACCTTTTTTACTGCCTTATATCATAACAGGTAGGTTCTGGCTGGCTAGGAACACAGGTACCCAAAACATGGCCATCGTCCAATCAGAAAAGTTGGGAATTAGGTTTCCTTTACACCCTAGTTCAGCGATGGCAAACCTTCGGCAGTCCAGATGTTTTTGGACCACAACTCCCACAGTCCTTTGTCATTGGCTATACAGGCTTGAAATTATGGGAGTTGGAGTCCAAAACATCTGGAGTGCCAAAGGTTCGCCACCCTAGTTCATGCCCTAGTTTCAATTACACCCTAGTAGTTTGTGCAATCCCTGATGTGAAACCTCCTACCTCACACTGATTCTACCATGTTGCAGCCTTCTCAGTTTGTCGGATTGCAATTCCACCAGCCCTAAGCCAGCACTGCCTGGGATGACAGAAACTGCAGACCTGTTGCACTCAAATAAAGCAGAACTCTCTGGTTCTAAAAGCTAAAATATAAATCTAAAGGCAATATTGGGTTTTTAATATAACACGTCTGCCAACCTGCTCTACTTAGAACTGTGGAAAATCTGACACTGTATTAAAAATCACTTTCTAATACATTCCTGTTTGTCTCTTACCATAGTCCAGCCTGGTATTTCTGCACATCTGCTCTAATTCTGATGTTCCAAGGGTAAAAGGAGCTGGAGTCTCTTTTCTATTTATACAACACTATTCTGCTCTGCCCTTCTACTGAATTGTTCTTTAGTAGTTTTTTTCATCCTTTTACCAGCTGGTAGCATTTTCAATGCTTGCTTTTGCATATATTGTTCTTTTTTGTGTGTTATTGCTTCTTGCCACTGCCCCCTTAGAAATCAGCAGTTCTGCAAAGAGAGCATAACAGGGCAATTAACTTTTGACAGTTGTATAAATTTTAGCTTGTTAAAACACGGTTTACTAACACTCCCTTAGGGGTAATCACCCTGATCCGGCTTTACCCAACCATTAAACACAATAAGATGCATTGGTGTAACTTAGCAAGTGAATATTAAAGAACGTAGAGAGCAATAAACAGCAGGGGGAAATAGAATGGAGAGACTTGAAACGTTTCCGAAGATGACAGGATTTCTACTTCCCAACCAGCAGTGACAGCGGCAATGTCTTGCTGCTGGAATTTCATCTAATCTCCCACTCTTTCTTTTCCTTTAAAGTGCATCTTGAAAGGCCAAGGTAAATCTGATGTTCTCTGTGGCTTTGAAACTGACATGTAGGACTGGAGTCACCTGCTCTTTTTAAAAACCAACAGCAGAGCAGCACACACACACACACACACACACACACACACACAAATCCAGATTCGAGACTAGAGGATAAGGAATAGATTTTTCACTATCACTCCCCCAGCACTATCAATAATAATACCTCCCCCTTGTTATACATTGCCGCCAAAGTCGCCAAGGATCCTGTGCAGGGAAATGACAAGGTAGCACACCACCAAAACACACCTAAAATCAGGTGGGTTTAGGAACTACCAGAGATGTCCAGGTAGAGGTAGGAACAAATTTGGTTTGAAACCCTAGGGGTCACATTACTGGTTAAGAACGGACAATGATAAAACAAAGATCCTACTCATTGACAATGTTTCAGTATAAGGCACCTCCCTAATGTTCCTATGAAATGGCTACCACCATCTACATCAGTGGTTCTCAACCTGTAGGTCTCCAGATGTTCCTGGACTGCAAATCCCAGAAACCCCTTGCAGCACAGCAAGTAGTGGAGGCTTCTGGGAGTTGCAGTCCAGGAACATCTGGGGACCCAGTTTGAGAACCACTGATCTACATACTTGTGTCCTAGTCTGGATCACTCATTCCCTAGAGGCGGTAGCTCAAGCTAAAAAAATCCATCAGGAGACCTCCAAGCACGAAAAAGTACATTTAATGACATGACTCGCTTATCTCTCCAGAGCAATGCATGCCACAAAATCGGCAATATACCAATTACTGACATTTCTGCACAACATCCATCCATTGCAGGATTTCTAGAACTTTATGCGACTGGATCTCCATCAGGTCCCGCCCCTTCATTTTCGCTATGCTGCTTGGTCTTTTGGGTCTCTATGTGTTGCTGGGGGAGATTTTGCCAAGGGGGATGCACAGTTTGTCTATGCTCTCTAGTGATGTGAACAGTACTTAATAAATGCCTCCTCCTTGTCAATTAAGGCTGCCTTGAATATGATGAAAGTCCCAGGAGACTCCTTACCTCCACTCAAATGTAAGACAAAGAGATGGCCTTTTATGCCCATTAAAGTCTCCATACTTGATGCAAAATATGTGCATCACTAGTGTCTTTTCTTTCTCTTTAGTAGGAAAGTAAAGCATCCCAAACAGAAAATCTGATTGGCTGCTTAAAAAGAGGCAAATAACCCATCCAAGGCACAAAACTGTTCCATTTCCATGATTCTGACGAACGCTTGCCCCAACTTTGAGTAGATTTTTATGCATACCTTAGTGCAAAAGAATAATCATCCTCATAAATGTGAGCACAACATCCAGAGGGGCTGGAAATCTTAAGCAGTCCTTGCGCATCCAGAGGGGGACACTACAGTTCTTCCCCCTTGCCTATGTGGACAAGCCAAGCCAAGATCTACATCCCAAATGCATCCCATGCAAATCTTGACGCTCTGGGGTTCTAAATCACATAGGAAGTCTACAGAGGACAAGAAGAGACAGGGCCAATGGGAACATATCCAAACATCCTCTCCTTGTGTGGGAGCCAAAACAAAAGTACATCTGAACCGAATGATTTCTCTGCCATCAAAACCTTCTCTCGGGAAGTGTGCCATCCTCTTCATTTGCCTGAAAGGACTCAGATGCACAACAGCTTGCTCAGCACACATGCAAATATTTTTGTGTGGAGCATACACAGGTACAGCATGTAACTTCCCTTGCGGGACTCTTTGCAAAATCAGGGTTGGGATTGTGTTGCATAACCTGGGCTGTTACTTTTAGTAAATAATTTATTATTATTATTATTATTATTTTCCTTTTTTAAAAAATCCCCAGCCTTGACAGCTTATTCTACAACTTCTTGCTAAAAAATTATGTGTACTTTTAATAAGCACAATTCCTTACTACACCATTCATCATGTTCTTTTTTTCTTCAGGTGCCAATGTCCTCACACAACATCTTATAGGTAACATGGTTACTGGTAACACATTACTTCCAGGCTGTGGTGAGGTGTCTGCCCATAGTAAAAGTGTTTCCTTATTTGAACCAGCACACTCTAGGGCAGTGTGAAATGAGAAGTTGGCTCCTCCACTTCCTTCTTTTCCGACTCCTCCTCTTTCGGTTTTATTCCACAATTTATTATTGAGGAAGATTCCAGAACAGCAGGAGCCTTAACCAGATCTGATTTTATTTGTTTCATCTTCCACCATTACTCTTGTTAAAGGGGAAGGGGGTGGAAACTCTAAAAACAAAACAAAACATATCTATTCCCCATTCACTTTTGCCCACGTGTGGCCACAAAGGGTTGGTTATAAAGAGAAGCAGAGAAAGAACTGCTGTTTTTCAAGGAAAGGGGATTGTCTTCCCCAAGGACCTAATATGGCCTGTGGAGACTATGCATCTTTTGTAAACACATTCCCCCAAATCCAACTCCCATTATCTCCTGTGAATGATTGGAGAGGGCAAGGATTCCCTTCTTGGTTTGGTTTCTTACCCTCCTTCTATACATGAGGAAGAGCTCGGAGGTGACATAAAGTGTTTGCAAGGGTGGGACCTCTTTGCTCTCCCTTCCCCATCTGTGGAAATGGAAAGCATAGACTAGTGGTGGCGAAACTTTGGCACTCAGGATGTTTTGGACCACAACTCCCACAGTCCTTTGTCACTGGCAATCTAGGCTTGGAATTCTGGGAGTTGTGGTCCAAAACATCTGGAATGCTGAAGGTTTGCCACCACTGTCATAGACTGTCTTAGACCACAGGACCTAAATGTAGAGGGGAAGCAACAACTCAAAAGACACTATGGGCAACCTCCAATGCAGTCCCCTTTACAAGTCTTCCTCAACCACAAATAGAACACTTATTTGACAATTCCACATAACTACAAGGCTCCTTTATATATACATGTTGCAGTAGATACCTCTCTATCTACACCCAAGGAAGTTCATAGGTCAGTGTCTTATGCATCTTCTCCATCCTTCCGCAACCAGGCAAAGATCTTTCTCTTCAAGCTTTCCCTCCAGGACTGGCTGCTTGAGTGAGATTTTTAAAGGGATTGTCACGCTTTACTGTTTTGCACGTGTTTTTAGCTTTACCCGTGTTTACCATTGCTCACGGTGGCACTTTTTTTTTTTAAAATATCTGTATACTCATTGTCTTTAGCTTTAAATATTATCTTTTAATGATGTAAGCCACCTTTTTATTTTCCATAGTTTTTACCTTTTCTTATTTTATTATTATTATCAAATTATCACACACCAAACAAGATAGCTACACTGGATTTTGTATTACAAATCACTAGTCGGACAATTCCCAAGCGTTTAGGACTCAGTGATGTATTGGTGAATTATGTGAGCAGATCCCAGTAAGGTGGCCTTCTGCATCTGACTGATGGTGACTTTGTCAACTCAAATTTCTTCTAAATACTTGCTTAGCTCTTTAGGCACCGCACCCAGCATGCCGATTACCACTGGGACCACCTGTATCGGTTGATGCCAGAGTCTCTGAAGTTTAATTTTCAGATCCTGATATCAGTACTTTTTTTTCAAGTTGTTTCTCAGTGACTCTACTATCACCTGGTACAGCAACATCAATGATCCATACTTTTTTCTTCTCCATAGTCACAATATCCAGGGTATTATGCTCCAAAACCCTGTTTGCCTGTATTCAGAAGTCCCAAAGTAATTTTGTATGCTCATTTTGATCACTTTTTCAGGCTTATGATACCACCAGTTCTTTGCTACAGGCAGATGATAGTTGTGACAGAAATTCTAGTGAACCATTTGAGCAACTACATTATGGCGCTGTTTGTAATCAGTCTGAGCAATTCTCTTCCTCAGATGATGATGATGATGATGATGATGATGATGATGATGATGATGATGATGATGATGATGATGTAAACCACCTGTGTACATTATTGTTTTTAGCTTTAAATATTTTTACTTATAAAGTATATTTATATTTTAATGATGTAAACTTCCTTGAGTTGTTTTTACGGAGAAAGGTAGGGAATGAATGAATGAATGAAATCTAGATGCTCAGATCTTTAAACTGGGCATAAATAAGGCCAACCCTACCAGTACATAAAATGAGACAGATGCATCAGGCAAATGAAAAAGTGGCAACATGTTTGTTATTATTTATTTATTTATATTTATGCTTATTGACCACCCAACTTTCCCTCAGGAACTCTGGGCGGTATAAAACAAATTACAATGTAAACAACCTATTGAAAAAAACAAAAATAAAAAACCCACCAATAAAAATCAAATAAGACACAAAAAATAAAATAAAAACAGACAGCAGCAGCCATACCATATTAGTTCATTATTCTTGTATATTTAAATGGAGAGAAGTGTTATTTGGACTTTTCTGTGTCCAGCACCAAACGTAAGCTATTGAGGCTTGGGTGCTCTTGGTGGGGAAGGGCCTAACGCTCCATCTCAGGCAGAAAAAAGTCTCAGGATGGCTCTGCACATAAACCATACTATGTGATGAGTAGCGTTGCCCATGGCTGTCCCAACAACACCAGTCCAAACCTTATGAAACAGGCCAAGCCTGTGCGCTGTAAGCATGCAGGCTGTGGAGAGAGAGAAATTCCAGACAATGGCTGGTGACAAGATGATGGAATGGAAGGCAAAGAGACGGAAGCGATATATCATGATTTGTGTGTCTGTGCACACCATCCCAGAGAGGGTATTCATAAGATGAACTCCCAAGCATCTACTAGCTTCAGTTCAAACATGATGGGGAGGCTGCTGTCAAGCCAAAGGGCTTGAAATTATCGCTCGCAAAGGGTTGGCTCAAAAAAAGATGAGAAGGGTGGGGGGAGACGTGAGATAAACAAACAATGCCAGACAAGCTTCCTAATGACCACACATTTCCAGCTGCAGCAGGTCACTGCCTGGTCCCTGCCCGAAAATGACAAATGAATGCTGTTTAATATTTTGCTTGAATGGGTCCCCCCCACACACACACCTTTCCAGGGAAGGGGGAAAACACACAGACACAACTGTTTGGGATAGGATAATGAGGAGAAGGGCAGAGCTCCAAAAGGGGAAGGTGGGGTATTTGTTTTCTCCTTCTTCCCAAAACGACTACCTTTGGAGGGCATCTATCTGATAAGGTGCATTGTTTATCCAGAGCAAACACAGTGGTTAAAATGATTAATGGAACCCATTTCATGTTACTCATATGAGCGCTCAGAAAATAGAGCAATTGCCATCCTCCCCCTGCCATTCCACCCCCCATCTCACTCCTCCCCCCCAACCCCAGAAAGCTGTAGTGACTCATGCACAGAAGCCCACGATACATGCTGGCAATAGCAAAATGGCATTTCTAAATTTAGCCGTTCATAAATCTTAAAAGATGCCAGGCTCGTCCAAGTCCCTGCCTCTTTCTCTCTCTCCTCCCCCTCCTCCTCCCCATAACCACCCGGCCCATCCTCCTGTACTCCCAATGGCTGGTCTGCTTGTAGGGCAGGGGCGGAAGGCAGGCAGAAAAGGATGACTCTTGGCCACTGTGGTTCCAAGACGCTGGGACGGCAGAGTGTCAAGTGCAACAGAATTCTTTTGGCAGCCCGGGAACAAAAAGGGACATCAACTAAATATATGCACAGTGCCAAGGTGGAAACGCCTGCACGGAAATACATGCAGCACCGTGACAGATTTGGGACAGGAAAGATTTCCGTTTGCTACCTGTTGCCAAAAGCAGCTTCCACCAGTAAAGAGCTGGCAGAAAACAAGTGGAGGGGGGGTAGATTCTTCAAAGTTGTGGTGGAAAGCTGGCATGGTTCTTCTAAAACAAGCAAAAAACCTGCTGCATTTCAAACTTTGTCCCTCTTTTTACAGGAATATTTTCCCTTTTGCTTAACAAGAGCTATTTTTCCTGTTTTGAGCCCTTTCTGGAGCTGATGTTCTTCATTCCCTTGCTTCCTATTATGTAAAAGAGACTTGTTTAGCCCTTATTCTCAGCATGGCAGATTAAGGGAACAGTTGTTCTTCCTTTCACACAAAGAACAAACAAATAAACTGGCAATGTGCATTGAGGATCTGTATGTGCCTTAAAGAACTCCAAGCGTTTAATATTAGGATGCTGCAAAGCAGAGATGGTGAATGGCAATTTTACTTTATCTTTTTATGCAGCATATGGTGATCTCTTCAGAAAAATGTTCTGCCCCATATCAAACCACATTCTGCTCTGTCTGCAGAGCTTCCTAAATATCTTACGAAACCATACCTTCCAGAGGCTCCCTCAGTGATTTGATGCTGCATCATGCAGGTAGCTCTAGCTAAATAATACATCAGGAGACCTCCAAGGACAGAAGTAGTACAGATAATGACATGACATGAACTCCAGATCATGAGCACAGTTTTAGCTGCACTACAGGCATTTAACCACTGCACCCTAATGATACACATTAGACATGGGCACGACTCGGCGAAATTGTCGTTTCCGTTTTCGGTTATTGTTTCTGTTACGTAACGGAAACGGTAACGGTAACAATAATTAAGCTGTCAGAACTTGAACTCGAACCGAAAAAAGAAAAATTTGGTCGGGTTTTTGCTTCCGTTTGTGGCATCGCGGCGATCACGCAACGCAAAGCAGAGAAAAAGTTTTTAAAAGTTTTTTATTTTTAAACCCCGACTCCCAGCCTAAAAGTTTTTAAAAGTTTTTATTTTTAAACCTACCAACTGGGTTTTGCACCAGGCTGGGGCTGTTTGCACCAGGCGGGGGTCATCCTCGCCATGCCATGCCATGCGGTGGGGGATCCAAAATGGCGACCACAATTTTCTTTTGAAATCGTGGTCAAAAACACACCAAATCACCACAGAAAAATGTGAAATTTATTTATTTTAAATGCCTGAATTTTAATAGTAGCAGCAGTGGGGTTTTTATAGCAATAAAACATCATTTTGATTTTTTATTTTATTTTATTTTATTTTATTTTTTTATTTTAGACCTGCCCATTTGGGCTGGGCATGGGATTGGAACATGCAAATTTTTTGAACCATTCCACCAATGGCATCGCCAGGTTTTTGACTGACACTTCTGGATGTCTCGGAGGGCATAAAAAGCCGAGGCACCTTCCAGAAATCGCAAGTCGGGTGTGGATGAGGTTGAGGGAGGAGGGCTGGCTGCTGGTGCTGGTGTGATCCGATCGAGATTGAGGAGGGAGGCTGGAGGCTTTAGGATTTAAGTTAGGCAGGCAGGGAGGGAATTGAATTTAGAAAATAATTTCTTTGATTCCCTGCAGCTTTGTCTGCTGAAGGGAATAGCAGTTTATTCTTTATTTCTTCTCTGGCAGTTTGTGAGGATTTTTTTCTGATATTGGATAAAGGGGGAGGTTCGACTGAGAGTGGGAGGTGTGGATTTATTTTAAAAATATATTATATACTACCATTTATTTTCTATTTTCCCAACTTCAATTTGCTTGCACACACACACATTTGGGGTGCAAGCCAAGAACAGAACCTCTATCCTAAGTGATATCCTAACTGCCCACTCGCCCATCCGCCCGTGCCGCCACCCGCCCACTGGCCCGCCCGTGGCCACTGCCCACCCATGACCCCCACCACTGATGCCCGCCCGCCCCTCCCCTGCCCCCGCCCCCTGCCACGCCCACTGCCTAGGGTGCAAAAACAGCTAGCGCTGGCCCTGATTGCACAACGCCCCTATGCTCTGGGAAGTCAAATCGCGCTAAATCGCGGTGCAAACGACAAACGACAAACGGAAACGACAAATTTTTGAAAAATTTCGTGACAAACAGAAACGACCCGAAACGGACCCGTTCTGACAAACAAAAACTCGAAACGTCATTTTTTCTGGTCGTGCCCATGTATAATACACATTAGTAAAAGGGAACTTTTACTAAGAACATTACATGGAACTTTATTCTCCTTTTAACTGCTTGCATTCTCTTGTAGCTTTAGTCTGTTTCCCTATCTTAGACCTATCTTAGCCCTGTCTTAGCCCTATCTGGCTCTAGCTCTCTCAGGTGGAGCTATATAAGCACTCAGGCTCTGCCTTCACATTCCATATTTGGGCATATTTGGAAATGCACTGAAGGATGACAAGAGTAAACTATTATTAAACATCTCACCTACCTCACCAATTAGGGTCCCTTATAAGACAGAAATACCTTAACAGAACAGAACAGAAACTTACTAATATTAATTGCTGACATTCTAAAAGTCTTTTTATTTGTTTTGTTTTGCTTTGCTTTGCTTTGCTCTACTTTATTTCATATTAATTCCGTGCAAAAGATTTTGCCTATGTTAATTCAGCTTATTGCTTACAATAATGGATCCCATTTTGGGGGGCTGGCCAAAAATTCTGGGAGCTGTAGTCCAAGAAGGGACTCAAGATTGGGAACCACTGCTTTACAAGAAACCTAACCCTTGTCTGGTATAAGTTCTTTGGGCTGCTGAGAAGCCCAACATTACATGTAAGCAACCAGGGTGGGGTGGGGTACGGACAACATTCTACAGTGGACCCTCGTATAACAAACAGTTTGTATAACAAAAAATCTGTACAACATAAAAAATTCCAGAGATCGGGAAACTTGCTTAACATAATTGCCTATGGGGCAAATCCGTACAAATATAAAATGGAATTACTCCGTTTTCTATGCATTCCTATGGGAAATTTGTATAAAGGAAAATTTGCTTAATATAATTTCATTTGGAATGAATTAATTCCTTTATACAAGGTACCACTGTACTTCCAAACTATAAAACAATTTTGAAAATAATGTTTCTAGTTGGGAAACTAGCAGAGTACACACATGCTTATCATTTTTTCATGCTAGCTGCATGATTTCCATAATGAAGTCTTCTAATTGTTTTTTTAAAAACTGAAAATCTGGGTGACAGGACAGTCTTCTAAAACTCACCAAGCAGCATGGCTAGATTCTGGGCAAAATCCAGCAAATTGAACTACAGTATATGGTAACCTTGTACACACTGAGCATGCTGGCTGGGGATTCTGGAGTTTGTAGTCTAAAAAATAATAATCCTTTCAAACTTTGGCCACACTTAACCGAGATCCAGGTTTCAGGGGAAAAAGCAGGAAAGGGTTTGAGTTCAATTTAGGATGGCCACATGAAAGAGTGGACAAGGTTTTTGTTATCTTGACAGACGGAAATCTCAGTACATTTGGCTTGCATGACAAACACCACCTCCTAAGCATTTTTAACCACTACTTAACCACTAAAGGTACAAGAACCTTTCTTCCATTTTGTGCAGCCAAATGTACATCTTGCACTGCTTCCCTGTATGTGCGCTGAAGAAAACAGGATACAAGAGGTGTGGGAGGTTGATTGCTTCCAGAGAATTGACGCAAGGGTGAAGAAGCACAGCCAAAATCAGAATGAATGCTACCAAGTGACAGATGCCATTCACATGAGAATTCCACCTCAGGGCTCCACAGGTCAAAAGAATGGACTTCCACAAATGTCTTAATTAAGCCTTAATTGGCAATTAACCTGCAACCTGTGTGGCTAGGTTCCTTAGCAATTATTGGGCTTCATAGGGATTTGCTAGATGCAGAAATAGTATTTGAAGATTCTGGGAGCGTTCCAGAGATCTTCTTCTGATTACAAAACACACACACACACACACACACACACACACACACACACACACACACACACACACACACACACACACACACACACACACACACACACACCAAGGTTCTCAACAGATTCCCTACTCCTAAAAGAAATTAGAGGGAGTTTTCCACTTACAGTATGTTTCACAACAGATGTAAGAGCTTTTTCAAGAATGGTTTTGGTTTCAAGGGGTTTGATCCACAAGTTAATGTTGCTGTATATATATAACAGATTTTGAAGCTGAGGCTCCAGTACATTGGCCACCTCATGAGGAGAGAGAACTCCTTGGAAAAGTCCCTGATGTTGGGAAAAATTGAAGGCAAAAGGAAAAGGGGACGGCAGAGAATGAGACGGTTGGACAGCATCATAGATGCAACCAACATGGATTTGACCAGTCTCCAGGAGGCAGTGGAAGACAGGAGGGCCTGACATGCTCTGGTCCATGGGGTCAGGAAGAGTTGGACACAACTGAACAACAGCACTATATATTATAACATGATGATTTTATTCATGTCCTTAGCTGATACTGAAAGTCCCTTTATTATTCATGTCAGTGACCAGCAATAGGACCAAGTATACCTAGTAAAATAGATAAGATATAAAATATAGAATATAAAATATATTATATATAAAAATATAATATAAAAACTGCCCACAAATCCATCCTGACCAGCAATAGGATACGGTATATAAATAGTAGTAACATAGATAAGATATAAAATATAGAATATAGTTATGTCAACGAGCCATAGAGGACTGCTCCTTTCCATCTTAAACACACTTCTACTGTGCTGAAGGTCCTGAGCGGCTGACCCAATGGGCAAACATTGTAATGGATGGATTCTGACTTATCTAGATCAGAATAAGCTCAAAGAAAGTTATTTTAGTTATATTCAAAACCACCAGCCCCACCCCATTCTGAATATTTGCCCTTTGTGCTCCTGACACCAGGAAAGTTCTATGGCTTTCCTGTTATCAGTCCCATTTTCCTATGTTTAGTCAGGTGAAGACTCATGTCAATCACAATGTTCTCTTGATCACAGAGAAATCAGGTTTAAAAGCTGGATACTACTCCAAATATTTACAGTGTAGTACATCCTGCCACTGATAATGATATCCATAGCTTAAGAATTACATTCCTCATAGATCCTGGAAGATAATGTCCTGGTTCAAGCTGGAAGCCTGGGAGACTTCACCCCACTTCAAACACCCCTCTCTTCTATATATGCATATAGTTCTATTCTCTCCAGATATCTCCGCTATATGCTTACTGCAAAGTTCATTGAATATTCTGAAAGTGTGATCATAATGTGAGTTGCTGTTAAAATTATTGGGGATTATTTATTTATTTTAGAGTATTTTTACCCTGCCTTTCTCCTTGGAAAAAGGACCCAAGGTGGCTTACAGTGATGATGAATAATATACAGTCCAGTACAATTAAGACATGTTCAAGTATTTGAGAACAAGGAATTGAGGGACATCTTACAGCATTAATAGACAACATTACATTCAAGCTATAAGGTTATAAGTAGTTATAAACACAAAATCTATGTGAAGAACCAGTTACTTACCTGTAAAGGTGGTTCTTCAAGTGGACATTCATGAAGCCACACAGATGGGTTTCCCAAGCACCCTTGCGCAGAGCTCGGACTTCCCTAGCAATAGGAAAGTTTGTTAGTCTCCTCCCACTCACACTGTGCATGTGCGAGCAGGCTCCCGCCCAAACACTTCAGTTCCCTCTTACCGCCGGCTTGACAGGTAAATACCAGCCAAGGTGTGATGGCATGAGGGGAGAAGGGCAGGTGCTGTGTGGCTTCATGAAGGTCCACTCGAAGAACCACCTTTACAGGTAAGTAACTGGTTCTTCTCCATCGTGGCCTTCATGAAGCCACAAAGATGGGTGATTGCAAGCATACTGACAGGATGGGGTGTCACACCTGCACCACTGAAAAAATGCCTCTACCGAAGGATGTAGTAGAGCGCACTCGGGCATCCAACCTGTAGTGCTTCACGAAGGTGGACGGAGTAGACCACGTCGCAGAGTTACAAATGTCCTCCAAAGGAATGCCTTTCAAAGAAGCAGCAGACGAAGACATCACTCTGGTGGAGTGGGTGCAAATAGGCGCCGGCACAGGCAACTTGGCCAGCTGGTAAGGCAACTCAATGGTAGAAGAAACCCAGTGAGAAAGTCGCTAGGGTGAAACCTGGGATCCTTTGGAACTAGGATCATAACAAACAAATGAATGTGAAGTTTTCCTGAAAGAGGTCGTTCGGGAGACGTAGAAAGCGAGAGCATGCCTCACACCCAGTGTATGCAAGTATTTTTCCAAAGGAGTCGACGGGTTGGGGGAAAAGGTTGGTAGCGAAAGCGGCTGAGAGAGGTGAAACGGCATAACCACCTTAGGACAAGAAGGAAACATCAGGGTAAGCCAGGACACAGTCCTTATAGAACTGTAGGTAGGGTGCATCACATCTCAGGGCACAGAGTTCGCTAACCTGTCTGGCAGAGGTGATAGCCAAAAGGAAGGCAGTTTTGAAGGAGAGGAGCTGAAGATCACAGGAGGCCGATGGTTCAAAGGGGGCCACATCAGTTTTTGCAGAACCAAGGAAAGGGACCATTGAGGCGGGATGGACTTTCTATCCAGGTAGGTGTTACAGAGGTCCCTGAGGAAAGCCTTCAGACAAGGGTGACGGAAGAATGAAGCAGCGGAAAAGGATTCCGTCTGACGGACCACAATAGCAGAGAGGTACACCCTCAGAGAAGACAGGGTGAGACCGGATTTTTTCAGGGATAAGAGGTATTGAAGGACACCCTGCAGAGGGGGGTCCAAGGGTGAGAAATGGTGTTGGGTAGCAAAGGACACAAACCTCTTCCACTTATAACAATAAAGATGAACGGTGGAAGGCTTCCTAGCAGAGGAGAGCATGGAGTCTATGTCATCATGATCCTCCAAGCCGTTAGTTGGAGACGATGGAGATCTGGGTAAAATATTTGGCTGTGGTCCCTTGAAAGGAGGTTGGGAAGGAGTGGCAGGCGATGGTAAGAGCTTGACATCCGCAGAAGAGGGGCAAACCATGGCTGGTGAGGCCACCAGGGAGCTATCAGGATGACATTCGCCTCCTCCTGGAATATTTTGCCGATCACCTTGTTGAGGAGCGGGGTCAGCGGAAACACATAAAAGAGGTGGGATGACCATGGGAGGGCTAGAGCTTCCCCCATGGACCCAGGGCCGGCTCCGGCTCTCAAGCAGAATTGGGGACATTTGGTGTTCTCCCGAGTGGCAAAGAGGTCCACTTGAGGTGAACCCCATTGCTGGCAGAGCTGAAGGAATGTGGGGAGATGGAGCTCCCACTTGTGCGACCCGGTTTGACGCCTGCTGAGCGAATCCGCTGTCACATTGTCCTCTCCCAGGAGATGCATCAATGCACCATTCCCAAAAGTCCAGAACTAACTGTAGCAGAGGTTGGGAGTGAGTCCCTCCCTGCTTGTTGATATAGTGCATCGTAGTGGAGTTGTCTGTTACAAGAAGCACCACATTCCCGGAAAGGTGAGAAAGGAAAGCATGACAGGCCTTGAAAATGGCAAGGAGCTCCAGGACATTGATGTGAAACAGCTTCTCTTGAGGAGACCACAGGTCGTGAATGGTTATATCCAAACAAACCGCCCCCCCCATCCCAGGTTGCTGGCATCTGTGTTGACTTGGATAGTAGGGATGGGAGACCGGAACGGGCGGCCCACAAACAAATTGGCTGAGGAATCCCACCAAGCCAGCGAATAAGGCAGGAGGGAGGGGACACAGAGTGGCTTGTCTGGAGGGTCCTCCATGGGATTGAACTGAGACAGGAACCAGGTCTAAAGGTGCCAAAGCTTGAGTCTTGCTAGCGGCAGGACAGATGTCACTGACGCCATGAACCCCAGAAGTCGCTGCACTGTTAACGCCAAAACCAAGGCATCCGGTTGAAAGTGGGGGAGGGGGGATCGAATGGCTGAGACACGGTCCCGAGGAGGGAAGGCTTTGGCTTGGACAGAATCCAAAATTGCTCCTATGTAAGGAACAACCTGACAGGGTGTGAGAACTGACTTCTCCCTGTTGATCTGATAGAGTGTCGAGGACGAAGTGAATGTCTCAGGTAGCTCGATGCTGAGAGTCCGCCACGAACAGCCACTCATCCAAATAAGGGAACACAACCACCCCTCGAGTGCGAAGGTGCGCCGCCACGGGTGCCATGCACTTGGTGAAAATTCTCGGGGAGGTGGCCAAACCAAACGGGAGGGCGGTGTACTGGTAAACCAGATCGCCGACAGCAAACATGAGGAAACAGCGGTGCAGAGGGTGGATGGATACGTGGAAATAGGCGTCCTTGAGGTCGACCACGCCAAACCAATCCCCTCTCCAAAGAAATGGGATCACTTTTTCGAGGGTGACCATACGAAACTTGGGAACGTGTAGATGAAGATTGAAAACACGTAAGTCCATGATGGGATGAAGCCCTCCGTCCTTTTTGGGCACTGTAAAGTAGCTGGAGAAGAACCCCGTGTGGAAGAGTCGTGGGTGGACGGGTTCGATGGCACCTTTCTCGAGAAGGGAGGCCACTTCCTGAAGAAGGCAAGGGCTTGGTACAGTATGCAGAACATGTCCCAACGGGGGAAGGGCTGCAAAATCCTTCCATGGACATGATGGAGAGGACCAGTTTGTCTGAGGTTATGGACTGCCACCGAGGAAGGAAGGGGACCAGACGGATTGAAGTGAGGCGGTCAGAATTCTTCCTTAAGCTTGCGATCTCTTGACTTGGGAAAGCAGGGAGAGGAAGATTTGGGCTTTTTACCTTTTCCGGGGGCAAAGGTGGAGAAGCTGGAGGTACAGGAAGAATGGTCTCTGGATTGGTGACGACCGAAGGAGGACTGCGAGCCAAAGTGGTAGGAGAACCATGTTGTTTGGAAACGAAAAGGACGCTGAGAACGTTGAGGCACAACATTTAACTTTTTAGCTGCATTTTGCTTCTTGTGTCTGTCCTCCATCACCATATCCATGGAAGGATGAAACAAGCTGTCGCCCTCGAAAGGCAAGTGTTCGATGTAGGATTTATGGTTCCTCCGAGAGACCAGTGGAACAAAGCCAAGCATGGCGACGCAGGGTAACAGCAGCACCCAGAACTTTCGAGTTGCAATCAAAGGCGGGCGCAATGAGAGCATCTGTTGAGCCGTTAAGGCCATGGCCTCATCAAAGAGCACAGTAGCATCAGACCTCTTGTCCTCAGGGATGAGTTCAAGAAGAGGGTGCAAATGCGCCAGCAGTTCACGTTGGTAAGCACCCATAGCCCCTTGATAATTGGCTATTTTCAGTAGCAGGGAAGCAAAGCTGTAAACGTTCCTCCCTAGAGGGGGGAATTGGAAGCTGTTTTGATCGGGATTGTGTTTGAGAGGAAATGACCACCACAGAATTCGCCACAGGATGCTTGGAAAGGAAGGGCACCTTCTTGTCATGTACCCGATACAGGTTCTCAATTTTCCTGGAAACAGACAAGGAGGAGATGTTTTTGAAGGATTCCTCAATCATAGCCACAAAGGAAGGGAAGACAGCTAGATGTACGGGAGAGGCATCATCTGAAGAGATTTTACCAAATATGTGGTCAGTGAACCGAGGCTTAGGATGGTGGGTGGGTAGGTCGATGGATCTCGCCATGTGGAGAACGAAGTTTGCATAGTTTCTCATAGCCTCAGGCGAGGACGGAGGAGACTTTTCCTCTACATCGGAGTCAGGAGAGGTGGCATAATGCAGTGAGTCTGCATCATGGTCATCTTCGGAAAGAGAGGATGAATGAGTATCCGAAGCAGGAGAAGTAGTAGTATGTGGTCCTTGAGGTGGAAGGGGCGACTCAGATTGTAGAAGCCACCGGGAACCATCAAATTTAAGAGAGAACTTAGGCAATGGGGGCAAAGGCATCGAAGCGGAGCGAGGAGACTTCAATGGCTGAGTAGCCACTGTAGTGAGGGCCTCCTGGTCTGTTGAAGGAGCTGTGGCGAGCTTTCGCTTTTTCTTCTTAGGCAGCAAAAGATGATGTGGAGGAGCCGGAACCATTGTGGGAATGCACATGGGCAGAGTAGGCTAAGAGTCCGAAACCAGTGGGCAGCTCAATCGGAGGTCAAGGAACAGATGGAGACTGGTAACACAGGTGGCTGCAATTGAGGAGGCTGAGGAAGCTGAGGCTGACTAGCCGCCATTACTGTTGGAAGACAGCATGGGACCATGTGGGAAATACAGACGCCAGAGATGGAAAGGATGCTGTGGAAGGCAAAGCCGAGGCAGGTAAGGAGTCAGAGTGGAAGGAAACTTGGAGTTGAGGCATCGGAATGGAGGAGCCGACGGGTGGAAGACTCAGCATGGAAAGGCCGTTAGGTATCGGAGCCAACGAGGCAGCGGCGGAAACCAAAGTCGGCCGACTTTCAGTAAGGAGAGGCAGAGCAGAGGACCAGAGGTTGGTCGAAGCCGAAATTGTCGTCGGCGTTACATGCTCCATAACAACATCACGCTTTCGATGGGCATGATGTTTAAGCTCCTTCAAAGCCAACTTCTCAAGTATTGGCTGAGGGACACATTCAGCCGAACTGGACTGAACTGAAGTCCCCTCCGACATCGGGAAAGACCCAGAGGGAGGCAGTTGGGTGGGTCCCGATTGAGCGTTGGGCAGCGGAGCCGGAGCCGATAATGGCGTGGAGACAGAAAGCGCATGATGCAGCAGCTCAGGCAGCGAGGGAGCAGAATGAAATTGGGTGGACATTAGAGAAATGTCCGGAGGGTGCTCAGTCTCAGAGTCAGAGGAAGAGGAGTCTGAAGGAAAGAGCGGCTCATATCCAGGCTTCAGCCGAGGTGAAATCGACGGTTGCTCCGACTCAACAAGGATGACCTTGGAAGAAGCCGAAGACTGAGGCGGTGTAGGCTTCGAAGCCAAAGAAGAAGAATCATGTTTAGAAGCAGATGGTTTAGAGTCCAATTTAGATTTTTGGTGGCACTCCAGCACTGGCAGGTCTTTTTTGGTGTCCCTCTTGGGCAGGGAGTGTGGTTTCGCTTGCTTCTTCGAAGTCAAAGTTTTGGCGGGAGAAGCAGTGGGAGACTCACAAGATTCCATCGCAGTCGGGTGAAGAGCCTTTTTAGCAAATAAGCATTAAGACGGAAACGTTGATTTTTAAGCTTTTGAGCTCCGAAGTTTTTACAGATCAGGCAGGAATCAGGCTGATGAGACTCGCCCAAGCAATAGAGGCACTTCAGATGGCCGTCGGTGTGAGGGGTTTTGGCGTTATATGCGACACAATGCTTAAAGGGGGGCCGTTGTGCCATAAACAACACTCAAAGCAACAGAAGCCAAAGGGATATGCAGAAGAATAGTCTAAAGTCCAAAGTCCGAATCAAAAGCCGAGAGAAAATTCCAGAACAGAAATAGTGAGGAGACTAACCAAAATTTGCTTAACATAATTTCATTTTGAACGAATTAATTCCTTTATACAAGGTACCACTGTAGTTCTACATTAACAGTTGTGGGGGGGAGAATACGAATTATGACTAACCAGTTATTTGTAACTCTAGTCTATGTCCACATCTGTTTGGAACAGAACAGATAAAAAGCAATAGGAAAAGCCTTCAATGGCACCCAGAAGTGGTTTGGAAATACTGTAAAAAAATAAGCTAAAATACATAGCGATGTAACATAATTTAAGGAGGAGAGTTAAGCCATCCATCACTATATCTATTGCAGTCAAGAGACAAACATGGTCCTGTCAACTGGTATACTGTTGTAAACTTTCAGCCTATCAATCTTAGCATTTCATCAGTGTCCCGCCAGTCACATTTTGCACTGCCAAAGTCTCAGGCTTGGAAATAGTCTGCATTAGGATTCTTGACTTCCCATCTGTTTTTTGTTTCTGTGCTAGGAGCAAAACTGAAGGCTCACATCTGTGGTTTTCCCCATTCATGCCTCCAGCACCAAACCTCAGAGCAAGGCATAATTAGGAAGCTTACCCATTTGTTTCCCTTGTGTTGCACATGAATTATGTGATGTTAGAAATGACGCTATTCTTTAAAAAAAAAAAAAGGAAAAGTTTGCTTCTCTTCCCAACCCAGATGGATGCAGCAATTTAGACAGCCTAATATTTACATTAGAATTGAAGCAAATCGTTAATCTCAATTTAAAGTATGGAAAACATTTTAGGGCATGGTTGCCGTCTCATGTCTTGTGATTATAGCAAAAGCTGTACAGCGCATCTTAGATGGAGTGTTAGAGAGCTCATGAAACCACTGGGGATGACTGCCCTCATCAAGAGCCCTTGGGTGTGGAGGAGCCGGGTTCACTAAGCTGGAGTGCCACTTTTCTTTAACAATGACAATAACATTCTCCCCCTGAAAAAGTCCCTCTGTTCCCTATGCATTTAACCATAAATTTCATTGTCTCTGGACATTTCCTGGCAGCAAGGAATGCTGGGAGTTATCGCTGCCATAACATAAAGTATTTGGGCAGAATGGAGGCGCTTCTGCAATTAAGACCAATTGACATATAAAATAAACCACACCTGATCCTGGTAGAGATGATCCCTGCTATCAGTGGTTTGTAAATAAGGATCATAATTATTAAACAGGGAAACAAAACAAAAAACAACATGCTGCTTCATTGTGAAATGTTAAAAATGAAGCAAAACACAAGCAAGCATTCTGTCAAGTAACAAAACGAAAAAAATCATCCTTCCTTGTCAAAAGATATTAATATCATCCTATGGCAGTAATGGTGTGCCCCAAATGTGATTTCACCAAGTGCCAATATATCAATTTAACCAGAATACAGATGGCTGTGAAGGAGCAATGTTGGGTGCCCACAGAAAGAGCTCTGTGGCCCTCATGCCATGGTTTTGGCAACACTGTCCTATTAGAAATTATAATGTATGTTCAGAGAGGTTGTATCTAGGAATGGATGATATACCAGTAAAATATAGTGGTCCACCTGGGAGGAGATGGGCCACCAAGTAGATCACTGCAGAGGATGATTTGATGGTGACTGGGAAAGACCTCATGCAAAAATCATATGAAATCAAGAGAATATAGTAAAACCTGGCTTCTTTTACCCATAATCCTCTTTTATTTAACTTTAAAGAGAGAGGCAGCCAATCCGCTCTTTAAATTTAAATAAAAGAGGATTAAATAAAAGAAGCCAGATCTAATTGCATCCTCTTGACTTCATATGATTTTTTGCATGGGATCTCTCCTAATCACCATCAAATCAACCTCTGCACTGATCTCCCTGGTGGCCCATCTCCTCCCAGATGGACCACTATATCTTTCTGGTACCTCATCCATTCCTAGATCTCACCTCTCTGTGTATAAATGATAATCTATTGCCCTGAGTTTTCAACTATACACAAAATTGGATGTCTCTATAATGCAGCAAAGCAGACCCATATAGTATGATAAATCATTTTGTATTGTTCTTTTTGTAGTGATTTTTTTTTTAAAAAAAAAATGTTAATAATGAACAAAACCAAATTGTGTTTTTTCTGTTTTGTGCCCATCTCTAAACACAATGCTTTTCAGACTTTCTTTGGGAGTGTGCCTACAGGAACAGGCCTCCACTTCAGAATGCGTTGCTTATTCAATTGCTCCTCAGAAGCCAGGATAAAGTGCACTGCGTCTGAAGGTGAACAAGAGATGTCTGGGTTTTATTATGTGTTTTCACCCTGCTTGGCAAAATAGCAACTTCAGGAGGGGGAAATTAAGTTGGGGGGAATGCTGAGGGCAGGGAACACATTTTTTTCCTCGACTTGGCAGTGCACCTTTGAGATCAGCCAGCAGAGTAGGTGTCTGTCAGGAAAGGGGGCATAAGGGAATTTCTGCTGGCAGAAAAGGAATTTCCCTACCCCAAATCCCCTGTCGTTGTCGCATTTCTGAATCATGACTGCATTGTGCATTGCTTGACTAGTTTTCATTTTCGGGCCACTGATCCATCACCAAAAGGGTCACTTTGGAATTAGGTTTACATCATCTAATATACAGTGGACCCTCGTATAACAAACAATTTGTATAACATAAAATCTGTACAACATAAAAAATTCCAGAGATAGGGGAAATTTGCTTAACAGAATCATCTATGGGGCAAATCCGTATAACATAAAAATAGTTGTGATTAGGGATTACTCTGTTTTCAATGCATTCCTATGGGAAATTTTATAAAGGAAAATTTGCTTAACATAATTTTATTTGGGATGAATTAATTCCTTTATACAAGGTACCACTGTAGTCATAATTAGAATGAACAAAATTATAGAGTGGGACCTCTAGATTTAAAGAGCAACTCTTTTGAAGGATTTGGGGTGGGAGGGTTAAATGGGTAGAGCAGGAGTGAAGGATCTCATTGGGAGCTCAATCATGTTGAGCTTCCATCCACCCAGGAGACCTCCAAGACTACCCTCCCATCCACCTTTTTCTCCTTTATGTTTTCTTTCCTGTCCATCACATGCCAAAGCAGGAAGACCCACATGATGAACAACGGAGGAAAAGTTGCTGCTACAACAAAGCCAAGATGAGAAGATGCTCTGGACCTCCTGGTGCTGCTGAAGGTTGGGCAGGCGGAAGCAGAAGCTGCACAGTTCAATGCAAGAGAGTGAGAACAGACAAAAGAAAATACTTCTTTACCTAGCGTGTTGTTAGTCTGTGGAACTCCCTGCCACAGGATGTGGTGACTACAGCTACGCAACAAGCCGGTAAAGCACAAGTGAAATCTGAGACCCACGATGGCCACAAAGCTCAGTCCTGGGCGCTGTCAAAGCCAATCTCAGACAAGGACAGAAGTCAAAAGGCAAGACCAGCCTCCATACTACTGGACACATGGCCGCCCTAGGGCCTTATGCATTTATTTTTATTTATTTTTGCGTATTTTTACCCTGCCTTTCTCCTTCGAAAAGGGCCCAAGGCGGCTTACAGTAAGGAGGGACAAAATACAGTCCAGTACAATTAAGACTGTATTCAGTTTGAGAACAGGGGACTGAGGGGGATCTTACAGCATTAGAAGGCAACATTAAAACTAACAGTTGCTAACCTACTGCAAAGAGAAGGCCTTTTCACGTCTTCCCACGATATGTAATTTGTCTGGGAACCATGCCAGCCCTTCCACAGGGATCCCGGTTATGGCCAGAAGATCACTTCTGGGCCGGGGAGGGACATGCCTCTGGTTGGGTAAACATTTTCTGGTTAAATAATATGGAGAGGGGGGCATGCTTTGTTTTATACGTTAATTCTCCCTTCTACAAACGATCGGCCTGCAAGCCTCACACAGCCTGCGAGCCATTCTTGCAGCTCCCTCAATACCTTACAAAACACTGAAAAATCACCAGCGTGGTTTCCTGGGTAATCTCCCGACTTTCCAAGCTGCCATATCTTATGCAGTGATTCAACATTTTTATGACTTTCATTTAAAAAAAAAACTTGTAATTCTGTGCCTTAATAAGCCTTAGCTGCAGACAAGTCTAACAATTGGGTTCTGTCAGCCTTCCTTGGCAATTGTTTGCTATTTCTTATTACAGGATTGGGGACTGTTTTTTTAGGCACAAGAGGTCATAGAGATGGTGATGATGATTATGTGTGTGTGTGTGTGTGTGTGTGTGTGTGTGTGTGTGTGTGTGTGTGTGTGTGTGTGTGTGTGTGTGTGTGTGTGTGTGTGTGTGTTGATGCCTAGACAGTCCCTAACTAACAAGTCATGTAGCAGCAGATAATTAACAGTTGTTAATTAACAGGGATTGAAGACTTCTGATTGCAGGCTTCCTTGCTCAGTTAAGGTAATTAAGGTACAGAACACTGCTTTCTAACAAAATTAGGAGCAGTAAGCAATCTTTAACCACAAAACAAGTTTAAATAAACATAAAATGGGTGTTGTGAAGGTGGAAAACAGACCGAGAGCCTGTACCACTGGTTTTCTGCAGATTTGGGGGAAGCAATGTACTGAAAATTACCATACCCCTCAATCCTCCCAAAATCACCAGAGTTAATGTGTGAATAATTTTCTTCCAAAAATGGGCAATACTGAAAAAGCTTCCTTGCACAATGTACTGCCCTCCCAAAAATAAAGTAAATTTGAGATGTGGGGGTGCCTGTCATGCTGGTAGTCTAATGTTTGGCTAATATTCAACTAATATTGCAACAATGTACAACAGGGTAGGTAAAGCATGCTGCTCACTTAGAGACACTGGTAAGTTAGAAAGAGCAAAATGTTTATTTTTGCTTACAGTTCCTCTTGATCTAAAAACAAACATAATTTTGTGGAAATGTGATTCACTGACGAAACACTTCACTCTGACTGTTCCCTTCCGACTTCATAATTCTAACACTGACAGAACACTAACTGAACCTTGACTGAGTATAAGAGGTGAAGAAAATAATCGGAGGAAGAAAGGGAAAGATTAGCTGCTACTGGGTTGATTGGCAGTAGCCACCAGTCCAGAAAGGCCCCTCTCCAGTAAAAATGTCTTAAAGACATCATAGAAGAGTGCAATATATCCCAACAAAAGCAGGCCCCCTGACTGAGGAAACATATTTTTCCCATCAGTGTATTTTTTTTTTTAACTTCTGGAAGCTTCCAGAAATGCCAACTACTAATATCCTAAAAGATCCAGATAATCACCACTATCCCATCAAAACTGAAGCCCCCAAACAAAAAAAGGATCTCCCTTCAATCCACTTCTAGTTTGAATCTGTTGTAATGTTTTGCTTATTTTCAGGACTGCAGCACACCTGTGGCAGGCCCTGGAGATAGAAAACAAGTCCCTAGTTCTGACGAAGTTACTCATTGTACTATCCAAGTGTCTACTCTGAAGATCGGTAGCTTTTTCTCAAGCAAATGGGGAGATGATTACACTCTAAACTTTAGAGTCTAAAGGTTCCTTCTTATTTCACCAAACTTATAGCTACAATTTTCTTTTTTTTAAAAAAAGGGGGGGGAGGAAAATGCTCTTGTCATCTAATTAGACAACTTCATTTTTATCATATACGGAAACTTCAATATAGCTGTATTCAGGCAGTCGACCATAGATTTTAAATTAAAGTACATGGAGATGGAGGCTATGGATATTGTTCACCACCCCCTTGTCACTTCCAGTGCTTGACATGGGTAGCCACAGTCACCAAACCAAAGATTCCCCAATGCATGGAGACCCTCCAGAAAGGCTGGTCTGTGCCCAGAAAGCCTAAAGAGAGTGACAGGGCAGGGCACTCTGTTGTACAAAAACACACCAAGTGCAGGGGACGCTCCCCTATTCAGCCGATTGCTTTTGTCTACCCTCGCAGTGTGTTCAGTTCTGCTCCTGAAATGGAGGAGGAGGTGGTGGTAGTGGTGGGTCTAGCCCTCCCCTCTTCTTAAATTTATTCAAGCTAAATTACAAAAAAAAAAAGCCTGACTAGCACTCCCGTTTAATGGGACTCCAAAAGATTCACCAAATAATGAAGTGTGTAATCAAGTGGAGGGGAAGAAATGGCATGAATTAATACCAAGCGACTGAATAATGAACCAAAACCCATTGAGCATCTGTTTCTGTGAACTTTAATAAACAAACATTTCAAATCCAGGCAGCTTTTGCTGTGGGTCAGTACAGTTGAGCACAAACAACTTGAACTTTACTCTGAGTATTTGCTTCATCATGAGAAAAATTAGCAGTTCCATTTAAACAGTTGGAGAACTGAAAGTACCGAAAAATGCAAGGCTGCTCTGTCAGGTCCTCATTCATCATTTCAGGTGAAATTGTTAATAAGGGAGCTGGAAGCACATCACCCATTGGCATAAGTTCTTCAAAAGGTCGCCAGGTGTTTGCAGGGCTTTTTTAAAAAATGATTTGCTTAGGCAGGAAGAGCGCCAACATCTAAGATCACAATATATTGTGTCGTGCAGAAATAGGCTTCTGCAAGCTACTGGTGGAGTTTAGATGGAAAAATTCACAAATTACTCAGCTCTGCCAAGATCACAGAAGGCAAAGTCTTGAGAGAGACATGGGCCGTTACTTCACGAAGTGCATTGCTTCGCAGCGGCATTGCCTTCGCTTTGAATTCGGTGGCGGTCACGTGCTCTCCCTTCGATCCCACCCCTGTTTCTCAGTACTCACACGGAGCATTTCTAGGACCGAATCGATTACTACCTCACGTGCTCCCTTCGCATTAGAAAACTGCTTTGCAACATCCGGTTCCACCCTCCTTTTATTTTAAAAAAAATATTAACTCGGCGTATCGATGCATCAATTAGTAACTATTAAAAAAGTAACTATTATTAAAAAAAAACCACAAGTCCACACGTGACGTTGGGAGGAAGTGAGATGCGAAGCGAAAAGATTCCCGGCCGCTGGCAGGGGAACCACTCACCCCACTTGGAGCACGGTAAAGGGGGCATGGTCGGGGTGGCATCGCAGCCAAAAAGGAGGAGCGTGCAGACTGAAACGATCGATTTGCACAGAAATGAGGGCTTGCCGCGAGGCGAGCGGTTCGTGAAGTAACGGCCATGGAGAGAAAGAGAAGGGGAAAGATTGAATGTTTCCTCCATCATGTTTTCTCCAAATCAACAATGCAAAGAAATGTCTGCTGTTCTAAGGAGGGAAATGCAAAGAACTGACAATGTGGATTGATCTGGGTGGAAGACAAGAGGTTTTCCACCCCTGTAGCTTTCTGTATTCCTCACCCTCCAATCAATCAATCAATCAATCAATCAATCAATCAATCAATCAATCAATCAATCAGGAAGCCCTCTGGAATAGCAAGAGGCATATTGCTCAGAACAACAACCGAAGGAATTTATATATCAACAAAACTTCTATTAATTATTCTGTGCCATCAAGTCAATTCTGACCTATAAACAAGGGGATTATAGATGGAGAGTAGCAGAAGTGATTTTCCATTCCCTTCGTCAGGGGCAGCCCTGGGACCACATAAATTGCTCAAGGCCACATAGGCTGGATCTCCTCTGACGAGGCAAAGTGGGGAATCATACAGCATTTTCATTGTTATTTCAGAAAAGCCCTAACCTGACCCTCCGCGAAAGAATTTTAACAAAGAGAAGAAAGGTTAGAAAGAAAGCAATGGCTATTTTAATTGTCTTTTGCTAATAAAGTAACGCAAAAGATAACACCCCTGAGCACTTAAAGCACTCTGGGAGGTTTATAATTTAATTATGCAGGCTACTACAGATGGGCACAAAACAAAAAATAACATGCTATTTCATAAGGTTGTGTAATCTCCAGGCTTAAAACCAGGGTACTTCAAAGGCCAGATGCAAGGGAGTGGTATCAGGAGACAGATATCTAGTCTTGTGCACTCCCAGACACATCTGGCCACTGTGAGATACAGGAAGCTGGACTAGATGGACCTTTGGCCTGATCCAGCTTATGTTCTTATGTTAAGGTTATAAAGCATTACAAAATGAAATAAAACATTCCAGCAAAAAACAAAAATGCCATTTTCTGTATTAAAAATGAAATGTTTTATTCTTCCTTGTCAGAATATACCAACACCATCCTAGAAACTCAGGATAGCAGCTGAAAACTATAGTCTGTGGGCAGAGAGGTGGGACCTAGGAATGGATGATGAACCAATAAGATATTGTGGTCCATCTGGGAGGAGATGGGCTTCCAGGTAGATCAGTGCAGAGGTGGATTTGATGGTGATTGGAAGAGATCCCATGCAAAAATCATATGAAATCAAGAGGATGCAGTTAGATCCAGCTTCTTTTACCCTTAAACCTCTTTTATTTAAATTTAAATATTGATACAGCCAAACCTCCCTCTTTAAATTTAAATAAAAGAGGTTTAAGGGTAAAAGAAGCTGGATCTAACTGCATCCACAATATCTTGCTGGTACATCATCCGTTCCTAGGTCCCACCTCTCTGCATATAAATTACAATTTCTAGCCTGCTGCCCCAACTGTTAAGCTACCTATAAAGGGAGTAGACCCATATAGTATAATAAGTTGTTTCATATGGTTTTATTTTGAATTTTTAAATATATATAAATATATTAATAATGAAATGAAATAGCAAAGGAAAAAATGAAATGCTACTTTTCCTTTTTTTGTGCTTATCTGTGTAGGTAACACATTGCTCCTATTTCTTATGAAGATGGGTACTCATTTTACCGAGCTTGGGATAATGCAAGTTAGCTATAAACTGGCTACCAGTGAGCACAATTATAGCTGCAATACTGCACCAAAAAAAGGGGGGAGGTTCTCCTACATCATAACCTCACAAATTTAGTCATTCAAGCTTATGTGTTCTCAATATGCCGCACTTTTGCCATCCAGGCTTTGCAATGTGACCAGAGCAAAGAAAGAAAACAGTCACTGCACCTTTAATAGTTGCTTTGAAGAGGGCATTTCAGCAGGTGTGGCTTTTAATACAAGCTACACCTGCTGAAATTTCCCCTTCCACAAAACTATTAAGGTGTAAGACTGCTCTTCCTTTTTTTTGCATCTAGTCCACTCAATGTTGTGTATTGAGCTCCGGGCTTCATTTTGCTTTCACTCTTGCCTAAGCCACCTTGGTCGCTAGAAAGGGAAAAAATGGCTGCTTTTTATGCATAATCTGGGGGTGATAGAATTAGGGAGTTGTTTCAATGGGGTGGAATGCAGACGTTAAGAGTTTGATCCCCCACTATGCCTCATGATAGAAAAGTCAGCCTGTGTGGCGTTGGGAAAACAGGCTGCCTTCAGATGAAGGGAATGGTCAATCACATCTGAATGCTTTATACATAGAAAACCCTGGGAGGTGTCCCCAAAATGCAGAATCAACTTCCTGGCACACAGTTATTATATATGAGGGGAGACGATCTGATTCATAATGCATACCAACCCTATTTTCTGTTGAATATTTACAGATGTTACTACTTGTGACCAGCATCTTGTTCTAAAATATCTGGTTCTTCTCTTGGCCTCTCGTCTCTCTTAGTAAAAAATAAAGAAAAGGACAAGGTTGGTGCCAAAAACACCACCCATTTTCAGCTGGCAAAAGGTGGCCAACTGATCCGCCATCAGGTCTGTCCCTGTGCCGTCAGCAGCAGCATGCTGTGCCGAAATCCACATGTGACTCCCCCAGTAAACACAATTTTGTGCCCGTTTTATGTGAATTTAATGTATTTCTCATTTGCAGCATCTACATAGTGCACAGCTGGGAATCATCAGAGCTACTTGCTATTAAAAAAAAAAAAAAAGAATTACTGGGAGCTTAAATTTTGCTGCTACAACTGACAACAAAATCTATGCTGAGGGAAATCTCCTGGGAATTGTTAACACAAGGCAGCATAAATGTGAATGCAGGGGATTTGGTACCACAAGACCTGGTAAAGACAATCAGCACCAATGACTGGATAAGGGCATTAAACCAATTAAGGATACTACTTGGAAAGTCTGTTTAGTAGGGCTGTGCAATAGATTTAATAGGGCTGTCATATTGTGGTGGTCCCAAAATCTCAATTGCCAGTCATCACAGCCCTTCACCTGCATCCATCCACAACACAGGCATTAAAAATTGCTCACACACAAACCTAGTGTAGATAGTCCTGTATAATAGGCTTGAAGTAGCAGAAATCACCACAGGTCCCATGGTCCAGTGGCCATTGGTTTTATTGAACAGACTGACACAGCTGCCCTCTCTAAGTAATGAAAAAGAGACACCCGCTACTCTCCATCCAAAGGGTGTTTTTTGTCCATGCCCTCACTAAATAAGCCCAGAAATTGTCCCTCAACCCTCAAAACAGCCTCAAGAGGCTTAGCTTGACAGGTCGTTGAAATAGAGTGACGCCATTTTCAATTATAGGGCTCCAAAATATAGATGATAAAGAAGGGCTGCAAACCCAGTGGTTTTGTCACGCAGCTGCTTTGGGGCCCTTTTTAAAAGGAGGTGGCTGGTACCTCAGAGGAAAATGATGCAAGGATGCAGAACGACTTTTGACAAACCACAGACCAGACGAGTCTTTTTGCATTCAGGGCAGTTTGTTGCTGTTGTTCTAATGGGAGTACAGTGGCATGAGCATGGTAGATGACTATCAGAATAAAGGGAGGGATTTAACACTTTCCTCCCCGCTCTGCTCCTAACAAAAATGCCCATTGGAAAGTGCTGTTTTAATCGGACAGAAAGCCCCCATTGGCCCCAGGGAGGGGACAGGATCCTCCCAAAACAAATGTACCAGTTTTTCTGCTGTCCATTGCACGACCAAAGCACAGATGTGGACAGGATCCCAATCTTATCTGAGATAAGCAGCTTCAAAAGCAGAACTGAACATGTCGTAAAGTGTAGACAAAAAGCCAGGGCAGCAAGAAGCTTGTACCATTGTGGTGATGATATATACAGACCAGCATGTCACAAGCACAGGCAGAATCACGTTGCAACTGGAGGCTCTCACTGTGGCTAGGAAATGACACAGCAAGGAGAGCCAGCTTAAAAGCAGGGTGGAAGAGACACCAGCCCAGGGACAGGCTGGAGTGGACTAGGAGTTGTAGGATGTTCAAGGGTGACCATCCAGGCCAGGATCCCTTGGGTGGAATGTGGTTACCTGCCATTCCCCTCTTCATTCCTGCAGTGTAGACCTAAGTGAGACCTAGGTGAGGGGGCGGAGTGCAAAGGCCTGGTGGGAATGGTGGATTCTCCTGTCTCCCTGGACTGTGCCTTCACCTCCAAAGAAGGCGAGACTGTCTATCTCAGTGATGGCAAGCCTATGGCATGGGTGCCAAAGGTGGCACTCGGAGCCCTTTGTGTGGGCCCCTGACACCGTCCCTTCATAGCCACCTGTATACAGGTTAAATTACTGTATTGGCACTTTGTAAAAAAAAATTAGTGGGTTTTGAATTGCAGTTTGGGCACTCGGTCTCTAAAAGGTTTGCCATCACTGGTCTATCTACTCTGCAGTTTAGGGTCTCCACGGAGCAAGTTCTCAGAAACTGCTTCCCCCTCAGCCACTTGATAGATAGATAGATAGATAGATAGATAGATAGATAGATAGATAGATAGATAGATAGATAGATAGATAGATAGATAGATAGATAGATAGATCTTTGTTGTCATTGTCCTGTGCAGAACAACGAGATTGTTCTGCATCTGCACAGGAATTGTGAAGAACAACAACAAGATTGTTCTGCTGGGCTCAGGTTGGGTGCTTCAGGGTTGCTGCCTACTCACAACTCTTCCCAAAAGACCGTGCTCTCACCGCTAGGTCTACACTGCTGCTCCTGCAAGATTCCTCCACTGACGTGAACAATGGGCTCCACCACCGCTGGCCACCTGGCCACACTTTCTGCGATTGTTGGGGAAGAGAGATAGCAGTCCCTGCCACTCCTTCCCAAAGTGCATTATACTAACTAACACAGGGCACACCACACATGGCAGAATACTTTAATTATGTATCATTTTAAAAGGCAAAATGCATCCTCACAGTTTAGAAGAATAAACAGATTTTTTAAAAACATACGTATGGGAAGAGGCAAGAATTCAGCTTACTAACAATATATCTTCTGCATGAAAACACAAAGAGGGGTACCAGGAGCCAAAGATAAGCCATTCTTAGATGAATTTGGAAGGACTGAAAGAATAATGGAATCTGAGTAGGAAAGAATTAGAAAGGTTTAATAAAACACAACTGCAGGTTAATTATTATCATCATTATCATATGTGCATACAAACACCGCAAAATACAGGGCAAGGAATAGGAACTGGACTGAAAATAAAATGTTTTACACTTTGCAAGTCTTGTTCCTATTGGTAAAGGGCAGATGACTGTTTCCTAATGTATTAAGGAAGAAACTCTCAAGAAGTCTGAGAAAGAAACAACAGGAAGGCATTAACAGAAAGATTTGCACACTACATGAAAGCGAAAGATTGATTTGGGGGGAGATGGAAAGGTGTAAGAAAAGAATTGAACTGAATTGGCTGCTTAGTCCATTAAGGGAGGCACCAGCAAGGCCTAGGAGAGTAAACAACAGAAAGAAATTGATTTGGAACGAGATTAATTTGGTAGGGAAGGGAAGGGAAAAGGAAAGGTTTGAGGTGAACAAGGAAGGAAGGGAACATTAAAGCCAGTGGAAGCAAGCCATAAGGAAGTACTAGGTGACTTCCCACACTAATACTCTCTCATGCACACTGAAGAATCAGGTCATCAAGAGGAACAAATAATAAAACATCTGACTTAGAGTGCATCCACAATAGCATATAGATGTGATATATGAACACAGATAGCATGGTTTCGAGGTGGGGAGGGAGGTTGCATCAGTAATGTGTTTCTACTTAGACTGAGACGGTCTTCCCCTTTAAGAGCTGCTGTGTACCTTTCTAGCCCAGTGGTAAGAATATAAGAACAGAAGAAGAGCCATGCTAGATCAGGCCAAAGGCCCATCTAGTCCACTTTCCTGTATCTCACAGTGGCCCCACCAAAAGTGTCTGGGAGCACGCTAGACTAGATATCTGTCTCCTGATACCACTCCCCTGCATCTGGTCCTTGAAGTACCCCAGTTTTAAACCTGGAGATTACACATCTCCATCATGGTTTGTAACCTGTGATGGACTTCTCCTCCAGGAATCTGCTGAATCTCCTTTTGAAGGCATCCAGGCCAGATGCCATCACCACATACTGTGGCAGGGAGTTCCACAGACTAACAACACCCTGGGTTAAAAAAAAAAAATTTTTTTATTTTGTCTGTTCTCACTCCCCAAACCCTCAGTTTGAGTGGATGTTCCCTAGTTGTGTTATTTTGTGAGAGGGAGAAGAGTGTCCTTCTATCCACTTTACTCATGCCCTGCATTATTTTGTACATCTCAATCATATCCCTCCTCAGGTGCCTTTTTTTTCCAAGACTTCTTTCTTCATAAGGGAGGTCCTTATTGTAGAGTATGCATTCTTTTTGGCACACTCGTCTGTTTAGCTTGAGATAACATCTTTAGCTTCAGCTTCCATCCACCATCATAGCTGAAGTTTTGGGGAGAAAGATAAAGCGAGGAGAATTAGGGAAGGGAAGCAAGGAGGGAGGAAAGGAAGAAAATAAGCAATACCAACAGAAGGAAAGAGGAAGGATATTTTTAAAATAGTTTCACTTCCCCTGACCCCTCACACACGATCAGGGAAAGCTCTTAATTGACAGCTGATTTGGCTACAAAGGGTCATTGGACTGTTTGGACAGGCAGAGTATGGCAGATGGCACATCATCCCCTCCCCTTGTAGTTTAAACCACCCTACAACTCAAATGGCCAGTCTGGACAGGGCCTTACAACTCATTCAAAAAAAAAAAAAAAAGGAGAGTGACTGGAGATCCCCAAGTAAAATGTGCTGAGAGAGAGAGAGAGAGAGAGAGAGAGAGAGAGAGAGAGAGAGAAGGATTTTTTAGTCACCAGCTGAATTTCCTTTTCCTTTCCCACTAGAGGAATTGAACCTGAAACATGCAACTTTGGACAGTGCCTGCCTTTCAGAAACTCAAATAACTAACGTGACCAACTTCAATTCTTCTCCTGTAGGGGAAAAAAGCCTGTTTTACCTCAGGAAATGGTTGCACACGTCTGAAGAGATCTAATTTGGCTTAAGTTTTGGTCACATAGGATACCCATCCATAATACATACTAAAAGCAAACTAACTTCCTGAGTGCCAGTGCTTATGTAACCCAAATTATACCATCTACTTTAACAGGGAGTTATAAGCCGGCTTGGGGGAAGCCAGAGGTTGGAAGGAAGCTTGGAAAGGGAGATGGAGAACTGGGACACTGGAAAGAAGTGGAACGGGGTGTCCTGAAAAAGTGGGGGATGGGTCAGAAATGGAATTGAATATCTGGCCTTGTCATCTGAAACTGTGGACGGAAGCATCGCACCCTTGTACACCCCTCTTGAGCATGACCAATCCCAGCAAAGGGGAAGAGGACATGGAAAGGGAGGAGCGTCCAACAAATACTTGAACGGTGCTCAGTAGAGTGTCTTTGTGTCCAGCACTGAAACCTAACCCTAACCGAACTGTAATACTTAAAAAGTGGGATTATATTTAAGCCCCACTGAAATGCTGAAGCTTCAACCCAAGCACTTTAAAAAAAAAAGCACAACTAGCAATGGGCTGCTTTTTACATGAAATTTGTGTCTTTCCTTCAATCACTAAAAATAATTTAAGCCAACATTTGCCTTTACTGCCTTCCTTTTAAACTTACTTAGGTTTTCTTTTTTTAAAAAAAATCAATTAAGATAAAAATAGCTCCCTGACTATTGATCATTGCAAGTCAAACCACCTCTACTTTTGCTCATTTTCAATCAGAACATGCTGCCACTCAAGCTTTTATCAGGCATAATTTATGCATGCGGAGATATAACTTAATTATGGGTGTCTCGTTTAATTAAACTCTGCTAAAATGTTTAGGACTTCCAAGCGACTGATCATGGGGACTCCCTTACAAAATCAATGTATCTCATCCTCCTCCTTTCTTCATTGCTTAGAGACAACTTAGCCAAAGGACCTGTACCAACATATATCAATGATGTCCAAACCCATGGCAACTCAACAGTGCATGAGACTTTACACACAAAATACCATATAATATTTTTTAGAGTGGGGATTTATGGTATGGACCACATGAAGTCAAAAGAAGAGTTTGACTTTGATTCAGGAAAAGCAACTATATTAAAATAAAAGGATGCCTTGCCTCACTTGAGGCCCAGCCTATATGAGCACAATTCAAGGTGCTGACCTTGACCTACAAAGCACTTTATGACCTGGGTCCCAGCTACCTCAAAGATCGGATCTCACAGTATGAACTGACTTGGGTGTTAAGGTCAGCAGGAGAGGCCTTTCTATCCATCCTGCCACCCTCACAGGTATGTCTCGTGGGAACCCATGAAAGGGCCTTCTCAACTGCTGCACCCAGACTCTGGAACTCCCTCCCACTGGAGGCCAGGACTGCCTCATCTCTGTTGTCCTTCCAGAAATAGGCAAAGCCCTTTCTCTTCAGGCAAGCTTTCCCTGAATGATGGACTACCATGTGTATTTTATATGAATCTGTGGGTTCACATAGACTTTGTGTTTATGACTACTTATAACCGTGTTGCTTTAATGTAATGTTTGTCTATTAATGCTGTAAGATGTCCCTCAATTCCTTCTACTCAAATACTTGAACAATGAACATGTTTTAATTGTACTGGACTGTATATTTATCTCTCATTACTGTAAGCCGCCTTGGGTCCTTCTCCAAGGAGAAAGGCGGGGTAAAAATACTCTAAAATAAATAAATAAATAAACCCATCATTGCCTGTTTCCTGAGGCAGGGTTTGGGCCTAGCCATGGGTCTCCCTCCTGGTGAACTCCCAGCCTCAAACTCTTCATGTTTCTGTGGTGAGCAGAAGAAAATGAAAACATGAATGTGAACGGTCTGAGGAACTGGACTTGTCTGCAAAAGTTCATATTAAAAAATATAGTAGCTGGTCTTGACAGCACCACGACATGTTTGGATTCTTTATTTTTCTCTTGGACTATCATGACTACTTCTAAAATTGCTGTGAATGTGAATACCTAATCTGGCAAAGCTTACAAACCAGCCAGAAAAGGAAGTAGCGGCAGATAGAAACACAATTAATTTGAGGGCAAAGGAGGGTTGTTATTCATATGTCTCAGGAAGTAAATTGATGGGTTTGGGTAGGGAGTAGAGATGGGCATGAGCAGGAGAAATGACATTTCGAGTTGTCGTTTGTCGGGACGGGTCCGTTTCGGGTCGTTTCCGTTTGTCGCGGAAGTTTTCAAAAATTTGTCGTTTCCATTTGTCGTTTGTCATTTGTGGTTTGTGTTGGGGTTGGGGTTGGGGTTGGGGTAAGTGGGCTCTGGGAGGCACCTATCTGGGTGCCTCTGACATCTGACCCACTAAGAAGGGAAGGGAAGGGAAGGGAAGCGTTTTGCGTAGCCGCCGCGTACCATACATTATGTTAGGGTTGGTGGGTAAGTGGCAGAGGCACCTCTCTGGATGCCTCTGACTCACTAAGAAGAAAAGCATACTGGCGTACTGGCGTACAGGTTAGGGGTAGGTGTAGTGGGCTCTGGCTGGGAGGCACCTCTCTGGGTGCCTGTGACCCACTAAGAAGGGAAGCGTACTTGCGTACAGATCTGGGTTAGGGTTGGGGTTAGGGTAAGGGCTAGACTTAGGGTTATGGTTAAGGTTAGGGTGGGTTAGTGGGCTGCACCTCTGGGTGCCTCTGACCCACTAAGAAGGACAGTGTACTGGCGTATGGGTTAGGGTTAGAGTTAGGGTTAGGGTTAGTGGGCTTTTTATGCCCACTGGCACATCCAGAAGTCTCAGTCAAAACCTGGCCATGCGATTGGTGGAATGGGTCCAAAAATTTGCATGGTCCCATCCCATGGCCAGCCCATCATTGTGCAGGTGTAAAAAAATAAAAATAAAATAAAATAAAATAAAATCAATGGAGATGTTTTATTGCAAGAAAAACCCACTGCTGCTACTATAAAAAATCAGGCATTTAAAATACCTAATTTTCAAATGTTTCTGTGGTGCTTTGGTGGGTTTTTGGACCACGATTTAAACATAAATATTGTGGTCGCCATTTTGGATCCGCCCCCCACCGCATGGCAAATGGAGACGACGAGGATGCCCCCCCAGCCTGGTACCAGCAGCCCAGGACAGGAGATGGGGGAAGGCCGGGGACCCCCCCCCCAGAAACCACCCCTCTCTGGTAGGTGCCCTCACTGAGGCAGGCATATTTTTGCCTGCTTTTTTGGCCGGGAATCGGGTTTTTTTTTTTAACTTTTTTTCTGTGCTGCTTGGCATCGCGCGATCGCCACAATGCCATGAATGATAATGAAAAATCAGACCCAATTTTTCTTTTTCGGTTTGGGTTCGAGCTGGAGCGGAGTAATTCTCGTTACCGTTACCCGTTACGTAACGATAACGAGAACCGAAAACGGAAACGAGAATTTCGCCGCTCCATGACCATGTCTAGTAGGGAGTGGCAGAATGAATCCTCATTTATGGCTGTGTGTATATGTGCCTTCATGTGCATGAATGCTTGTGTATGTGTGTACGAATATCTGTTTTTCGTATACCCCTGTATGTCACCTCCAGCCACCTTTTTTTTTCTGGAATAAACCAGGGCCAAATTCACCAGCCCATCTGCTAAATCCAATTTGTGCTCTAGCATCTATACATTGATATCTGGAAAGATACATACCCTCTCCACAAATGGGAGATGCTGACATAGAAAGACATGTAAATTCAATAAGTGCTATAACCCTACTTAAACATGTTTTAGGAGAATTAGATACAGTCAGTTAATTGGTAAATTTTAACATATGCAGTAATATGTAAATATTTTGGCGACATTAGCTTTAAAAGTGATGGATTGTGTTCCTGTTTTTTTAAGTGATAACTGAGCTGGCTAGATAGGATCATGAAAAAGAACAGGAGGTTATTGGTGAACATGGATTTCACAGACCTCCGTTTTTCCATAAAGGACTCTGCAGATTATTGTTATGTTGTCATAAAATTTGAAGACGGCTGGATGTTCTCTTGAGATCCGGTCTCCCTTCCAGTTCTCTGGTCTTTTGTCATACTAAACATGTAATAATAGGGAGTGGCTGATGTAGCCTAATAACATTAGCTAGCTACATTCAGGGCATAGTTCTTTGGTCAATGGACTATAAACCTCCATGGACAGCTTCTCTCAAACACCACCACATGGGAGCTTTTTCCTCATGGCTCAGTCCTCTTTGCTGCAATTTCTATGTGAATTTTGTGAACCTTCCTAACCTCACTGACACCCCAGTTAGAAACTGAGGTAGTGGCTGAGTTGGGTACGTTAAAAATTGTGAACTTGTCAGACTTTCACCATCCTCTTCCAGCATGGCCAGAAGTCAGGGAATGATAGGAATTCTCACCTAAAATAATTGTAAGGCTACAGCTTTCTATGTTCTTGTTCTCAGGCATGAGGTTTTCAAATTCAGCTAGGCCAGGGGTGTCCAAACTTCAACCCTCCAGATGTTTTGGACCACAACTCCCAGAATTCCAAGCCTAGATTGCCAGTAACAAAGGACTATAGGAGTTGTGGTCCAAAACATCTGGATGACTGAAGTTTGGACACCACGGAGCTAGGCGCTACACCATGTGGGCTGACACTGCAGATAAATGGTTTCAAACATATAAGGGCATATCTATGCAGTGGTACCTGTTCACAGTGAATTGAAATTAGACCACGGCACTGTAATTTAATTACAGTGGACCCTTGTATAACAGACAGCTTGTATAACATAAAATTTGTACAACATAAAAAATTCCAGAGATAGGGGAAATTTGCTTAACATAATCGCCTATGGGGAAAATCCGTACAACATAAAAATGGGATTACTCTGCTTGCAATGCATTCCTATGGGAATTTGTATAAAGGAAATTTTGCTTAACATAATTTCATTTGGAACGAATTAATTCCTTTATACAAGGTACCACTGTATCTTTTTAACAGTTTCTTTATTTTCTTGATGATGATGTCAGATTGGCTTGCTTTTGCCTAAAGACAGCACTCTTTCTTTATACCGGGAAGAATCCTACTGGCGTTCATGTACGTTTGGCACAACTTGCCATGACTCAAGGATGAGATGGAAAGATGCTGCTTGGTCACGTGCCTAGTGACCATGCTTGGTGTGCCATCAAGATGTATCCTTGAATTTCATCAATTAGATGGGTGCAAGTTAGATAACCCTTCCAGGAAAACCAAAAGAATTTCAGCCACTGTCTTTCAGCCCTCATAAGACCCCCTAGGTCAGTGATGGTGAACCTTTTAGAGCCCAAGTGCCCAAACTGTGATTCAAAACCCACTAATTGTTAGCAAAGTGCCAATATAGCAATTTAACCTGAATACAGGTGGCTGTGAAGGGGCAATGTTGGGTGCCCACAGAAAGGGCTCCGAGTGCCACCTTTGGCACCCATGCCATAGGTTCGCCAACACTGCCCTAGGTGTTTTAAAGGAAGGAAGGAAGGAAGGAAGGAAGGAAGGAAGGAAGGAAGGAAGGAAGGAAGGAAGGAAGGAAGGAAGGAAAACCAGAAATCATTAAAATAAATCCACAAGATTTTATCTGTGGGTAGAAATGATTTTTTAAATCAGAAGAATATACTTTGATAGTTCACACAGCGTGGCGTAATGGTGATAAAGCTAATTTACTGTGCCTATATTCCTGGAAATAAGCACCAACTAGCATAGTGGGACTAAACCATCAGTAAACTTGCAGAATTCACTGAGACTGAACACCGTATAGGAACAGAGCAGTAAGGCAAAATGTCAGTTAATGTATGGAATTGGAACATTGTGTTAAAATCCCTTTAGGCATTTTTTTTCTCATTAAGAAACCTATGTGATGTCTGGTCAAAAAAACAACCACCACCAAGCAGTCTTTATTTTGCCATGGCTACTGGGGCCTCATGGCAAATCATTTCAGGAAATTCAGAATTGTCCTTTCAGAAACAAGCAAATCTCTGTTTGAAGATATGAGTAACCATAGGCAACAGCTAATGATGGTGCCATATTAAAAAAAAAAAAAAGCAGCAGCAGCAGCAACAAAATGGTTTCCAAGGAGCCAGTACTGACACCACAAAGCCATTTAACGACTCCAGAGAATACTCATGTGTGCACCCTTTGGGATGCTGAAAGAATGTCCTTTGTTATATTGGTTGCTAGTAGTCCAGAAATGATGTTTCCTCAATTTAAAGCCCAAAGCATGTGTCTTCCTGATGGCTAGCAGTCTCTGTTGAAGTGACATACCCAGCAGGAATGGGAGGAAGTGCCAGCCATTAGCTGCTGGGGAAGATTGGAGGCAAGGGGACGGTTGGAAGGCGTTTAAACTCGGGAGACAGAAATTGAGAAAGTGAGGAAAGATGTGTGGCTTCTCCTGATGTGGAAGCTTGCTTGGGGATGCATTTGCTTCCTTGAGGGGGACCTGCTCAGAGTGATCTGATCTGCTTGTAGACATGCGTTCGAATACGGTACAAGCCTCTTCACGGAGCAGCTAAGCCAGATGCCACAGAGGGGCTTCAACCGAATAAACAGGGACCTCACTCAAGGCACCTCAGCAGTTGGAGGGTGCAAGATGTTTGCCAACTCCTCCATTGCCACCACCAGTACAATATTGTTGAAGGCAGTCATGACTCAGCTTACACAGAAGAAGGTGCACTTCTCAACATGTGGAGGAGTGGATCGAGAGGAACCACTTCAGGTTTCCTGGACTGTTCTTCACTTGCTCCTGCCTTCTTTCAGCCTAGATTGGGGCTAGGGGTTGGGTTTTTGGAATTCATGGGAACTCCTAGTCCCATGATTTGATGGGGAATTCCTCCCCCACTCTTCAGGCTAAATTATGAGACTGGGAGCCATCAAACTGGCAGGAAGCAGACCATTGCTCTTACCTCCGTGCTGTTCCTGAGCTCCTTTAGATATGTGTCCCATGGGAGTCACGAGAATTCCCTGTGTGTCGCACAAGTGCTTGGACCCACCAGCTCTGATGGAAGCTGCTCCCATAAACTCTCTAGGGAGGAAGCCTCCTTCGGAACAAGTTCCTCTGTGCACCTTTGTGACTCACCAGGAATCCTCACAATTCCCGTATTACAATGGGGCACTTTTCAAAGGATGCAAAGAAGCCACGTGGGCAAAGCATGGAGGTGATGGAGATGGCCTTCCTCTTCCTCGTGGGATGGCTCTTTGTCCCTCCATTTAGCAATTTCCTGCCAAATGAGGGGATTGAGAGTTTGTCAATTCCAAAATTTTCCATCCCTAACTGATACTGTCAGAGGTTTCAGAGACGGTAGCCATGTTACTTTCCAAGAATTGCAGGTTTCTGCTGCTGTGTGTCTGAAGAAGTGGACGTGCCCACGAAATGTGACATTAAAATATGAAAGTTAGTGTTTAAGGTGCCACAGGTTTTGTGTCTTTTGTTCTGTTTTGTTTTTCTTTGATTGATACTGTCAGGTTGCTGATGTCACTTTCTTCCTTCTTATACAGTATTTCATTCTTCACCCTTTCTAGGAAAGGGAGGAGAAGGCAGCTCGCCTTTTTGTTCAATGAGAAGGAATGCTATACTTCCTGTGCCTCCCACGAAAACCGTGGTCCCAGTACAGAAATGCCCCCCCCAAAAAAATTTCTCACATCATCTGCTTCCTGTGTCGTTCTGCATTTTGGTCACACAGCATATATCCTGCAATTGTGGTTCATATATTCTTAACACTCCCACCTCTTTGGGGGCAGGGGAAAATAATTAGGTGTGATACGTTCGTCTACACCAGTGATGGCGAACCTTTTAGGGACTGAGTGCCCAATCTGTGATACAAAACCCACTTATTTTTTTGCAAAGTGCCAATACGGCAATTTAACCTGAATACAGTAGTACTCCGGGTTACAAATGCTTCGGGTGCTACCCTTTGGGAAAGTGAGAATCAAAGAGCAGGCTTTTGACCCTCGCTGTGGCTGTGGGAAATTCAAAAGCCTGCTCTTCGATCCTCGCTTTCCCAAAGGGTGCTACTCTTTGGGAAAGGTGAGGACAGAAAAGCAGGGGTGCTACCCTTTGGGGAAGCGATGCAGGCTTTTGAATTCAGAATTCAAAAACTTGCTCTTCAACTCTCACTTTCCCCAAGAGTAGCACCCCATCCACCTTTCTGCCCAGGGCAGAGACGTGGATGGGCTGCTACACCATTGGAAAAGCCAGGGGAAGTGGCAGCAGCTTGTGGGCTTGTTTGTAGCCCCAGTTTACTCTCCAGCCATGCTGGATGCCCAGAATGGTGTGGCTGGAGAGTAAACTGGGGCTACGAATCAGCCCATGAACCACTGCCTCCCCTTCGCCCAGCTCTCTGCACAGAGCACAGTGGTGTGCTCCAAGCAGAGGGGGAAGTGCCGTGGCTGTGAGGGGGTGATGACAGAGAATTCCCACAGAAAGGGCTCCATGTACCACCTTTGGCACCCATGCCATAGATTTGCTAACAGTGGTCTACACCCTTCAAGTGGGACATATCCCCTTCGCCTTTCCCCCCTATTTTATCTGCCTCTCCTCCCTTTAAAAACATTTGTAAGTACATTGCTCTGCCACCAAAACGTCCTGGCTGGCTACGTACTAATCCCAGCCATGTATTCAAATTTCCATGCTGCATTACCCTGTTTGGAGGAGAACCCACAACATACTGTGGTAGAAGATGAAAGACAATAGGGGGACATCCAGCCCTATTTGACAGAAGCATACCCACATGCAACTGTTTCCATTTGAAAATTAATATATATACTGTACTAAAGGGGGAGATGAATGACAGATGAATGCAGGGGAGGTGGGATTGGATGCCAGATGTAAAGGAAATGAATCGGTTTAGTAGTATGGAATGTCAATTGAACGAATATAGTAATAGCCCACCAGTGGGCTGGATTTGATGTGGAGGCAGCATGAAAGATGAACAAAATAATCAATAATGGCTGATCCCAAAACAAAGAGTCAAAATTCATGAAGAGTAACTGAGAAACATTTTGCTGGTGTGGCCACAGCCTTATTAGTTAGCTACAGCAAAAATTCCCATCATCTTTCTGATCTCAATATATTTTTTCCTGATAAATACAAGAATAGAAAGTATTGACATGATTTCTTTCCAAAAGGAGAAATGTGCTCTGTTAACCTTTTTGGTTTCCAGGGGCTGAATATACAAGTTAAATTTAGCTGTTACTGAACAGGGATTGTTTTGTTCGTGCCTACCAAGTGTTAGTATATTCAGTTTCCACGCCCTACTTTACTCTCAAAACCATCTTGCATTGATACGCGAACAGCACAACTTCTGAAAACAAAATAACTCACCCTATATTCTATTGTTTGCATGTTTCTTAACTGGAAACAATTTGCCTCCAGAAATAATGCCAGTTGTGTTACACCGGTGTAATCAGACAAAAGGATTGTGGCCATCATATATTGTTCATTTAAACATTTCAAGGCACACAAATGCTACAGAAATAAAATTAGATTTTTTTCATGGATAGACTGTTTAAAACAGCAGAACTGAATGGTATTCAGGAATACTTGGGTTCATAATGTTTTAATTTTATTTTGATGATTTCTGGTTTTCCTTCCTTCCCTCCCTCCTCCCTTCCTTCCTTCCAAAAATCTACTAGGTGAATCTCAGGTATTTGGAACAAAACAAATTAGATGTTGAGATTTTGCAAGCCTAAGGTCAGCTCATATTTGGTGTGGATCAATGTGATTTACAGAAGTAAACATAGCAACAGCTGTAGAAAATCAGACATAATAGCTTTTGATTAACACCACACATTCACCTGCTGAAGGGTAGCTTGTGGCTGTTGAGTGACTGCACAGAGACCTATGAGCTTATCCTGCCAATAGTTATTTATTTCTTTTAGAGTATTTTAACCTCACCTTTCTCCTTGAAAAGGACCCAAGGCAGCTTACAGTAATGCGGGCCTCATTAATCCCTTTAATAAGGGATAATATACAGTCCAGTACAATTAAGACATGTTCAAGTATTGAGAACAGGGAATTGAGGGACATCTTACAGCATCTTACAGTGTTTTCTGGGTTCTGATTAGAAGCATAACAGAAATGACTGGCACAACAGACAGTAAACACAAAAAAGAGCCTTTGACCCAACTTTTAGTAATTCGTTGACAACTGAAAGAATGCATGATTCAGTGACTGCATGTATCTAAGTTTTAAAAATCTACTCTCATTCTAGCGAAAATTGCTTACTAAGAAGGAGTTTATTCCCACAAGCAGGCACTAGCTAAAATCACATTTGGCTATATAAAGCTTGGCTTTATTTATTTTTCAAATGGAATAACTGTTTATAAATGAGATCAAAATAAGCAACCCTCTGACATCTTGCATTAATCAGTAATCTAGATCTGGAGTTCAGCTCAGGTGAACTTCTATTAATGCCAGTATTTTAAGACAAGCATCCTAAGGACTTGCAATGTTGCCTCTTTGTTTCTGGGTTCACTTCCAATTGTTCTGCATTGCATCCTATACATATGTTGGCAGACAGCAGCGCCGTAGAATGCCATGTGGTGTATTCCTAGGAATGGTGGTGACTGGTGAAAAGCGTGGCTAAGTGTTTAACAGTGCAGCATTTTTAAAAACAATGTTAGTCTTTTGATAAGAGAAAAGATGGATGGATGGATGGATGGATGGATGGATGGATGGATGGAGGGCCTGCAGTTGAGTGAACCGAAGTGAAGTTTTTGCATCTCCCTTCAGATGAGTTTCTCTTCTCTGTTTCCTACATACCCACTCATTCTGGCAGCACTCCTCATATCATTACTGACTAGAGATGGGCATGAAACGAACAATTTTTCATTCCGTTTTCGTTTTTTCATTTTGTTACACAACAAAACGACAAATGAATTTTGTCTCCAAAATGAAACGAAACGAACAGAAACGCCGGAAATTTTGTCGTGTGTTTCGTTTCCGTTACTGCAATACAGTGAACTGCTTTAAATGCTAAAAACAATCACAAAAAATTGAAACAAATGGTAACAAAACGGTAACAAACGAACAAAAACGAAAATGAATTTTTCGCAAAAAATCACAAAAAACGGAAATGAACTGAAACGGACCCTCCAAACGACAAACGACAAACGAAACGTCAATTTTTTTTATTCGTGCCCATCTCTATTACTGACTACTCCTCGTTGAGACCAGGACCCTGTTATGCCTTCTAGTACTCATAATGATGGTAGTAGATAACATCGAGCAATAACAACTGCATTGGATCCCCTTTTTTTCTCTGCAAAAAGCAGAGAATATACAAACCGGTTGCACGATTAGAGATCCTGCAAAAAGCATACTTCCGAAAATTAGTCACTCTACATTCACTTTTCAAAAGAATAGTACTAAGGACCGTGTTTTAATCATCAGTTTTAGTCATCTGTTTAGTGTAGTAAACTGCAGTAGAGTAGGCACATCGAACCAATCAATGGGGAGTCAGTGAAAAGCTTCTCTGGAAATTCCACAGAGGCAAAATGGGCTACTGTAACTGTCGTTATAAATGCCAAAGTCACAGAACAGGCCCACAGAATTGTTGGCAATTTGTTGATTCAGCATCTCTGTAAGTTCTTTTTATTCAAGGGCCAAGTAAGTTGCAGGTAGAATCGGCTCATCAATGGATTTCACTCAACAAATCCCTGTTATTCATCTAGTGTGTTTTATTTATTTTATTTATTTATTTAGCTTGTATGCCGCCCACTACCCAAAGGTCTCTGGGCGGCTCACAATAAGAATAAACAGTTAAAACATCAAATACAATAAAATTAGAACAATAAAACATGTAGATGCAATAAATACGATACATTAAAAACACACCACTAGTACACTGAGCAAGAAAAATTTGGCCATAGAATGTAGGAGACTGTGATATACTAAGGGCAGAGGAATCTGGAGAAGTCCGGTTCATGCTTCAAATGTTCTAATCTTCACTATGATCCATTTTATCCCTCAGTCGAACAATCCTTCCATCCACACTGGAGATGTTTATTGTGAAAAAGGTCCACACAATTCTTTGGATTGTCAGTTTACTCACAAGTAAGGTTTGCCCTGGTTTACCTGTCAACAAGCCATATGCATGTGTAAGCTGGCCCAGTTTACTCATGGGCAAGGAGGCAGCGACCACAGCAGCCAAGGAGAGCAGTCACCTGAGGGGTAAACATTAGAGTGAAGGTTGGGGGAGATGGAAGCCAGGCAGGGCTGTGGTGGCAGCCATGGAATTGGGGTAACCCTCTTCCCCACCTTTTCTTGCTGCCATCATTCAGCGGGACACAGTGACTTTCCTTTTCTGTTTGTCCTGTTAAATAAACCAAGTGACAACAATGCATCGACCTAGCGTCGTAGTACAACTGCCTATCGTATTAGAACTGCTCAGTTAGGGAAATAGTTTTAAAAAGAAATTAGTAGAGATGGACACGAAACAAACATTTTTTGTTTCTGTTTTCATTTTTTGTTTCATTACATAATGAAATGACAAACAAATTTTGTCTCTAAAATGAAATGAAACGAACAGAAACACCGGAATTTTTTTGTGTGTTTCGTTTCCGTTACTGCAATATGAGTGAATTGCTTAAAATCCTAAAAAACACAAAAAATTGAAACAAATGGTAACGAAATGGTAATGAAACGAACGAAAACAAAAATGATTTTTTGCAAAAATTCACAAAAAAAGGAAACGAACCGAAATGGACTCTCCAATGACAAACGACAAATGAAATGCCATTTTTCTGATTCATGCCCATCTCTAGAAATTAGAGGAGAGTTTTTCTCTGTTCTCCCTTTTAATGTGTATTTCATAAGAACACATGTAAGGGCCTTCTCTGTTGCTGCTCCCAGAATTTGGAACTCCCTCCCACTAGAGGCCATTACTGCCCCATCTCTGCTGTCTTTCTGGAAGCTTCAGGCAAAAACCTTCTTCAGGCAAGCTTTCCCTGAATGAGGGACTACCTACTATGTGACTTTTAGATGGACTACCATGCATGACTACATTGACTGATTTCATAAGAACACCAGTGTTTGCCATGTTAGTTTCCACCCCTCATAATGTCTTTTTTTCTCCTTTATTCATGCTCTTTGTAGCTTTAATATTACCTTTTAATGTCATAAGATGCCTCTTCTAATTCCCTGTTCTTAACGAATATGTCTTAAAACATTCTGGGCTGTATATTGTCCCTTATTGTAAGCCACCTTGAGTCTTTTTCCAAGGAGAAAAGTGGGGTAAAAATATTTAAAACAAAACAAAATAATAAATGTCTCAACTCACCTAATATGTCACATGGTTGTCCCCTCAGGTAACATAGCCCACAGCTCTTCTGGGTGCAAAAAACATCTGCAGAGGCTACTTTGGAGCACACTGAATTGTACCGAAGGACACAGAAGCCCCTAACCCTGTGCCAGAAAGGGACAGCTCTTAAAAGCGTAAATGGATCGCACTAAGTCAAAACACACGTGGATGCAGTCTTTCTGCACATGAAACCAATATTTTGTCCCTCAGCTGCAGTCCCTCTGGCACCATATACAGTAATGGGCTTTAACAGTAGGACAGAGATGGTGAAAGTTATCCTGCTTTAAAAAGTACTTTTCATTATAAAAGAGGCTTTTATTTTTGTTTTATTTTATTTTAAATGGCCCTGCATTTATATACTATTCATCAGAGGCCTACAATGGCATATTTTCAGAGAGAAATTAATTTCTGGGACATTTCTTCCCCACCCACCCCCACACCCTGCCTCTCTTCCTTCTTACATTGGAGGATAACACACAAGGAAACAAAAGATCCAGGAATGCCTCTCTGTGGAAAAAGCATGCTATAGCACTCACGGGAGCTTGAGGGACCTGGTTCTAAAGTAGCCTTTCTTGCTCTCTCTTCTCATGCATGAGAACAGCAAGAATTAAACACATTTTAAAAGGGGGGAGAAAATAAGGCAGAAGATGAGATTTGTAGCTCCACTAAATGCAACAGATACAGATTGCATGTTCGCAAAAATAATATTTTATAACTTCTTTCAAGAGAGCATCTTGGTAACAGAATAACACAATTAAATTTGGGCACTGAATTCCTCAAGATTTACGGGTCTGGGGGAAAAAGTCCTTGGACTAACACTGGCAACACTATCATGATGAATGACATTGATTTGACATTGAATTACAGTGGTGATTACTAGGCCTTACTCATTTATTATCATACTTGTAAACTACCTTGGGCGCTGTATATAACAGACAGGTGTTTCACAAATCATGACTACAGCCCTGCCAAGATAAATCCCTTTAAATTTCATTGATCCCAAAGGGACAGATTTGAGTATGGGTCTAGCTCTGCCATTGAGACCAATGGCTCTTGAAATTGTTCAGTGTGGCTGAAGGATATCCCTTATAAATATACATCATCCTGCTCTTAGGGAAAAGCTTACACCTCAGGAAAGAAGTTTTGGGAGATGACAGCACATATATGTTTTCCTTAAGGAACATTGCTTCTCTCAAGGCAGGCAGAAAACAGAAGGGATTGGGACCTACTGGTAGATCTTGTCATTCGGATTAGATCAGCAAGGATTTCTGACTTTGATTGGTATAATGTGGAGCAGAGAATGTTTGGCCCTCTAAGCCATTACTGGACTACACTGTATAGCTAATCACCCTAGACAATGATGAAGGATCTTAAGATTTGCAACTAAACGACTCTTGGAGGGCCACATATTCCCAACCTCTCATTAAAGAATAGTATAGTTCAAAATAAAAAAATATCCCCAGATTAGACTACTAAAATCAAATAAGCTTGGAGAGAAAACAGGAGTTCGTTTGTTTGTGAAAGGATTTTTGTGTGCACACTTCAGTTCCGATATACAGAACAAATTCTAGGACCAAGCATCTGTTCAAAGACACTTCATTCCATAATCCTTTGGCCATCTTTATGCGTTCACTGTGACCCTAGCTTTTGGAGTTAGGTCTTGCAGCTGTATCAGAAAAAAATCATGTTGATCCCAGAACCCTATGGTCTGCCCATCCCAGGGACACTGGGGCAACAGAAATTGTATGGGTGGTCCTTCTCCTGCGTTCAAGTATACAACTGCAACCCAACTTTCACTTAATTGGCAGTAGAGCCCCTTGGGTTCAATAAGCCTGACAGCTGAATAAAGTAGGGGAGATTGCACTCCATGACATTTTATAAGAGTTTGGAACAGGTTTAAAAAAAATCTGAGCCAACTCAAGTGGGTTGAAACAACTCAAAATTTATTACCTTGAGCCTTTTGACATTGGGGAAGGAAGAGCAGTAATTTGTAAATATAGGAACATCTCAAAAGATGTTTGGGAATAAATGATTGATGGCCCGAATTCTCTGCCATGTACAGGAGATGTTCACCCTCAACAGTGCTGTGCCATCTTAACCATGGCAGCATTGTGAGCCCTATAAACTTTTAGGTAGGGTTCCTAAACATACAGGAGAAGCAGAATAGATATGGATCAGAGTTAAAATATCCAAAGAAGTGAGCTTTTTAATATTGCAGCCTTGAAGAACTCAGTTATAGTCATCATGTTGATCTGTTCTCAGACAACATTCATAGAAATAATTAAAAGCTCAGAAAGTCCCTGAAGGATAATCCCCAAGGTAATTCCACAGTCGTCTGGGATGCCTGAGGGAAATTAGACTATGGCCCTTACTTCACGAGGCGCGGCGCTCCGCAGCGATATTGCCTTCGATTTGAATTCGGAGGCGGTCACGTGGCGGTCACGTGTTCTCGCTTCGCTCCCGCCCCTGTTTCTCAGTACTAGAGCTGCAGTTTTAGGACCGATTCAAGCACAACCTCAGTCACAGCCACTTTTCAACGTTCGTTATTTCCCATCCGTCCTTTAAAAAAATTCCTACCGACGGCGTATCGATGCACTGATGCTGGACTGTCAGTTGCAATGGCTCTACTGATTTCAACTGTTTCCTGGCATCATTGGCAGCCCCCCGCCGCCGCCGCCGCTACTCGGGGGGGAGCCCCGCATGGCACAGCCGCCCGCCCTCCGCCGCTTGCACGCTGCCTGTCCCGGGTGCCCTGCTCTGGCCGGGCGAGGCGGCAGCGGCTCCTCCTGCTCCCGCTGCTGCCGCCGCTGCTACCGCCGCCACTACTCGAGCGAGGAAGTAACAGCGCAAAGCGATGAAACAATATAGCGATGCATCGATATCCCTGTTTGAATATTTTTTTAAAAAACTTGAAATAAAAGCCAAAAACCGAGACCACACGTCACGTTGGGAGCGAAGCAAGATGCGAAGCGAAAAGATTCCCGGCAGCAGCCAGGGGCACCACTCACCCCGGTTGGAGCACGGTTAAGGGGGAGTGGTCGGGGCGGCACCGAAGCTAAAATGGAGCGGCATGCAGACTAAAACGATCGATTCGGACAGAAAAGAAGGCTAGCCGCGAAGTGAGCGGCTCGTGAAGTAACGGCCTATATTAAATCAGTCACAGAACAAGAGCCATTAGGGCAGGCACATCCAAACTTTGGCCCTCCAGATGTTTTGGACAGCAATTCCCACAGTCCTTTGCCATTGGCAATCTAAGCTTAGAATTCTGGGACTTGTGGTCCAAAACATCAGGAGGGCCGAAGTCTGGACATGCCTGCATTAGGGATAAGGCCAATGGCTGGAGCACGGATGCAACACAAGATTAATAACAAGATAGTCTGCAAAACTTTAATTCTTAGACTAACAAAGGTTTCTTCCTGCCCCTCCTCAGCAGTCACTGATAACATTATTACTTTCCCCCCTTGTATTTACCTGCTACTTGTTCAGGTCACAAAAAATAAATATGTGGTTGCATGGGAAGCTGCTCTGATGTCAGACCTGACATTTCTGGTGAGCCTGTCAGGAGAACTAGAAGAATAATGCACCTCATTTCTGGGTCTAACAACTTATGGGGAGCTAAATATGTTTTCTTGAAGAATTTTAAGACAGTGTTTCCCCTGCAAAGTGAAACCAGTTTCTAATTTTCTTGCATCTTTTCACCAAGAAAAAGTAACAAGCGAAACTACAAACAAAAAAAGTAGTGTAATAATCTCCCTTTTTGGTAACATTATAAAGAGCAAGATATTAGGAAGAGTAATGGCAACTGAAATGGCAAATCAAAGTGTTCTGCTTATATACTGCCCCATACCACTTCATGTAGTCTCTGGGCGGTTTACAGTTTTTAATTACAGTATGCAGGCTACACATTGCGCCCCACCCCCACCCCTAGCAAGCTAGGTACTCATTTTACTGACCTTGGAAGGATGGAAGGCTGAGTCAACCATGAACCTGCTACCTGGGATGAACCCCTGGTCATGAGCACAGTTTTACCTGCATGCAGTACAGGCGTTTAACCACTGTGCCACAAGGCTCCTATGTTTAAAATTATTGTTTTAAAAGTGAGTTTCAATATTCTGCAATGGCTGATTGGTCCAGCATCTTTTTCCCAATATTGCCTGGTGCAATTTTAGAGACGCCCACATGCAAACCATAACTGGATCTGATCTCCCTCATTGTTTGCTCCAGCAAAAAGAAACCACAGGGCTCCGTTTAACCATCTCGCCTCACACTAACACCCATAGTGCCTAGTTCAGAGATCTTAGAGCAGGGATAGAGAATCTTTGAATGCTATGAGGCCAAAACTATCATCCCTTATTATTAGTCATGCTGTCTTAGAGGGACAGGAGCAGCAGCCCCACAACATTTGTAGAGTTATCCTTTTCTCAAACAGGCTATTAGGAAATAAGCTCAACAGAATTCAGTGGGCCACCCACTAAGATAAGCGGTAACAGGAGTCTGTACTTAGTGAGAAAACATGACCCCAACAATGCAATTTAGTCCACACTTTGGAAAATGTACATTTCTTGACTATGACTCCCATTGTCAGCATTTGAGAACTGTACCTCCCAAAACAACTCTTCCAAGCTCCTCTTTAGCCAAACCAGCAGTAAACGCTGGCTTTATACTTTTTACCTGCTTTTCAAGAACCAGATCTGGTCTACGACCTGCAGGATGCTAGGCAGGTACAGCCAGTCCTTGGTCATTGGCACCATCTAAAACTTTCCAGAGAAGGGCCACTATTATTCATTGAGACAGATATATTCTCAGAGAGGAAGGTCTCTGGCATTTGGTATGAAAACCAGGTTTTAGAGGCAGCTGATAAGCCTTGCAATTCGCCGATGGAGACTTGGAGCTCACAAAGTAAAACTCTGGATCAATCATACATCCTGTCTGTCCTGCTGACTTTATATTTAAATCTATTAATTAAGACAAAAACTGTTTGTTGAACAAAATTGCTTGGTATGTCCTTCAAAGTCAGGCACATGACTATTGACATTTTAAAAGATTAGAGTCAATAAATCTTTCATCTTTACGCTTCCAAAATTAAATAAGAGCCATGCTTCATTAAATTCCAGCCAATAACTATCTGGGATCATTAACAATCATCATCATGACAATAAAAAGATTTAGAATCCTCTTGTTTCAGCATAAATTAACAAAAGCATTTAAAAAGCAAGGAACATAGTGCCAGCAGTAAATTATTATGAAGCTGAGATGGATCTCTTGACTTCTGCTCAGTCGTTTAAAAAGCTATTTTTGGACTACAGCTCCCAGAATCTCCAATCTCCCAGGCCACATAGGTACAATATGATCACACATCTTAACCCCCCATTTAACATCTTAACCCCCCATTTAACAGGGGGCTCTCTTGAACGTTCTTGGTAAACAGAATCTATGTTCAATTAATCCCTTGGCAATAGTTTCACTTTCTTCATGATGAACTGCTACTGAGACCTCTCTCTGGAAGTAGAACTGAGAGGACATGTGCACTGTAAAACATATTCCTTTGATATCAACTGTCAGGGCTCCCCACCTATGGATGCTGGGAACTGTAGTTCAGTCAGATGTAGGAAAAAAATCTTACAAAGCAATAGTATGCATGTTGAGAAGCACGTTTTAGTTATGTTTTCATTTGTAATGTACAGTGGTACCTTGTATAAAGGAATTAATTTGTTCCAAATGAAATTCTGTTAAGCAAATTTTCCTTTATACATATTTCCCATAGGAACGCATTGAAAAGGAAGCAATCCCTAATCGCAATCATTTTTATGTTGTACGGATTCGCCACCTAGGCGATTCTGTTAAGCAAATTTCCCCTATCTCCGGAATTTTTTATGTTGTACAGATTTCATATTATACAAACCGTTTGTTAGACGAGGGTCCACTGTAGATAGATAGATAGATAGATAGATAGATAGATAGATAGATAGATAGATAGATAGATAGATAGATAGATAGATAGATAGATAGTCCTGCTGTGTTCAATAGAGTTTATTCTCAATTTGGTTTATATAAATGATCGCACCCTCAGGGATCCCTAATCTCCCTTAAAGAACTAATTAGTCCCACGATTCTCTGAGAAGAAGGACTCCTGGTTAAACCAGAGCAAGTGCTTAACAAGCCAGAGAGGGAAGGTGACTATTCTAAAGCCTGGCTACAAGTAATCCTTCTATAGCAATCTGGATTCCCCTTCGACATGTGTATTTGTGCTTCTAGTGCTCACTTGCTGCATCTTGGGTGGAGGGTGGGTAGAACACCGAACAGATTGGACTCTAAATGTAAATAAAATACCACCCAAATCTTCTTGCAGGTTCCAGGGTGAAGGATGCTCTCTGATCCACCCCCCAATTGTCTTTGCTTATGCTATGCTGGTTTATTGGCATGCTTGAAGTGAAGGACTCTGTTTTAGTTTGAGTACCTCTAAGTGCAGCAACGTCTTTCTCCCAGTCAATCATTGGGGGCACCTCAGGTTAACAGCAACTAAGTCCCAAACCCACTCCTTTTACAACTCTTCCAGTATTAGGCGTGTGAACCTCCTAATCGCCAATGCTCACCTTTTTGAACTGTCATTCTAAAACGAGCCATGTAACCTGGCACATTTCCATCAACAAGCCTGACAGCAAGACAGCAGAGATCAGAAGGAAGGAAGGAAGGAAGGAAGGAAGGAAGGAAGGAAGGAAGGAAGGAAGGAAGGAAGGAACAGCAAGCAAAAATAAGAAAAACACCTACCTCTGCAGTCTTGGGCAAACTCCACACTGTCCCCAAAGGAAGGGAACAGTAAACACCTTCTGATGACTTTCTACTTAGAAAACTCTGGTAAGAGCTACCTTAAATCAGAGTTGACTTTACAACATACTTTGAGTAGGTAGGTAGGTAGGTAGGTAGGTAGGTAGGTAGGTAGGTAGGTAGGTAGGTAGGTAGGTAGGTAGGTAGGTATTGCATTTATATCCCACCCACCTGGCCAATTGGCCCCTCTGGCTTACAACATTTAACAACAGCCACAAATGACAGAAATAAACAACATATTGATAAAACAATTGGCAAAAGAAATCATCAAGCATAATATAAGACAATCATGACAAAAATATGAGACATCACAGAATCATAACATCTTACACATCACTGGCATTAACTTTCATGTTACGGTAAAGTAGGACAGAGATATGTTTCTGTATGCAAGGCAGGAAGGAAAGGAAGTTGGGTAGGTGGGTGGCGGTAGCATCAACAGGAGGAGGAGGGAGAAGCAGCAGCAGCAGGTGTGGTAGTGGGAGAGATAGGATAGGGGTAGCACTTCTTGGGCCTCAAGTACTAAGAGAATTAAGGTGGGCCCTGGCTGCCCTAAAACTTTGATCATGATTTCATTACATTAACAAAGCAGGAGAAAAATAATGAAAATCAGGCACATCTTGGTGTCTCATTCTGTTAACTATCTTTATTCAGAAAATGCATTGTTTCCGATACTTGAAGAAATCCATGTGCTTTCTGCTCTTACGTACTTACTTACTTACTTACTTACTTACTTACTTACTTACTTACTTACTTACTTACTTACTTACTTACTTACTTACTGTATATACTCAAATATAAGCCTAGTTTTTCAGCCCTAATTTTGGGCTAAAAAGGGGGCCCTCGACTTATATGCGGGTCAATACTTTTAGCCACTGAGGCAAGTGCTTGGGTCAGTGGCTAAAAGTCATTTTAAACATTGTGTGCCGCTTCTCATGATCCCCCTCTGCATCACGGGGGAGTGGTGCGCGATGTTTAAAATGACTTTTAGCCACTGACCCAAGCACTTACATCCGTGGCTAAAAGTCATTTTAAACATCACACACCACTCCCCCAGCTCACAAAGGAGGAGCTGCCAGGCCCTGCTGTATTTCCCACCCTAGACTTATACTCGAGTCAATACTCGAGTCAGTTTTGGGGGTTAAATTTAGGGCCTCGACTTATACTCAGGTCGACTTATACTCGAGTATATACAGTACTTACTTACTTACTTGCTTGCTTGCTTGCTTGCTTGCTTGCTTGCTTGCTTACTTACTTACTTACTTACTTACTTACTTACTTACTTACTTACTTATTAAAATCAGTGTGGGTTGTCCAGGATAACTGAACAGGCAAGTGCCTATTTCCCCCCTGAGAGGTTTGCAAGGCAAGCGCTGAAGTGCCAGCACAATGCGGGTTTTGTCAGAAAAAGGCGAGGCCAAAGAGGCTGCAAATTAAATTGCGAGGCAAGGGCCTTGGAAAGCAAATGGAGAGCTGATGTAAACGATTTGTAATGGACCACGGGTTTTACATCTCGCTCCCTGTTTCTAATTTAATCCTGTTTGGTAGAGTTAAAAAAAAAGTTGGAATCAAAAGCAAGCTAATACCTGTGAAATGACTTGACGCTCCCAGGCCACCTCTTGGCACGCTGGTATCCATATCGCAGTTGTGAGTCTCCGGGCAGAAGCCAATAATTCACCAGCTGTAACAATTGGATTTATTGATTCAAGGATTGTCTGAGTTAAGAAAAGAACTCAGGTTAGTTACCTCTGCTAGATCTCCATGACGAATCACTGAATTGGAGGTCATCCACTCATATACCAGGGGGTAAGACAGGACGGTTCAGGAAGGTTCGCTTTTTGACAAGTGCATTGTCTAAAAATATAAATAAACCACCAAAGAACCACAAATCTGATCTGTTGCTTGGTTTGTTTGGCTTCTATTAGGTTTAAACCTTGCCACTATTTCCAAACTGAAACTCAGTGCAGATGACTGCAGTAAGGTGGAATAAAAATTCACTCCAAACACAGAAGAGGAAAGGTGCATACTGAACTAAAATGAAGGCATGGCTTGGTACAATTTAAATAATAATCATTGTGTGCCATCAAATCAATTCTGACTTATGGCGACCCTTTTCAGGGTTTTCCAAGGAAAGAGTTCTCAGAAAGGGACCACATTTTACCCTTCTTGTGCGGTGCCTGCGTAGCTTGCTCAGGGCTAAACAGCAACTTTAAAATGCATCTTAAGGGAAAATACAGTGCCTAAATTCTAGCAAACCCTTTCCTCAGCAATGATGAAATACCTTAATTAAGTACAGTGGTACCCCGACTTAAGAGCAGCTCGACCTAAGAGCAATTTGACTTAAGAGCGGAAAACTGTTGACATTTTAACTGATTCCTTACAAATGTTAGATATCGTCTGCTCGACTTACAATTTTTTTCCATTTTTCTAAGACTTATTTTTTTTATTTTTAGATAGGTACCCCAACTTAAGAGTAGTTTGACATAAGAACGTGCATTCAGAACAGATTAAATTTGTAAGTTGAGGTACCACTGTAGCTGAAATATCTTTCAATAGGACAGATGATAAAATATTGCAGCAGGAAAGGCTTCTATTCTTAAAGCATTCATTTGCTATTAATATACAGCAATTTTGAGACACTGGCAACCCACATACTGGACTTGACGTGCCTCCATTCATCCTCCGTTCTGCCTCTTCTCCTGGCTTCCCCTTTGCCCCTGCCTGGCCATCTTCTAATGCTTTGCTTATGCGTTGTCAACAGAAGGTGAAAGGATGAGGCGTGTGTTCTATCCAGAGCGTGTTCATTCCAAAGCATCTCAAGCATCTTCAAGTTACATGTGTTTATGAAACAGCATTTCTTTTTTTTTTGTTTTCTATGTTGCATCATATTCATGTTTACAGCCCATTCTTGCAGAAATGAATCTATCTATAATCATTCTCCCAGGAGTATGTCTCTATTGGCGTATGTGGCAGGCACTGCTGGGGACACCTGGTTCCCTAGAACAGCATCTGGGAGCTATCCAAGGTGCTGAAGTCATTCTGGAATAGGGTTCAGACCTTGTGGATATTTCCTGCACATTTCAGATGAAAACCAGACTTGGCTTCACTACTCTTTATGAATCCAGCTTCACCAGCAGTCCTTTATATCTTCTGTTACCTTGCATTTCTATGTGGGAGGTGCAGCATGAGGAAAGTGCCCTAAAATGGAATAAAAACATTCTAGGTTTTTTAAAATAAATATTTAAAAATCTATTATTCCATGAAAATAAACATGATTTCACCTCTTTCTTGACTGCTGGCTGAGTGTCATACCCATTTGAAATGTTGCTGTCCAACAGCAATGAAAACAGCCAGTTCATTTTCATTACACACTATGTTTATAGATGCTACATTTCAACTCTTTTTGTTCTGGCTCAGTGGGGGGTCTGCCACTCTGATTACTTTTAATTAGGAGACCCAGGATACCAACCCAAAAGGCAATCACTTAGTTTGTTTAGCAGATAAGCCTCCTAATGAGCAATTAAAATAATCAACACTCAAGCAATAATTTAGAACCAAGTGAATGCCCCATCGGAATTTTGTTTTTTTGAAAGGGTTCTGCATTTTTAGCAAACTGAACACAAGGGAGAACTTTCCATCATTCCCTTTAGCACACCACCACAGGGAAAAATATAGATGATAGTGCTAATGGTTTAATTGTGAAAACATTAAGCCCTTCAGCAACCTTATCATCATTCATACATTTATAATTACATTTTCAGCTTTCCTAAAAGGGCAGTCAAAAGGAAACACTTGTTAATCCTATGAATGGTGTAGATATGGAGGATAATATTAATCTGCAGATTTATTTATTTATTTATTTATTTATTTATTTATTTATTTATTTATTTATTTATTTATTTGTATTAATAAAGCAAAGAGTTCTGCTTATATACCGCCCCATAATGCTTAAAGCATTCTCTAGGTGTTTTACAATTAATTTATGCAAGTTACACATTCCCCACCCCCAGCAATATGGGTGCTCATTTTACTGACCTCAGAAGGATGGAAGGCTGAGTCAACCATGAGCCTCCTACCTGGGGCTGAACCCCAGGTCTTGAGCACAATTATAGCTGCAATACAACAGTTTAACCACTGTGTCACCAGGCTCTTTGTTTTAATATATACATAAAAGAGGCTGTATGCTGCCTAGACGCCCTAAGCACATCCTGTCTCGCCTGATTTCGGAAGCTAAGCAGGGTCGGCCCTGGTTAGTACTTGGATGGGCAACCACCAGGGAATACCAGGTGCTGTAGGCACCAGGAGTAGGAACTGGTAAGCCACTCCAGTATTCCTGCCAAGAAACCTCCATGGACATGGGGTCATGAAGAGTCAGTCACAACTGTAATGACACAACACACACACAAAGGAGGCTATATATACATCATAGTGCATAAGTATGTATACAAGACGCCACAGCAGTGTAGAAAGCCAAACTAGGTTCAAATCCTGTTCACTACAGCAGTTCTTGCCCAAGTTCTGCCTAAAGAGGGCTCCTCCACACATTCTACTTGCTGCTGTTTAAGAGCAGGCTTCATTGCCCATTGACTTGGATTCGTTTATGGATGACGTTATTGGAGGTTTGAATCAATCCCTTCCACTTGAGGGTGATTTCCCCATCATTAGAGAACAGGACTGTTTGTAGTTCATGCTGTGACAGGTCAGCCTTCAGAAGGGAGAAGATCCACCTGGTGGCAGAGCTATACAAAGATTGCAAAAGGAAAAGAGGTAAGTGGTGGGAAACGGGGGTGGGTGTCATGAGAGGGATGGAGGAGGAAGACAGTATGGAAACAGAAATAGGAAGAATCTGGATTGCAACTCAATCCAGTGGTTTCAGCAGCCAGGATTGGCACAGATCAAGGCACCAGGGATAGGTGTTCAGTCTCCAAACTTCTAAACATCCTTGGGCTGCATAAGATGAAAGTATCTGTTACACAACTAGGCTTGTCACCCTTCATGGGTGTATCTGGTGTTACTTAAAAGTTAGTTGCATACTTTGTTGTACAATGTGGAGAAGTGGTGAGTTGTAACAGCTAGAGCAGTATTTCTCAACCTGACTGCAACTCCCAGAAATCCTAGCCAGCTCAGCTAGTAATGAAGACTTCTGGGAGTTGCAGTCCAGGAACATCTGGGGACCCACAGGTTGAGAAACACTGAGCTAGAATATCATACTAGGGGTGGAGATCTCCAGGTTCTAGTCCCCCCTGGGCCATGGTATTCACTGGGCAGCCTTCATTAGTTACAGTATTTTCCCTCACTCAAACCTACCTCACAGGGTTGCTGTGAGGATAAAGAAAGGAGGAGGAATGCCACAGGAGTCCCTTGAGCTCAATGGGGAAAAGGTAGAATGTAAATATAGGTAAGGGGGGGACAAGTTGGTCAATAGCAAGGGATGATGGGGGATGCGGTTCAAAACATCTGGAAGGCCAGATGTTCCCCATCTGTGGAACCCCAAAGGTGATGCATGTTGCTGAATTAAGAGTCGCAGTGGGCAACTGAGAGATGAAAATCATTAGAGGAATAACCATGCATTCCGACAGCAAAGTGAGCAGCATGGAAATAGCAGTAAGTCGGAGGAGCCACAACACTTTTCAAATAAGAGGTCTATTTGCAACAGCAGGCTCCGGCTCTTTAAAAGAGCAACCACACGCCTCACACTCTTGTCTCCTCAGGGAAGAAGAAGTTGGCAGCGGGAGCTGTCTGGCAGCTTGTCTTGGCTCTAACTCGGCCTTCACACCTTCTGGAAGAATGTAACAGTGCAGACAGACAGCCTGGGATGGAGACCAAGTGAGGCAGACCGTACCACTTCCTGCTTGAGTTGAACGCAAGCTATCGAGTTCTGTTCTGAAACTGAAGGCTTCCAGAACTCAGTTCAAGTGCAGCTTGTAGTGTTAAAATAGAGACAAAGGATCACAGCCAACCCTGTCATCTTGGCACAGAATCCTGGGGTACAAAATCAACTTTTGCCTTTCACCCAACGAGCTCAGATCCAACCCAGGATACTGGGTTCGATCTCAGAACAATCGACTCATCCTCCATAACATTCAGTGGCTGACATCCTGCTTCTTACTGTAATAACGTGCCAACGGCGTACGCACGTTGAATCGGTTGGGATTTGGTGAGCCCACTCCTTCAATAGCTTCACTGATTCCATGGGCTCACTCTAGGTGTGGCCTACTACACTAGGCAATAAGACTTTAGCTTCTTTTTCATCTGTAAAAGGAGAGCTGTAAGTAGAATTGGCAGTGCTAGGAAATGTTGAACTTAGTTTAAAAGATCAGGACAAGGTTACGGTGTTGTTGTTCAACACCTACAATGGATGATATTGTTGGGCCAGCAGCTCTTCACCCTTCACCTCTCCCAGTAAGCATGGCACCATCCATATTATGTATGAAGGGTTAGGTCCTGCTGTGAAATGGGAAGTAAAAGAACTCACCCAAGAGTACTAATCATTAATTACTCAAGTCCAGTAATGTGTAACAATAAAAGTAGACCTAAGTAACATACAGAAATATTGACTCATCAAATCCCCTATGGTTCAGTAAATCTATTCTAATTGGGACTGGATTTAAGCCCATATGAATTTAACCTAAAGCAGCGAGAAGATGGGATAAGAAGTTTCTATTGCTTTACATTCTTTTGGGTTTACATTAAGCTCACTCGGATTGAGGTCTCTTTTCCAATTAAACTCTTTAGGCTAGTGATTCATTATAAGGTATTGTCTAAGCAAGCTTGTAATTTGCATTCTCATGACGCCTTGGTGTGATCAACTAATGTATTTTCTGAAGACAAAGTCCAACTCTGAATACTAGCATAGTCTCAATGTATGCTAATGTTATTTAAGGAGATCCACAAGAAACATACCAGAAGGAGGAGGAGGAGGAGGAGGAGGAGGAGGAGGAGGAGGAGGAGGAGGAGGAGGAGGAGGAGGAGGAGAACAACAACAACAACTCATTGCATATAATATTGTATAAGCTGGGACAAATGTGCAAAGCATCTGTGAAATATGGTACAAAGCCTTGCCCTAGGCTGCAGTTCCAAGGGCAGACCACAGCTCTGAACAGTTATTCTGTACATTTGTATATATGTCCCTGTACTGTATATCTTCCACTTACCAAGAAACAAGGCACATGGACTCTCATCGCCAGCAGGGCAAGACTGCAACCAATAGGTAATATTCCTTTTCTTTAATCTTGTCCCCATTGGCTATACCTAGTGGGTTTACCAAATTTTGCCCCAATCCCCAAATGGAGTATGTGGGTTTTCTGCATCAGTCCTCACCACCCCCCTCCCCTGGCCAAACAGGGACTTGTAGGTCTCGAAGAGCCAAATGGAGAGGAGGTGTGGATGGGTGTGCATGACCTACTGTAATGTCCCTTTGTGTGAAGGGCTATCTTGTGAAACCCCATCCTTGACTTCAGATGCAGCTTTACAAGAGACCTGCTGCTTCCTGCCTCAGCTAAGACAGACGTGCCTGGCGGAAATCATCTTGCCAAGAACTCTGCATCTAAGAACAATTTCTGGCAAACCACATATTTTGCCATGTTTGGACTTTTGGTACCTGCTTTGAAAAAGTGGGCATTGCCCACAAAAGCTCGCAATGGTTTTTGTTTGTTTGTTTGTTTTTAATTAGTGGCCTATAAAGAAATCACCTATATCCTAATCATTTGTATTCTGTATATTTCAGTTAGCACATGCAAAAGCTTGTATGCAGAAAATCCTGCTTTTTATATTGACAGTTGTAATGAGCCCGAGTAGCCACAAGATGGTGATCACTGGCTTTAGGTGCAGCTGAGGAGAATTTTCCACAGACTTGCACATGTAACTAAGTAAAGCTGCTAGCATTGAGCTAACCTTGCCGGAAGACTGAGGGAAGAGATCAGAGCTTCAACATGTTACAATTCTGGACACCAGTTCCCAGAATTCCCCAGCTGGCCTTATCACGCTGGATTCTGGGAGATGTAGTCCAAAAGGGTAATGTCTCTAGATCTGAAGGGAACGGATGCACTAGCTCATTAAATGCAGTAAAGGAGCTCTCCTTCAAAGCCAGCTAATGGCACATTGATAACAAAACAGTTTTTAACTAGCCCAGAAATTTAATCAAACATCCTTTGTTTCCTTTTACATCATTGCTGTCAATTCAAATCCATCAAAGGTTTCCACATCTAGAGGTGTATAAAATTCTGCCCAAATGTAAAAGCATTCCAGGCTTATGCAGATCCTGAGTCTCTTTCCTTGTAAGTTTCAAGCTGAATAAATACTGAGGGCATGAGAGAGGGACAGAATGATGAGTACTAAAAGAACACAGTTTGTGGGGGCAGTGGAACAAATGGATTTCTACCCAGGATATGTTTGAAACTACTGAAGTAATAAATATATTGCTCTTTAAGCTGCCACACTACACGGCTGTTCTTACTCAGACAGATTGATATGAATTGCCCTTCTAGCAGTACACATTGGCTGAAATACTATATTGCTTAGCGTAGTGTGTTGCAACTAGAATAGACCCATTAAATCAATGGAGGAATCGACTAACCAGATCCCCACTGATTCAATGGGCTGCTAAGCAACAGGATTTCAATCATTGCTACTTATTTAATTCTGTTAAGAGACCCTAAGTATCCATTCCGTTTTTGTAGCTCTAAAGCTTCGTCTGCTGATCCTGGAAAATCTGTTAAGGCAGAGTGAGGAGGCCGCTCAAGTCAACCTGCTTCTCTTCTGCTGTTAAGCTTCTGTAATTCCCAGGAAAGGGCTTCAACAACTTAGTTGACATTTGCATTTCTTGGTGGAACATCCATTGGGCTGCGCTATTTCAGCCGCTAAAAACCAAAGTTGCAGCTTTTCTTTGTCTTCAGCAGTAGCGGGCTGGTACTCCTTTGAGAGGAGATGCTTGTTAGCTGCCACACTCCCAATTAAAAGAGCTGTGTAGTTGGGGAAGTTAATGCTAGTTGTTCAAAAGGGGAACTATCTGATTAAAGGGGAAGCCGTTTATTCTATGGCTGCTTGCTGAACTCATTGTTTGGTTTTGTACGTCCTTTTTTCAGAGGTGCTTTTTGTTTTCATGAAGGGTTGTCAGGCCTCTGGCAGAGTTATTATTGTCTGCGATAAAAAGGTGGCATCTTTTGATCAATGCCTTCAAAGTCAAGGCGTCAGTAATAAAAACCAAACTAACAGAAAGAAAAAGAAAAGAACGCCTAACAGCCTAGTCTATTGTGGCATGTTGGCATAGCAGGGGAAATGAGTTTTTAAAAAATAAGTTTAATAATTATGTTTATATGTAGAGATAATGATATTGTTCTGGTGCTGCTAAAATAAAAAATTAAGCATAAACTTTAATATAGGCAAGCGAGATATATCCAGGGGGGCAATTTCATTTGACAAAAGTACCGCTTTCTCTCCATCCCTCAACCCTTATGTTCATTGGGCCACATATTCCTGCTACAGCAGAAGGGAGTGTAGTGGAACCTGCGGAAGACATTTGTCATTGCGAGGAGTTAGGTGACCTATCTTCTTCCCTTTCCATCCCCTGACTTGAAGCAGCAGGGCCATGCTTGTATAACTTGTTCTCCACACGAGAACTTGTTTTCCATATAATTAATGATAAAATATACTTGTGTGTAAGGAGTCTCCCATCTCTTATCTTAACTATTGATAGCTAATGAGGAGGATACCCACCGGTAGCAAATTAAGCTAAACACTCTCAGCAGCTCAGCATTCTTGCTGAGTCACACCTGGTGGCCAGACCAGTCACCAGTGTTGCAGGTGCAGTCAATCAAGACCATCAAATTGGCTATATAAGAGCCTTTGTACACGACCCCTAAATGCTGCAGCAAATGGCTGCCAGCTCCGGAGCTTACAATGGTTTCCCCACCAGCTCTGGAGTTTGCAGGAAATTAAGTGCGACCACGCCCACCTAAGCGCATCCCAGCGCACTTCTTGCACCTGCTCAAGGAGGGTGAAAATCGCCAGGTCCGGATTTAATCTGGTCAGTGCGGGGCTCTCCTGGCTTCTGTTTGTTTGTTTTTTGCCTCCCACCCCTTTAAGAGAAGGGGCAGGAGGGAAAAAAAGCAAACAAAAGAGAAGGAATCAGCACGACGGAGCTCCGGCAGCTTCTCCGAGGTGAGTCTGCATTTTTCCCCACTTTCTTCCTCCCTCCCCTCAGCAGACAGGTGCGGAGTGGTGGGGAGGGAGGAAGAGCAACGAACCCCTAAGATCTCTGGTCCGAATTTAAGGGGCCAGCGGATTTTAGGGGTCGTGTGAAAAGGCCCTAAGCTGTGGGTTGAAGGGGCTGGATGAGCTTCTTCACATATCAGGTCCTGGGTGCTGTGAGACTGTCGGCTTAGGGGTCTTTCTTGCTGCTCTTCTTGGGCTCTGGGTGGCTTCAGGGGAGATTGTGTAGAACTCCTGTCAGGTATGCTGTATTATGCCTGTTGCTATGTGTTACTCTTACTTAAATAAAGCATTACTTGATCTTCATCCACTGGTGTGCTTATTGACTCCAGATCCAAAAAGAAACCCCTGCCCTTTGGCAGAACAGGGAGGTAAAGAAATTCATAGAACCTCATTTCCAATACTGTCACTGTACTTAAACTGGGAGGAAGCTTCTTGGAATTAATACCACAACACCATAAGTGCTTGGCCCTGTGCCATGTTACTAATGTCCAGCAAAATCTGGAAAATGCTACAGAAGGGAAATCTGCAATGAGTACTAATGGCATCTTCTCTAGCATGAGAAACAGCATAGTGGGGAATCAAAACTCTCAACCCCTGGCTCTGTAACTAGATACCTAAAATTATCTAGCCATCTTTTGGGTTAATGCAAATCTAGTAACAATACAAAAATGTTAATTAGAGAAGATCATCTTCAAAATGATTGCTTCTAAATCTGGGGCTACATTCCCGAGTAGTAGAAGGATTTTGTGGCCACAAATTGGATCAAATGAAAAATATTTAACTTCTGTGGCTGCAAATACCACTGCTTCACCAAAATTGCTGTTACTTAAGGATATTTAGATTCAAATTTCAGTTAACATTTTATTGCACAGTATCTGTTTTTTTCTCTTCATTAGACCACCAATGGCATTGTCTTATTTTCTTTTCTTTTTTTCTTTAATTTTTCTTTCTTTTTTTTTTGCATTGTCTTATTTTCATAAGACCCCCAATTACATTGTATGATTGCTGGGGAAAGGAGCGAACCTACCTGTACCCCTCAGCAGATCAAACAGCAGGCTTCCTGCTCATCTGGTTGCACCTTAACATTCCAAGGTTCTGGTCCAGATAAGAGAAGTGTAACATCTCAAGTCCCTTTTGTTAGACAACTTACAGTAGGTTCTAAACCGAAGGCAAAGCTGATGCCTGAAGCTCCGGGTGTGGGGTAGAACGAAAATAGAATCATTGGATACACTAGAGTTAGAAGTATTTCAAAATAGATTAGTCTTGTTCAAGGATGATAAAGTATTGCTCTTTGATCTCAAAGCTTCAGTAATTTCTAATTTCTACACCAACTTTATTGTTTCTAAAAAAAAACTAAAAGAGTAGTATAAATTTGTTCTAGTGTTGGGAGTGAACAGCTCACAATACTCTCCACAATTCTTATGATTCTGTGCAACACTGTCCTATCCCGATGGGTACAACTTCCATACCATACACATAAACCATTAAGTAAGCACACCCTCAATTGTACAATGATAGAAGGCCAGCAGCAGCTTTTGCGGAAGATGGTTTTTCCTTAAAGTTCTCAAGAAAAATATTCTCTGCTGAGCCTTCATGCAAGCCCCCCCTTGTGTTGACACTCCAGGACAGATCCTCCTGTAACTCAATGCCCCAAAATCTAAAACCAGTAACCCTCTTCACACCAGTCCCATCAATCACCAGTGGTTGAATATCAGTTTTCTGCCTCCTAAAATCCACCACAAGCTCCTTTGTTTTCTTTATGTTTAGGTGCAAGTTATTAATTCTACACCCCTTGGTCAACCTCTCCACCTCATCTCTGTAAGCCATCTCACTCTCCTTGCCAGAGATGAGCCCAATCACAATTGTGTCCTCTGCAAACTTAATGATCCTATTGCTAGGGTAGGCAGAGACACAATCAAACGTGTAAAGAATATAAACGAGTGGGCTAAACTCATGTCCCTGTGGTGTTCCAATGTTGGTACTAAGAGTATTAGAGGTGTAAGAGCCCAACCAGACCCTCTGTGAACGTTCTGACAGAAAATCCAAAATCCATCCACAAAGTGATGGTGGAAGCCCTAGACCTTCCAGTTTAGAAATCAAGTGTCATGGAAGAATTGTGTTAAAAGCTGAGCTAAAATCCACAAAGAGCAATCTAGCATAGCCCCCCCCACTCCAGATGTTCAAGAAGAGCACATGCCACAGCATCTTCTGTTGATCTCTTCTTTTTATAGGTGAATTGGAATGTATCCAGTCCCTCTGGTAAACAGGCAATAACATAGTTCTGTACCAACTTTTCAAAGCACTTCATGACTACAGGTGTAACTGCTACTGGATGAAAGTTATTCAAATTTTCCAGATTTGGGTTTTTGTTTTTGTTTTGTTTTTTTATATTGGAACAATAATAGCAGACTTTAGGCATGATGGCACAATAGTTGGGATGGGATCGATTCAAAATCCCAGTGAAAACTCTTGCTAATTGATCTGCACAATCCTTCAGTACCCTTCTGGCAACTCCATATGCTCCCATAGCCTTCCTTGGATTGATCCCCTTCAACACCTTCCTCATCTCTTCCTCTTCAACACTAAAAACTACATTCCCTTGTGCCAAGTCATACGCCACTTGTAACTCTTGCTGGTTCACTGCTATTTCCATTCTTTTCCTCACCATAGAAACTCTCTTGAGGGGGGGGGGGTTGAATAATGGTTTATAATTATTGGCATGAGAAACCCCACCCTATCTAGCAACACAGCTAATCAAAATGAAATTTAAAATAAAAAGTTATTCTTTCCTTGCTGTAGTCTGTCCAGTTACAAAGTAATGACATTAAAACCACCTGAAATGTTTTCTAGTTTGGCAAAATCCCATCCACACATAATCACCATGACGTTCCCGACAGGCCGATAAACAAGATAAAGCTTGCCTTGTGTAAATATTGACTTGGTTTCAACAGACTAAGTGCTCCATCCACTGTAAACTTCTTTGTAGCTTTTCACTCCAGCATTTAGAAATGCCTAATGAAAATCCTTGAAAGACCAGAATCAGCACTCGAAAGATTCTTCTTTCTTTCTCAAAAGACCACCAGAGATGTTTGCACAGGGATTGCAAAAACATTTTCAGCGGTTTACTGGCAGCTTAGATACCTTCAAACATCAAACTTACATTTGACAGACACATCCCCTCACCCTAGAACTGGAGAAGAATGGAGAGGGACAAGACATTTCTTGTTGAACTGCACATTTAAAAGTCTGAAATCACAAAAAGCTTTTGGATTGACAACAAGGTTATCATGTGTCCTACTTTTTAATCCCAGAATGTCTATATCTATATGTTTCTATCTAGAGATATAGCTACAGAGTTTAAACATACACATTTAGCTTTCATGTTACTCTGCCATTGGATTTACTTTTGTTAAATTGTTATACTCAAATGAAATATATGTTCAGCAGGAAAAGGATTACTAGTTTTATATTCATCATTTTTATTCTACTCCGCTAACAGAACTCAAGGAACCTTAGTTGTGTAAAGGCTAAAAATTTCTCACTAAGAACCTTGAGTTCTGTGTGTCCCTTGAGAAAACAGGATGACTATAATTAAATCAGTTTGGTATAGATCTGCCTAGCGGAGGCTAGTTCTAACAAATGGATGCTAAATTAGACTGGAATCCTAAATATATTCAGTATTTATTTGGCACTGTGGTGGATGACATTTATTTCTTCAGTGCAAATGTGGGTGGCATTGGTAGCTTATAAAATATGCTTCTTTTACCATTTCAGAATTAACCAATTGTTATACTTAAGGGCAGATCTAGTACGGTCTCCTGCATGAGCTGAAGCTACACATGACAGATAAAATTTCAGAAAGAGGATGGCCTTCCAAAATATGTAATTACCACTGACATTTCAAGAGTCATTGTGAACATCGCCCAGCAAATACTCCTGCTGCTGCTGCTACCGGACTAGGCCTGGAGGAGTTGCCTTTGCTCTTCGACTGCTCCTTCTCCTGCTACTCTGGTGTCAGAGAGAGAGACACCTGGAGGAGCAGAGCCGGACAACATCGGAAGGGCGGGGCTGAAGAAGAGGGACTCCCACCTAAGGCTTTTTAGCTGACCTCAGCTCCTGGCAGCCACAACATCATCCAGTAAACACTCTTGCTGCTACTGCTGCTGGGCCAAGCCTGGAGGAGTTGCCTTTCCTCTTCGACTGCTCCTTTTCCTGCTACTCTGGCGTCGGTGAGAGGGACACCTGGAGGAGCCGAGCCAGACAACATCAGAAGGGCGGGGCTGAAGAAGTGGGACTCCCACCTAAGGCTTTTTAGCTGAATTGTTAGGTGCATCTGTTTTTTGTTTTTGTTTTTTATTTTTTGCTTTTTGTTTTTTTGCCATTAGGTGTAGGTGGTTGGGACCCACAATGGAACTGAAAGAACAGGAAGGGGGGAGGGCAATGGAGGGGGCAGCCATTGAAATTGTGCTGGGTAGGGGAAGGTATGGTGGTAGGAGTGGAACATGCCTGCGTAGGAGAAGAGGGGTTAGATATTTTACATCTATCCCCTCTTCTGGTCCCACTTCTAGCCAGAAGGAATCAGGTGACCATGTCAGCGAGCCCACGGGCCACATGGTGCTGTTGTTAAATGCCAGGTCAGTACAAAATAAGACCACCCTCATCCATGATGTCATTTTGGATGAGGGTGCTGACCTGGCATGTATTACTGAGACCTGGGTGGGAGAGGAGGGTGGAGTCCCCCTTTCCCAGCTATGCCCACCTGGGTACTCAGTCCAGCACCAGTGTCGCCCGGTGGGCCGGGGAGGTGGAGTTGCTATAGTCTACAGGAGTTCCATTTCCTTGGTCAGGCTTCCTGTTTCCTTGGGAAAAGGTCTGGAGGGCCTGTATTGTGTGTTGGGCTCACGAGACAGATTGGGGATTCTGTTGGTGTACCGCCCACCCTGCTGCATTCCAACAGTCTCCCTGCCTGAGCTGACAGAGGTGGTCTCGGACCTGGTGTTGAAGACCCCCAGACTGTTGGTACTGGGGGATCTCAACATCCATGCCGAGGCTACCTTAACTGGAGCAGCTCAGGACTTCATGGCCGCCATAACAACCATGGGGCTGTCTCAACATGTCATCGGCCCAACACACCAGAAGGGCCACACTCTAGACTTAGTTTTCTCAACGGGACTGGGGGATGGTGGTTTGGATGTGGAGGGGTTGGCTTTGACTCCATTGTCATGGTCAGACCACTTCCTGGTCAAGTTTAGGCTATTAGCTACTCCAACCCTCTGCAAGGGTGGGGGATCCATTGTTGATCTGCCCTCAGAGACTAATGGATCCGGATGGTTTCCTGAAAGCTCTGGGGGATTATCCAGCTGACATGATCGGCGCTCCTGTCGAAGCTCAGGTCACCTTATGGAATAGGGAGATGACCCAGGCAGTTGACATGATCGCACCTAAGCGCCCTCTCCCCCTTCGCAGAGCCCGGACAGCTCCGTGGTATACATCTGAGTTGCGGGCAATGAAGCGGGAGGGGAGACGGCTGGAGCGCAAGTGGAGAAAATATCGCAGTGAGTCTGATCAAACACGGCTTAGAGCCCATTATCGAGCCTATTCCGTGGCTATACGGTTGGCGAAAAGGCAGTATTTCGCCAACCGTATTGCTTCCTCAGAGTGCCGTCCAGCGGAGCTGTTTCGGGTGGTCCGGGAACTTCTTCAGCCAGGAGATAGGGTGGAGGCCCAGTACCATTCGGCGGCATGCTGTGAGGAGTTTGCTGTTCACTTTGAGGGAAAAATTGCTCAGATTCGCAGTGAACTGGACTCCACTATTGATACAGTATCAAGGGATGTGTCCAGTGCACCGTGCTTAGGTCCAGTGTTATTGGATGAGTTTCAATTGTTGAGACCCAAGGATGTGGACAGGGTGCTTGGATCTGTCCGTTCCACCACCACGCTGCTCGACCCTTGCCCTTCTTGGCTAATTGAACGATCTGCCAAGGGGGTTCGCACCTGGGTCCAAGAAGCTGTAAATGCCTCTTTAAGAGAGGGAGTGGTCCCTGCTGCCTTAAAAGAGGCAGTAATCAGACCACTCCTAAAAAAACCTAACCTGGACCCAGGACTGGTGGTCAACTACCGACCAGTAGCGAACCTCCCTTATTTGGGCAAGGTGTTGGAGCGGGTGGTGGCCGGACAGCTCCAAGCGCTGCTGGATGAAACGGATTTTCTAGATCCATTTCAATCTGGTTTCAGGCTGGGTTTTGGAACAGAGACTGCCTTGGTCGCCCTGTACGATGACCTTTGCCGGGAGAGAGACAGGGGGAGTGCAACCCTGTTGATACTCCTGGACCTCTCAGTGGCTTTCGACACCATCGACCATGGTGTCCTTCTGGATAGGCTGGCCAGGTTGGGAGTTGGAGGCACCGCTTTGCGGTGGTTCCGATCCTTCCTGGCTGACCGTGTCCAGAAGGTGGTGCTGGGGGATAGTAGCTCTGCCCCTTGGCGTTTACGTCATGGGGTTCCACAGGGCTCAAAACTATCCCCCATGCTGTTTAACATCTACATGGAACCGCTGGGAGAGGTCATCAGGAGGTTTGGGCTGAGGAGTCAGCAATATGCTGATGATACTCAGCTCTACCTCTCGTTCTCCACCAATCCAGGTGAGGCGGTTTCTGTTCTGAATCGTGTCTGGGCCAGATAATGGACTGGATGAGGGTTAATAAATTGAAACTCAATCCAGACAAGACGGAAGTGCTGTTAGTGGGTGCTTGTCAGACAGGCTAGAGGGCCACTTCCCTGTTCCGGATGGGGTTGCACTCCCCTAAGGGACAGGGTCCGTATTTGGGGTGCTCCTGGACCCCGGTCTAACTCTGGAAGCCCAGGTGGACTCGGTGGCCAGGGGTGCCTTTCTCCAGCTGCGGAATATATACCAGCTGCGCCCCTACCTAGATGAACGGAGCCTCATGACAGTTACACATGCACTGGTAACATCCCGTATAGATTACTGTAATGCACTTTACGTGGGGCTGCCTCTGAAGACGGTTCGGCGATTGCAATTGGTTCAGAATCGTGCGGCACGGCTGGTGAGTGGTAGGGCCACCAAGGAACACATCACGACGATTCTGTATAACCTTCACTGGTTACCAGTTGCTGCCCGAGCCCAATTCAAAGTGCTTGTTTTGACATATAAAGCCCTAAACGGCTTAGGACCTAGATACCTGAAGGACCGCCTCCTTCCATATGAACCTACCCGGCAATTAAGATCTAGTCAGGGAGCCCTCCTGAAAGAGCCATCCCTTAAGGAGGTGAAGGGGATGGCTTGCAGGAATAGGGCTTTTTCAGCAACTGCCCCCAGACTATGGAATACCCTCCCATATGAGACTCGCCTGGCACCGATGTTGCTAACATTTCGGCGCCAGGTAAAAACCCTCCTATTCCAAAAGTTTTTAAAATAATGATTGTGGGCCCTGATGGCAATTTTAGTGGTGTGTTTTTAATGTATCGTATTTATTGCATCTACATGTTTTATTGTTCTAATTTTATTGTATTTGATGTTTTAACTGTTTATTCTGATTGTGAGCCGCCCAGAGACCTTTGGGTAGTGGGCGGCATACAAGCTAAATAAATAAATAAATAAATAAATAAATAAATAAATAAAATATCATTGGGAACTGCAGAAAACTGGATTCAGCCACAAATTATATTTTTCCAAACTTTTAAAAAAATCCTTAAAGTATACAGTACATGTGTTCAGAGGCTAATAAAGTAAATGGGGTGGAAACATTCATGTAACACTCAGAAATAGTTTCTTTAAAAATCTTTTCTAAATATGTTTATGGAAATCCTTAAAGAAAAAAATATTTTAATAGAGAGAATAAGTGGCTTTATGTGGCTACAAATCTCAGTAAATGGGATTTGTACCGCCTTTGCAGCTCCAAGTTGCAAGGGGAGGGCCAGTCAAATACTTTGTTAGAAGAATCCTGAGTTGGGCTTAGCAGGTTAAATTCCTTACATACTTTACATATATTAAAAGCTGCAATTGTTAAAATGTAGAAATGAATTGATCCATTTATCACCACCACCACCACCACCATTCTGATGCATTCCATCACTATTAGAAACAGGAAGAGGGATGGCTAGGATGGTTACTTCACGTCCTTCCTCGTTCCGAGATTACGTTTGTTTCGTGATAATGTTGTTCGCAGTCACGTGGTCTTGTCCCGGTATTGTCCCTGTTCCCATGTACCCACGGGCATGCTTGATGGTACCATGATGACTGTTACTGCACATCCTTGTTTTGTGACAACATCTGAACTTCTCAGACTTCTCGGGGGGGGGGGTTGGTTCCGACCTTCCATTTTTCGATCTTTCAAATCTCCTTAACTTTGCCTTCAATGTTTTATGGAGCTAAGTTCGAGGCATTTGTCTTTTAATCTCTCTGCACTGCGTTGCAGGCTCCATAGGGAATGTACTGGTGAATGGCACTTCGCACTCCTGCCACTAGATGGAGAATGGTACATTGCGTGACGAGCCTTACCTCATGGGCACTCGTCTCGGAACAAGAACCAGTACAAGCATATTCCTGAGTCCAGGGAGGGGTATGGCTCATCATGCTTTAATCTCAGTTCAGGGGGCGTGGTCGGGATGAACCCCTGTCGTCATGCAATGGTCATGCAGTAAGATTTCCTCATACCGGTCCCAAGCAGGACCGTGAACAGCAATGAGGGGGACGTGAAGTAACAGCCTAAGTTTCCAGTTCACCATTGTAGATGAAAACTTGGCCTTTACAGAAAATATTTGGGCCACAGCAATTCTGAAGGCATCAGCTTGCAGTCTTCTTTCTTTTCATATGAATGTATTCAAGAACATGGTCGTGCAACAATGAGATGCTTTCCCTTCGTTATTTTGGGGGTACCTTCTAAGAGCATTATGCCACTGTGTGTTTCCTAATGGAGTAAATGGCAGCTTGTGGGGGAAATGCAGGAGAGGAAGGTTTCTGCTCCTCTCCTCTGGGCTCTATCAACCATCTAAAAACTTGGGCCTTCCTCTTCCATTTCTAATAATGATGGCAAAGAAAACCTTTAATCTATGCATCACAGAGAGCAGAAAAATAAGAGGTGTCATATCTGTTTGCTTACCTTTCAGGAGAAGGCTGTCTCCCTTTCAGAAATCATTGCCTAAGTGCAATGGACTGCATAACTGGAACAAGAACCCATTGATGTTAGACTAAATGGAGCCTGATAGATATATCAGCACTAGCGTTTGAGACCTTATTTAGTCGTCTGCAGTGGATTCTCACATTTCATATGAACCATTCTTTTCTAGTGGCATTGCCAGGTTTTAGCAGCATTTATATTACCAGTTTTTACACCAAATGCTTGTCGTTTCCATGCAGTAGCACTAAATGTTGAGAATTCAGTAGTGCTCCTAGTTCTGTTGTGTGATGTGTCATCAAGTCAGAACCATGATAGGGCTTCAAGATTAGTGGGGTGTTTAAAACCTTGCCACCGGGTTCATATTTTTTCAAAAAAAAAAAAAAAAACAGAGCTCTCAACCTTGAGCCAATCAGACACACCAGTGAACTGCAACAAGTTCAGATAGAATTTCAGAATACTGATCTCAACACTGAACTCAGCCCCCTGAATTGGGCCCTACAGGCAAATGGCTATTTCAAGAATGAAATCAAAAGAGCCATCAAATTTGAAAAAACAATACAAAACTGAAGAAGAAAACCAGCCCCCAGCAAACAAAGTATTTCTGCCATACATAAAAGGAGTCATGGACCACATGGGCAAAGTGTTGAAAAAACACAACCTACAAACAGTATTTAGACTCACCACAAAAATGCAACAGATGCTATGGTCAGCAAAGGACAAAAGGAACCCACTCACCACTGCAGGAGTATACCGGATACCTTGTAGTTGTGGCCAGGTATATATTGGGACCACCAAGTGCAGCATCCAGACCAGAATCAAAGAGCATGAAAGACACTGCAGACTAAAACAGCAAGAAAAATCTGCAGTAGCTGAACACATCCTGAAATAAACTAGACATGAAATCCTCTTCCAGGACACAGAGGTACTGGACAACACTACCAATAACTATGTCAGACTACACAGGGAAGCCACTGAAATCCACAAACATAAGCACAGTTTCAACAAAAAAGAAGAAAGTCTAAAAATCAACAAAGCCTTGTTCCAGTACTGAAAACTACAGCCTGCAAAAGATCAAAGTTCCATGATTCCCACCCAGCCACAAACACCTGCTGACACCCCTGATTGCAGTGAAGCTTCTTAATCCCTCCATCACAATACAATGACTAACACCTTTTTTCCTGCATAGGACAAGTTTCCTATTTCCCACAATTTTAAAACCACACAGTCTCACTCACTCTATACCCCAGAGCACAGAGAGATCTCCTTGTTCCCTGAGCTCCTTGCCCTCTGAAGATGCCAGCCACAGAGTCTGGCAAAATGTCAGGAAGAATAACTTCCAGAACACGGCCAAACAGCCCAAAAAACTTGCAACAGCTATCAGATCCTGGCTGTGAAAGCCTTTGAGAATACATAGAATTTCAGAACCTTGGACAGTTCCAAATGAATAGTGTCATGTGCTCTAAAATGCTTTGCAGCCCAAATGAGCTTTGCCATGGAAGTCTTTACAGCCCAAGTTGCCCCACCCCACCCCACCCCACCCCACCCCACCCTCTTACCTTATTTCTTTAGATCAGGCATGTCCAAACTTTGGCCCTCCAGGTGTTTTGGACCACAACTCCCACAGTCCTTTGCCATTGGCGATCTAAGCTTAGAATTCTGGGAGTTGCGGTCCGAAACATCTGGAGGGCTGAAGTTTGGACATGCCTGCTTTAGATCCTGATCTACAGAATGGTAAGAGCCAGGCAGTCCACGTCCTCTCTGAATTTTTCCCTTCCTCCCTGCGTTACTGTTGGATATGTAGGATCCCAGATGGGGAGGCTGTTAGTTCCTTTAAGACCTGATGCACAGAAGAAACCCGTTCAGAGGCAGGCTGTCAACCAAGCCTTGTGTTGGGGCTTTCACTCTTCTTTGGCCTTTCCTCGTCCTTTCTTATTAAGGTCGAAGCCCACACCTTTCCTCAAAAACACTCTCTAAGAATTTTGCTAGCAGATGTTATCCAAAAATGCAGCTATTTTTGCACACAAATCACTTTCTTCATGACTTCAGAGGGCATGGACTTCAACTGGCAAGCCCATATATGCACAGCTTTGCAGTTTCAGTTTATTCTGTGCTGTTTCTGTATGGGTTTTTAAAGGGGAAAAATCCATGTTCACTTGGTCCTTTTCAAAAACTGTGCATTTTCACACATATTTTTCAAAGGGTATACATTGCCTGCACGAATCTATCCGTTGACTTCAGCATGTTTGTGGGTATTTCCCAAATAAAACACTTTTCCGTGCACACATTTCAAATGTGCTCATTGATTGTATGAAGCTTTTCTCGTTCTGCAGCATGTGTTGAAACCAAGTGATTTATGCTTGTTTCCAGCTGGTGCAGATAATGGAAATCCCACCCCACCCCACCCCACCCCCAAAAACAGTGTGAGTGGCTTCCCCACATATTCCCTCCAGTAAATGTATAGTACTTAACAAACAGCAGTCAATCTTTGTCAGAATCTGACAGCTGACTTGCAACTGCTTCTAGGAGATATTATGCTAAATGCATTTACTCATTTTACCATTTGGACAATGCCCTTATAAACAGAAGGGTGGGAGACCCAAACAGACATATTTGAAATGTTGAGCTTTTTATTTCCACGCCATAATTTAAACAATGCATTTTGTTGTCAGATTTCAAAATCAATACTAAAGCACCAATTCTGAAAGTTCAGTAAACTATTTCCCACCACCACCACCCCTCACACATGCACCTACAGCTCCAAGAATGGCAAATTGTATTTTATTGCAGTGCTGTAGTTTACAAAAACTTGTTATGAATGCAAAAAAAAAAAGAGTAAAGGAAAGCCAACAGGTAATACACCGTGTCCTTCTTTCATGCCTCAAGCAATCTAGTGGTGCTTCCACAGTGGGTGGATGAGTCAACAGGGTGCTGTTTTTCTACACAGGATGCCTGAATGTTTTCACAGCTACTGTCTGAAAAACAAAGAGGAACACATGGCACCAACATGGTGGATGAATCCGAGTCTCTCTAAAAACCAGTATGCCACAAATGTTTCAAACGTTTCCAAGTCGATGTGAGTGCTTACCGAAGCAAAAAAAAAAAGTAATGGCTGTGTGTGGATGATGAGAACAGGGCTCCTCCACAGAGTTCCTCCTGCCTGAGCCCCCTTTGCGTTGCCTGTTGCAAGTCACCATTCCAGGTTCAAAGCTGTATTGGGGGAGGCTCTACAGCTCTTGTCAGGTGGCAAGGACTCCCAAGGGTGGGATGACTGCAGGTCAGATGTGGGCTGCTCTGCCAGAGCCCCAGGTCTCTGGCCCTTTTCTTGGCTGTACTGCCTGGGTGGGAAGATTTTGTCCTCCATCTTTGTTTGCACCTCTGCAGAAGCACAGAGGATGAGGCCCCAGGGCTCAATGGCCTCCTCCCCTCTATCTCCTTCATTTGATGTCCTCCACAGTGATCTCAAGCCTTGTACCACTCACTCTCTTGTCTCCATCCATGCAACATCCGCCAGTTGTCCTACATCAGGCAGTGGTCATTTTTCCCACCTGTGGCAAGGTATCTAGCTAGAGTCCCAGGAGACTTGCTCTCTCCTCTGCTGCTTTAGGCTTCTGTGGCAGGGCCTGACGGTCCACTGGTGATCTGTAGGTGTTAAAAGAATATGTTATGTTGGTTGCTGTGAGATACCTAAAGGTCAAAAGAACATGTACTTTCCACCATCACTGCAAATGGCACACACACAGAGAGAGAGACCCAATTCCATCTTCTGCTAGCAGACTGAAAACATCTGTTAATGCACTTGTGCTAGATTGAGCCATTGTGTGAGCTGCCCTATAAAATTAGCACTGTAAGTATGTTCTAAGTTGCACAAGCACTTGTGCAGTGGAATGCCACCTTCACAACATCTATATCCATATGTATATGATGGCACAAGAGATCTTCTAGTCATGTATTATTGATCAATTATTGCTTTTAATCCTAGTTCTTATGCAATTCAAGGAAGACAAATCACGAGCTGCTGGAGTTTTCAGATTATATGATGATGTATATTTCATGCTTTTCTAAGTATCATCCAGTGAGGTCCATCTATACAATACATGAAATAACAGAATTTAAAAATCAGCATAAAATCTTAAAAATGATTGGCAGTTGCTAAAATTCTGCATCATCTCTCCGATTATTATTATTTTGCCCCCACTAAATTGGATGTTTTGGGCTGGCACACAGAATGTTATTAAAGCAGGCTTAGAAAAGACCCACAGCTCAGTGACACAGCATCTGTCTAGTTGACCTCTGTGCATGGAATGGACCAGGCTAATGTCTTACCTTTACTTGGGAAAATGAGCTGGACTGGTCTTCCTAATGATAGTTCAGGAGCCTCTACTTGGTCAGAGCCTGATGTAAGGTACACTGCAGCACCAGATACAAAATCAAATGGGGGAGGAAGAGAGGGGAAGGAAAAAAAGATGTCATAATCAAGCAACCCAGACCCTCTGGTCTGGAAAAGTTAGAGCAATTGTTAAACAACACAAGCTCTCACTGCATTCCTGAAGTCATATTGGATGTTTATAGCGAGCCAGAGCCAGCCTCCATGAAAGGCTGAAAATGAACACCCTGCAAGCTGGCCTTCAAAATTCTCCTGATAATAAGTAATTGAGGTACAATAACAGCCAGTCATTAGCAAAGGCTCATAACAACATTAAATGATGTTGCCATGATGCTAGAAAAACTTGTGAGGATAAAAAAAAAACTTATCCTGGTGCCCAAAACAACATTAAAATAAATGAGCACCAGGAGAGCATCTCTCAGAAAACCACTAGGAGGAGGAGGAGGTGGCCACCAATAAAAATAATATTTGCTTTACTGACCTTTTTAAAAAATATATGAAATGGCTTTGTAAGGCTGGCATGATTTAATAAGTACACAGAGCACACATGCCCAACATGCATGCAAAGTCCCCACTAAGTTTTTCAAAACAAATTGTTAAAAATAACCTGAAAGATTCAGCCCCCTTCAGGTAGCATTCCAAAGAAATGTGACTGTTGTTTTGATATATATATATATATTAAAAATGTACCATTGCTTGGCCTCTACCTCATTTGTATGCTAATTAAACTTTCACTCAAAATAATCTCCCATAATCCCTGGTCCTCTCCCTTCCTCCTTTACTTCCTAGCAGCTTTCTCTCCTCAGCACCTGCTGTGACTCAAGTGTTGTGTAATAAACTACCAAACGTTCACACCTGCCCAGAAAACCCCAGGGAAAACCATCAACCCCAGTCTTGTCTGACCTGTGGGCAACAGCATAGGTCAGCTGTTGAGAATGCAGCTCATTCTAAAATGGAGGCCAATAAGAGGGCAAAGGGGAGGGGAGGGGAGCTGCTAATGAGAAAGCCCCGAGTTTGAGAGAAATGCACACAAAACCCAGAAGGCATTTATACACGACCCCGAAGCTCCGCTGCAAATGGCTCCCAGCTCCGGAGCTTAAAAATGTTTCCCCACCAACTCCGGAGCTAACAGAAAATTAAGTGCGACCACGCCCACTTTAGTGCGTCCCAGCACACTTTTCTTGTACCTGCTCTGGGACAGTGAAAATTTTTGATGCGGAGAGTGCCTGGCTCTCCTCGCTTCTTTTTGTTGGGGTTTTTTTTTTTTGCCTCCCACCCCTTTAAGAGGAACCAGGAAGTAACCGGCGCTCGGAGCAACTTCCACCGGCACCGGAGGTAAGGCTTTATTCTTTTGTCCCTTTTAAGGCTTTTTTTTTCCTCCCTCCCCTCACGCAGACAGAAGCAAGGAAGTGCGGAGTGGTGGGGAGGAAGGAAGAGTGACAAACCCTCAAGATCTCTGGTCCAAATTTAAGGGACCAGCAGATCTTAGGGGTCGTGTAAAAAGTTAAGAAATACAACCACGTCATCACTTCCTACTCTTGACACTGAGTGAATACAACAAAAGTGAAGCGGGGGACAGGGTTTGTAAGCAGGAAAGAAGGGGTGCTACCAATAAACGTGCTGCTGATGAATCTTGTGGGGGAGGGAGCACTTTTCAACAATATCAACTCAATGGCAGCTAGTTAGTTTTCTAGAGGACATTTGCTGGCATTTACAGATACAGGAACACCTTATTTGCTGTTGGTTTTCTATAACCTTCTCCTCCTGCCATAACTCCTTTTAATTCAGAGATCCATCACTGAGCTTTATTTCTCAAGAAAAGAGGAGTCCTACTTTCTGTTAATCCAACCAAGGATACTTTCAGATTCCTCATGAAAGGGAAATTGAATAAATATTTCTAGCATCACTGACTGATGGGGAGGGTTTCATTGTGCTTCTCAACTTTGGGTCCCCAGATGTTCTTGGGTTAAAACTCACAGAAGCCTCCAACCACTAGGTGTGCTGGCCAGAATTTCTGGGAGTTGTGGTAGTGCACCTTGAAAAATAAGATATAGGTGCTTAATTAAGATGTTTAAAAAACAGGAAAACTATTAATGTCACACTGAAGAACTGTTAAGAAATAGAAAGAAGCAAAATTATCCTCTATTAACAAGTAACTTGTTTAAAACACTGTTTTAGTATAGTCTTGATAGCTAAGAATGCATGTCACATTATTTCCAGTAACAATATAATATAATTAAATATAATTAAAATGCTAGAGTTTCACTTTTTTTTTCTTACACAATATTAGAGTACCTTCTTATACTGCTGGGAGAGTATCATATTTTGTATCCATTACCAGAACAAAGCAGGGACAAAACAAAACCCTTCTGAATATACAAAGATGAACTATTTGCCAGACAAGGCCGGAATAACGAGGCAACACAGTTTAAGTTGGTTTAACATGGGCCACATTTTATTGAACACAGGAACCAACTTTTAACTATCAGCATAACACAATTTAACTCAAGGAGGACCTGTGTGGTAGCGCAATATTCTTCTGGGCAGTATAATTTTACTCGGTCCCTTTCGCCAGGCACTTTTGCCTGGCTTAATAAGTTTAACTACACATTGGCAGCCCTCAAAGGTCGCATTGGTTTCTGATTAATTTGCTCCCTAGCTAAACCCTAATCTACTTTAATTGAGGACTGCCGGGACCATGAAGTCATTAATTAAGTAATGGGGCCGGGTCGTTGGAATTTTATTTGTGCTACCCGCCACAGAGAGACACACTGCAGTCTCTCACCCCAACCTGCCGAAAACTTCGGCACACAGGCCCTCCCTAATATCTTGTAGAAAAATGTCCAGGCCCGTATCAGAAAGGTGAACGCCATCTGGACGATATAAACTGATGTCTCTAGCTGTAATGCTAGGGTGCCAAATTACGTTACCCATTTCAGACTTGACCACACGAGCCACTTCCTGTTCACTCCCTTGTGGGCTTTATGCATTTGTTGGAGGTGATGGAAAGGGCCCCATTGCAACTGGGGAATAATCACCGACCACAAAATCCGGGTACCAGGGCGCTGGGTCTTAAAAACTCTCAGGTCATCGATGACCTTAAGGATCAAAGATTTGCCCGACATTCGGGTCAAGTCGTTACCGCCCAGATGGATAACTACAATGGCAGGCAGAGGGTCAAGGGGGTCCGATAGAGCCGTGGTTAAGAATGCATTCCAGGACATCCCCCGTCTTCCCCGCCAAACCAACTCTGCCCATTGTCCCAGGCCGAGATCGCGGCCACGTCCGGATCGGGCAGCGTACTTGGCAGCGCAATATACAAAGCTATGACCATACAACACAATTCGGGAATGCGGTTCACCAGCCGGACCTGTAACGATAAAACATAAAAGACTGGCCCAGTGTTACCGGTCCATTAATGGGCGGACATAGGCCTTAAAACAATTTGACTTCCAGCGGCCGATCAGCTGTATCCCAGCCGCATCGATGCCAATAGCAGCAGCGGTAGAGGCTGCCCCAATCCGAAAGGAGTGGGTACCAAAGTGCCACCCTTGTATGCCAGCGAGCTGCAAAGCCTGTAGTGAGACTCGCCAAAATTGGTAGCGAGTCAAAGGCAACCCATCTTTATGCTGAAATAGGTATCCCCGGTAAGCGCCAATCAACCGGGTATACTGTTGTAAAGCTCTTACAGGACAAATTTGCTCCACCGAATACCTACGTAGGTGTATCAGGGTACCCTTGCCCTGCTGATCAGTTTTTGATTTACGTACTCGAAACACAACTTGGTCAGAGTCTAGGGCCAAATCACTCCACGTTAATGCCGCCTGAGAGTCATCAGTTTTAGAACTGGCCACCAGCTCGCTAACACGCAGGGTGGCGAAGAAAGCAACCAATGCAGCCGCATGGAACAATGACACCTCAAAACTATCTATACAAACCTGGGGCCACGTGGCGGCTAGGCGACACAACACGTTCGGTGAATTAGGCGTTCTAGAATCCCTCGGTTTACCCTTCTCCCGGGACCAACCCTCAATCATTTTCGCAATTCGGAATTGGCATTCAGGAATGGTGAAACCCTGGGCCTTCGCATAATAGTACAGGGCAGATAGTTTGCCCTGAATGGTCCGTGGCACTAACCCTTGAAAGTGCAGATGGACTGCGAATCGGACCAGCTGATCTGCTGATGCTGGCCACAACCTAGGAATTCCCTCCCTGGCACAAAAATGGGCGTACTGAGCGCAGGCGGCGGAATATGCGCGCCTCGTGCTGGGGGCCAATGCCAAGCCCATAGCCCGATTGGCTTCTATTCGCCAAGGTTCCATACCTCTGATGGGAGTTGATCGGGATCCTTCCAAGCAGAGGGTGCTAATGCTCTGAATCGCTCCATCTGTTGGCGGGACAGAGTGTCAGCAAGGTCATTCCGTACCTCCAGGACATGGCATGCATGGAACACAATGTTATACTGAAGGCACCAAAGGGTCAGGGCCCTCACCAAGCGCATCACCCTTTTAGATTTTGAGGTCAAATTGTTGACAATGTGCACGACTGCCATGTTGTCACAATGAAATTTCACGGCCGAATTAGCCCAGAGGTAAGCCCATAAAAATACTGCCCCTACAATGGGAAATAATTCGAGGAATGTGAGGTCACGTGTCAGTCCACTGCGCTGCCATTCCTCCAGCCACAAGCCCGCACACCAACGGCCCTGGAAAAACAGGCCGAATCCTGTTGCTCCAGAAGCGTCCGTCTGTAGCTGAAATGCAGCTCCCTCCAGGGCCTCATTCCTCCAAAAACAGATTCCGTTGAAACTGGACAAAAAGTTCAGCCACAACTCAAGGTCTTGCTTAATCTCTGCAGATATTCGGTGCCTGTGATGCAGACTATGAAGTCCGGCAATGCTGTCACATAAACGGCGCAGGAACGGGTGGCCAGGTGCAATCACCCAGCAAGCAAAGTTAAGATGCCCAACGAGCTGTTGTAACTCCCAGAGGGTGGCCTTCCTGCGGGCTCTCATGGCTATAAGCCTTGCCCGCAGGTCGGCCAGCTTCTGAGCCGGCAGGCGGCACGCCTGATTAACGGTGTCGAGCTCGATCCCGAGGAATGTCAGCACAGTGGCCGGTCCCTCCGTCTTATCGTCAGCCAAAGGTAAGCCTAATTCCCTAGCCATGCCCTTAAATTTAGCCATCAGAGCAGCGCACTGACCTGTACCTGCTACGCCTGCGAATAAAAAATCGTCCAAGTAATGTACAATGTGTTAATTGCGCGATTGCTGCCTGACCACCCATTCCAAAAAGGAGCTGAATCGCTCGAACACCGAACAAGAGATAGAGCAACCAAAGGGCATGGCCCTGTCCATGTAGTACGAGCCCTCGAATGCAAAGCCCAACAGCTCGCAGTCGTCAGGGTGGACAGGCAGCAATCGAAAGGCAGATTTAACGTCGCACTTTCCGATCTCAGCCCCAACACCGCAGCTGCGGACCATGCGCACAGCTGCGTCGAAGGAAGTGTATCGGACACTGGCCAATTCATGGGGTATCCCGTCATTGACCGAGGCCCCCGCCGGGTATGATAAATGGTGGTAAGCCGAAATTCACCCGGCGTCTTTTTGGGGACAACCCCGAGCGGGGATACCCTAAATTGAGGTGTTGGTGGGTAGGTAAACGGGCCAGTGATTCGTCCAGCGGCGAGCTTGGTTGCGATCTTGCCACGAACGATGTGTTACATGCCCGATATCGATTTTAGGTTATTAGCCATGTACGGAATCCGCTCCCCAAAGGATGGAATGCGAAAGCCGTACGTAAAGCCCTCTAACAAATAATGAGCCTCCTTCTGATCAGGGTAGCTGTGCAGCCACGCCTGAAGGACCGCAACCTTGATCGGACTAGGTCCCCTTGGGAGGCTGATTCGTGCCTGGGGCATTATATTTTGGTCTGGAATCCCTTCCCCCCTCACCTCCCGGCCGGCCACGTGAGCACTTGGACGCCGGGTGGTTGGCTCCGCAGGTAGAGCAGATGTGCCGAAATTTACATTGGTAGCGTCCACAGGATCCCTGGCTATTGTAGTCGAAGCAGACCAGCCGGGGTTGAACCGACTGGCCCGCGCCAGGGCGGGAACTGGACAGGGTACCGGAGCGGAGAACCGGGTGGCCGCTGTCAAACCGCTCGTTGGCATGGGCGCTCTTCACCCTAAGCCAGAGGTAATTATGCGGGTGGTCCCAGCGTAGGCTGGGGTCCTTGGCAATCCTGCATCAGAAGCCCTCGTCGTAGATTAGCCAAGCCATGTTGGGAAAGTCACTGTGGGCACGAATAATCAAATCCAGGTAATGAAACAACACAGAGCCCTTTTCGGGATGAGCCTCAGAATAGATTCCAGCGAATATAACAAAAGCGTTCAGCCAGTTATTCCAGGAGTGTTCAGGCTTCAGTTTCCGGATCCGCTCCTTCTCTTTATCATCAAGATGTTCCAGTTCTTTAGGATCAATTTCCCGATTTAATAGATCAAAGATTTCAACGTACTTGCCCGCAGTGATTCTCGCCACCATGGCCTCTGACAGATGATCACCCAATGGCATAGATTCATCACCCTCGGGGAGATCACGGGTCCCAAGCGGGGCCGCGGGTGGATCAGGGGGCTGCCCCGCTGGTGAAGTTGCCGGGCCCGCTGGGGCCGCGCCTGTAGCGGTTCCAGGCGTCATGGCTGCCAGGTCAGGGGTTGAGGGTTCAGTCTGGGCTGCCGCCTCAGCCAACTGAGGGGCAGGGACGCCTACACGAAGGCTGGTTTCGCGCCAGGGGGGCGCCCCAGAAAGGTAGCCTCCACCTGTGTGTGTGACTCACCCGGGGTAGTCAGCCAAGGCCAAGTGACCTGTGTCGGGGTGTGTGTCAAAACAGTGCCAGACTCACCCAGACCTGGTCGGCATGCAGTGGAGGTTCCAGGTTGGGCCACAGGTGTTGTGGCAAGTGACAAGTCTAACGCCTGCTGCGGGTGTTCCTCCTCTGTGATGGGCACTGAGCAGTCGTGTGCCGTGCCGCGCAGGGTGTCCCCCGAATCAGGTGCCGTCATCTGAAGTGGTAATGCCTCTGTCGACCTGTGGGCAACATCCGAAGGGGCCTGGCTGGAAGAACCGGCCACTGCCGCCTCGAGGGCAGAAATGCGAGTCATCATGAGGTCTCCCATGAGCCGCAACCCAACCTTACTACATGCCTTCGCATCCCTTGGGTGCTGGTCTCCCCAATATGAAGATGCCATCCCCTTCTGCTCGGCATGATCACGTTCCAGGCGCGACAGTTTTCGCCATGCAGTGGTGAGCCGTGTCCATACCTCCTCATCTGAAGAGGACCCTTCGGGATCGGGCAGGGGAGGCGGCCGTTTGGCTGCCGGTGCCTTGCCCTTGCCCTTGGTCGATGCCTGCTTGGGTGGCATGGTTGGTCAAGCAACTAACAAAGGGATTAGGCCACAATGTATAATGCGGCTCTGATGTATAATGAATCCCAATGCAATGGTGAACCGCGTGGAAAGGATGGGGTGTAGGGATCTAAACACCTCAATACTCAGTTAGGTAAGGGCCTATAAGCATGCATGTACCCCCCGGATACCACCCCACATGTGCACCCCCCCACTGGCCTTGGATGGCCCTGGATAGAGTGCGAACTAGGCCGAGACAAAATTGGCCGCCCGGAGGCCAAAGGGGCTCTAAGGGGCCGCGTGGGCCGTTCTCTACCCTCCTAAGTGCTCCCCCCCTTCGGATTACTAAAGGTAAAAATTTGGGGTGAGGATGCCCCGACAGATGCAACCCGGGCGTGTTAACCTCACTGGCAATTACCAGGCCTGCAGCCGAGGCCCAGGGTGCATAAAATGGCCACCCGCCAGAAAAGGAGTGGGCCGCGCTAGGTAGGCCAGCCCGTTCAATCAGTATCAGGCCGGGCCCCTCAGAACCCCCCAGCACGTTAGCTACGCCCCGAAGCCCCCAGCTGCACAAGCCGCTCCTTTTTATCTCCCACCCAGGAGATCAAAGCTCCACCGCCTGCTCTGTCTGAAGCCGGCGCTTTGCCCGGCGGCGCGGCTACACGCCATGACTCAAAGGGAGTGAGCGGCTTGCACTCCCATCGTTGCCGTTCCCGCCTGCCGCCCCCCACCCTCGAAGCCACCGGCAGGCTCTCGGGAGTCTCGCCAGCGGCTCCGTCCCACCCTCCCCACCCTGAAGAAGACTCAGCCGGGACGTCGCAATGGTAAGTCCCACGATGTCGTCCAGGCAATTTCCTCCGGCTGGGCAGGCTGCAGGGAGCGCGGGGCTATCTTTTAAAGTGTGCTCCCTGCGTAGACTACGCCAACTGCGTAGCCTATCGCCGGCCCGGCCAGCTGGCAAAGACGCCCCTCCTCCGCACAGGGCAGAGGGGAGCGTTCATTCTTGGCAGTAAGGATTGATAATGTTTGTATATTGGTACAGTAGTCTTGTCTGATTCTTATGGGAAATTCAGTACCTCTCTGCAACCTGGAAAGGGAGAGAATCAGGTTCTTAAAGATGAGGATTAGAGATGGGCACGAAACACTAAAATAGCATTTACTTTCGTTTTTCCTCTTGTTCCCGTCTGTTTCATTTTGTTTAGTTTGAAATGAATTCTTTTTAAAAATTCATTTCATTTTTTTTTGTTTCATTTGGTTTTTTGCTTGTGTACTCTGTGTATGTGTGTGTAGTGCTTGTGTAACTTCCAGCTCTGATGGAGGTGGGAAAAGGTGGGATTTGATAACTTTTTTTTTGCCATCCCAAGCGCCAATCAGCTCTTCAGTGCTTGGGGCTCAGCAAATAAATAAATAAATAAATAAATAAATAAATAAATAAATAAATAAATAAATAAATTGCTCCTTCCCTCCACCTTTTTATTTTTGGCTGAGCCCCAAGCACCCATCAGCTGTAATGTGGGTTTGGGGCTGGAAAAAAAAAAGGTCTAAAAATCCCTCCTTTCCCCCACCCCATCGGATGGAGGAAAGGAGCATTTTTTAAAAAAAAATATTTATTTATTTATTTATTTATTTATTTATTTATTTATTTATTTATTGCTCAGCCCCAAGCACTGTAGAGCAGGATTGGAGCTGGCAAAAAAGGGTTAAAAATCCCTCCTTTCCCCCCACCCCATCAGATGGGGGAAAGAAGGGATTTTTTTCTGAGCCCCAAGCTACTGTAGCTATGGCTGATTGGCGCTTGGGGCTCAGCAAAAAAAACCTTTCCTCCACCCCATGGGGTGGGAGGAAAGGAGGGATGGCCACCGGGGTGGGGGAAAAGGTTCCCACCCACCCACCCCATTGCCAATCAGCTGGCAGGCGGGGCTTAGGGTGAGGGAAAAGGTTTTTTTAAAGCCTGGGCTTTTAAAAAAACATTTTCCCTCCCCCCCCCAAGCCCCGCTTGCCAGCTGATCGGCACCAGGGTGGGGAAAAACGTTAGTTTGCACATAATTTGCAGGTGACAAAAACAGATGCATTCATTTGCTTCATAACCACTTTGATTCAAGTGTTTGATGACATACAGCTTCAAGGAGATTTTTCTTTTTACAGTAAAGAGATCTACTTATTTGTCAAAAGTGGGGAAAATTTCTAGCTAGCTTGCTAGAACTTTAAATAACTCCTTACCCAGACATGTTGACATAATCTTTTAACAGCATTACACTTCTGGTGTAATCTGTAACACGGTGGAAAGTGACTTGAAAAAGAGAGAGCTGCTTTAAGGAAAACATCTTTTCTATATTTGTTCAAGGATAATACACGCCTGCCATTAAAACCAACCCCTGCCATGTCCTCCAAGTAAATTGATTCTTCTTCTTCTTCTTCTTCTTCTTCTTCTTCTTCTTCTTCTTCTTCTTCTTCTTCTTCTTCTTCTTCTTCTTCTTCACCACCACCACCACCACCATCACCATCATCATCAATCATCAAAAGCACAACCTGTGCTTCTTAAGCAAATTATTATGACTGTCTGAAAAAGAAAACTCTTGGATTGCATAGGAATCGAATCGCAGCAGCCAGCTGAAATATTTGCTGCTCTTAAAAAAAATCCTCAGGAAAACTTACTCTCCTTGCTGTTGCAATTTGATTGCATTCTTTGTCAGGTCATGAGTTAGATTGGCCTGTATCCTGTGATGTCATTGCACTAACACACGGTCTGTCACCCTAGTGAATGTAGTGTTTCAGTGTGAAAGTTAGACATGATGACCAATGGCACTCAAACTACTACAGCGTGCCAGTATGACTTAGGTCTTAGGTTGGCTCCGCAAACAATTTGCTTCACAGCCAACCATCCTGGAGACCAGATACAAAATAAACTTCTTGCAAATATGATGTAAAAATTAGTAGGTTTTTAAGGCCACCATCATTTTCCAGTGAGTTAAATGCCCCAAACTATGTTTCATTATGGCCCATCATTTGCTTTGAAACTGAGATTTCAAGCAGATGTTGCATTAATGATGGAGCTGTACCTTTTTTCCTATTTATTCTAAAGTAAGCATGGGGATCTTATTTGGTTTGAACCCAAGATTTGCCACTGCTCTACATGAGGCAATGTTTTGCCTGTGTTAGGGATTGCACTAATTTTTATATGAGACCTCTTGCTATGAAACGAGCAAATTTGAGCATGATGCTTATCCTGAAACCATGACCCCTCTCAAATCAAGATCTAGAGATGCAATTTCCAAAATCTTCCAAAAGGTTTCTATTTCAGCCAATACAGTAACCCCCCCCTGTCTATCACAGGGGTTAGGGACCCACCCGACCTGCAATCACTGAAAATCACGATATGCGATGCAAGTCGGGTGGGGAGGCACAATTTTAAACATTGTGCACCGCTTCCCAGCACCTCGGGGGGTGCTGGTGAGCGGCACATGATCTTTTAAAAGGCCTCTTGGCCGCGGAACTGAGCACTCAGCTCCATGGCCAAAAGCCCTTTTAGCATCTCATGCCACTCACCTGCAACCCCGGAGAGGTGCGGGCAAGCAGCACACAATGTTTAAAAAGCGCTCTCGGCTGCAGAGTCAAGTGCTTGGCTCTGTGTCTGAGAGCCCTTTTTAAACAAGGGGATGCGGGCAAGTGGCAGGTGATCTTTAAAAAGGACTTTTGGCGGCAGAGCCAAGCGCTTGGCTTCGCATCCGAAAGCCTTTTAAACATCGCGAGCTGCTTGCCAGCACCCCAAGGGGGTGGGGAGAAGTGGTGTGCTATACCTCTGGAGGCAAGCCCCAGGCTCCACCTGATTGGCTCAGGTGGGGGACAAAAACCTTTTGTTCCCCCACCCCAGCACCAATCAGCTGGAGCCCAGGCTTGGGGAAAGGAAGGATGGTTTTAAAAGCCCCCAAACCTTTCCCCCTCCCTCAAGCCCTTTTGGGGTACTGGGGTCCCGCGATATAGCAGGACCACAGTATATGAACCGCGAAAGGGCGGGGGACCACTGTATAATATTTGTGAATAAAGGCAGTGTGGAGAGGCAACATTTTAGCTCCGGGGTCCTCAAACTATGGCCCACGGGCCAGATCTGGCCCGCCAGGGTCCTGAATCCGGCCTGCCAGCCATTGCAGAACCCCATCCCCCATTTTGTTGAACCTGCCAGAAGACTCTCTCTCTTTAACAAAAGGACTAGCACCATGAAGAAAAGGGCTTTGGGTGACTCGTCAGATGTAGGAGGTGCAGATCAGGAAGTGTAGCCCCTCAGGGAGGAGCTCGAAGGGAAAGAGCATCCCTATTCCTCCTCCCCACCCACTGGTCTCGCTCCTCTCAGATGCCAGCTTTGCTGCTCACGTGACGAGGGTTCTGCTCCTGCCTGGGTCCCCCCGATCCTGTTCCTCTGTTGCTGCCGCCTCTGTCTTGTGCCATGGCCATTGGGGCTCTAAAGATCCCAGCACTTACTCGCACCTTCTCCTTTCCCACCAGCATCATCTTCTTTATCTTCTCCCCCCCCCCACAAGTGCCTTCTCCTCTTCCTCCTCCACCTCCTCCCGCCTCCTTCATGGCCAACTACATCTATGTGCTGTCAGGTTCTCTAGAAGTGTCCAAGATGGACATTGCCTGGACATTAAACTATAGTCTGGCCCCCAACGGTGTCTGAGGGGCAATGAACTGGCCCCTGTTTAAAAAGTTTGAGGACCCCTGTTTTAGCTAGAACAGAAGGAAGTAAGACGTATCAACCCATCTACTCCAAACATACTGTCTTCTGTTTATGACACTACAGTATACTACAATGACACAAGTTTGTTTTTATAGACAGCACCTCTCGATCTAAAATTAAAATCTTGTTTTTCACGCCCACCTCCTCTGAGACATAGCAACCTGCAGAGCGAATTAAACCCTACAAAAGGTCTCTCATATAAATGGTCTCAGTGTTAGACTCCACTTGGGTTTTCAAGTGAAAATGAATTCCCCTTCTTTTACTCCATCACCATCCCTATTTGCAGAGTTCTCTCTCGCAACAGCCAAGGTGCTGAAGTTTCCTTTCTAAGTCCCACTGGCCCAATTCTAAACTGCTGATCAGAGGTGGGCCAAGGATGGGTATTGATTTTTGAGGCTGACACACTATGGATCCAACAAGGGAAACGGCTGAACAAACATGAAGTCAACTACACGATTTCAAGGCAAAAAAGTGGACATCAACAACTCTACAGCAATGACTCTGTTCTTCGGGAGGTCACAGTAGCTGAAATGGGGTGACAGCTTGGGAAGCAATTAAAAAAAAAGAACAGAGCTGACTGAAAATATTTTGTTGCCAGCCACAAAGAATAGCATGCACATTGCCTCTCTTGGTCAGCCCCTATACAGAAGAAAACTGGACTGGAAGCTTGATCTAATTTAAGTGCTAGGATGGTGTCCTTCATCTGCACACATAACGCTGTCATCCAGCACCAACTGCAATGCCTGGTCTTCTTGGACAGCCCATCGTCTTCCTTTCATTTTCCCAAATGGAAAGATGACATCCATAGATTTAGCGTTGCAAGATTATTGTAGCAGCTCTCATTCTAACAAAGTAACCTGAGCTACCAGTTTCTTTTTAAAAAAATTGTTTTTATCAGCTAACAACAGAAAGGGACCAAAGACTGCAAATAAAAGTTTGCCAGGTTTTTGAGAAACTATTGTTGCAAGATAGTAATATAGCTAACCCCCTGGAATGTGTACATGAAAGTCAGTACATGCGTGCAGTCTTCTGGGAGTTGCAGTGCAAGAATGTCTGGAATCACGGATATGGATGATACCAATAAGGGTGAAACTTGCTGAATTTCCGCACACTGTGACTTCAGGTGGCAGTTGATAGTCCTACCTTGAGTAGACCCATTGAATCAACTGGTTGAATGGTCAGTATACATTTTATGTGATATCACACTGAGTCAATGAGTCTGCTCTAGTTGGGGATATCTGGTGGCTTCAGATCATTGTTGCAAAGTGCAAGAAAAACATCTATACTGTATTTAATTTCTAGTCACACTTCATTTTAGTCCGAAGAGTAACTCAATCTGATGTGTGTAAGATATCATGCATAGCTTTTCCAATTCCACATTGCCATTCGCTAAGATTTTCATGTCATGACCTCTCAGCTCTCTGATTTCCTCAATCATATTGGTTCAGCGTTGGGCTGCTTCTTTGCCACTTCTCCAACATTTATTTACATTTCTTTCATTTACTTTCCTTCCGCCCCAGAGGTTCTTGTAAAAGGTGTCAGGCAAACATGTTTTGTGCCATACTCTTTAGTTCTTTTTAAGTATGACATTTCATTTTCACACTGGGAGGACAGCATATTGGATAAACCCATGAGCCATAGCAAACTCCGAAAGGTGCATGAGATCTGATTTAATTTTCAGAAAAAGTATGATCTGGGTTCGTGCAGCAGAACATCATAAAAATATGTGTGTGTCTATCAAAGGTGTAGAAGGAATCAATCTTGGCAACACAGGCCAGTGAGTGTGTTATGGACTGTAAATTCTCCAGTTCTTGCCATCCTTTGTTTCAAAAGTACATTCAAAAATAAACAATAAACATCAAAAGTAAATCCAATTATTACAAACCATCAACAATAAACAAAATGAATACCAATAAAATGGTAGAAGATATGAACAACATCAAATTATATTCAATTACATGAAATTATGAGATTCTGAAAGCTTTTTCAAAGTATATATGTATTGGTCTACACCAGAAAACAGAGCATATGAGATCATCATCATGCATGAAAGCAACTTTGTTTTTGCTTTTTTTGTAAGTAAGTAAGTAAGTAAGTAAGTAAGTAAGTAAGTAAGTAAGTAAGTAAGTAAGTAAGTAAGTAAGTAAGCAAGTGTCCTTAGGTAGTAATGACCCTGGTTTAGGACATTTTCTGGAGATCACTTCCCTTCTAGTTTAATATTAGCACACTTCTTCACTCCTACCTGAGGCAGGTAAGACAACAAAGCTTAGGTTGAGAGACATATCAGCCATGGCTTCCTGTTGAAGTGTTCAAGCATCAGGACACACCTTTGTATCATGAAGGTCGCCATGTGCACCTGGACCTGGTGCTCACACTCAGTCTAAGATACCTCACAAGACTGCTGTGAAGAGGCAGTTAGAATGGGGCACAGGTGGTTTTCTTGAAGAAAGGGTGAGGTGAAAATGTAATGAATTATCAGGTAGTCATTTAATTTGATTCTGAGGTGTGAAGAGTAATCTAAAACAGAAATCTGGTCTTATAAGGAAGCCATGTGCCTTCTTAATTTAAAAAAAAGCAATGATTTAATAATACTAACAAGAAGACACTTCCCTTACCACAAATTACATGGAACACAGAATGTCCGAAATGGTTACACAAACTAGCCCTGGCAAGAATCTTTTATTTTCCTCTCCACCCCCACCCCTGTAGAACCAAAGATATCCTCACGTTGAGATGGGATGCAGAGAAAAGAGATATCAGGGCAGTGGGAGAGACTGTCCTAAGAAGCTCAGTAGACTTTTCTACACAAAGCGTTGCTTTGCTGGGATTAGGAAATATTTCCTCTGCAGATGAAACACAGCTCTGACCATGTGTTCCTTTGCCCATGTTGCCGGCTTGAGTTGGCTTCGAAGTGTTTGACTAGTATGTCCCCCAAACAATGGGTGTACCATCCTGTTGAATCAGCACCATCAGTGTTGTTCTGTGGGTGATGTTTGGCGCTGGCAAAATCTGAAACTTTCCTGTCTTGTTTCTTCCTTCCCATCCAGTCCTGTGATTCCCCTACTAAGAAAGAGCCGGCAGGTTTGCATAAGCAGCTTTAATTGCCTAAAATAACCAATAGCCAGAAGTCACAAGCACGGAACAGGCCATTAGTCCAAATTACACAGGGAGACCAGTCCTGACAGGTGTTGAGCATCCCTGTGAGAAGCTAAATTCCTTTGTCTGCCTTTTGAATGGTGAGACAAATTGGACCTTCTTAGGAAGCATCTGGCACCTAACAATATCAGGCCCTGAATTAGCATTGATGGCAAATGCTTTCTAGAAACCATGCAATTATCATCAGCTGAACACATTCTTTGTGCAATTTCAGGATTACTATTACACCTCGAAACAGCCTCGGAAAGCAAGGCATAATGAAGGGCTGCCAGGTCCCATACTGTCCAAGCAACACTCCTGTCAATAAAAGCATTGTGCCGTATTTGAAACCTAGAAATCTTGGGAGAAAACGTTGAGGCTGGTGTTGGGAAGCCAAATTCAAGCGAAAGCCTTGGTCGCTGAGCACTTGCCATCTTTCCTTGGCATTGTGCATCCATCCATGCCACTTGTGCTGGGGTATCATGTGTGCTTATCTTCAAGGGTTTGATTTTCACCGAACTGAACTTAAATAGCTTGCCCTGTTAAGTACTAAATGTTTCCTTAAGACTTGAATGGACAAAGAAAGAAAGAAAGAAAGAAAGAAAGAAAGAAAGAAAGAAAGAAAGAAAGAAAGAAAGAAAGAAAGAAAGAAAGAAAGAAAGAAAGAAAAAGTACTAAATGTTTCCTTAAGACTTGAATGGACAAAGGAAGAAAGAAAGAAAGAAAGAAAGAAGGAAGGAAGGAAAGAAAGAAAGAAAGAAAAAGTACTAAACAAGACTTGAATGGACAAAGAAAAGAAAGAAAGAAAGAAAGAAAGAAAGAAAGAAAGAAAGAAAGAAAGAAAGAAAGAAAGAAAGAAAGAAAAAGTACTAAATGTTTCCTTAAGACTTGAATGAACAAAGGAAGAAAGAAAGAAAGAAAGAAAGAAAGAAAGAAAGAAAGAAAGAAAGAAAGAAAGAAAGAAAAAGTACTAAATGTTTCCTTAAGACTTGAATGGACAAAGGAAGGAAGAAAGAAAGAAAGAAAGAAAGAAGGAAGGAAGGAAGGAAGGAAGGAAGGAAGGAAGGAAGGAAGGAAGGAAAGGAAAGAAAAAGTACTAAATGTTTCCTTAAGACTTGAATGGACAAAGAAAGAAAGAAAGAAAGAAAGAAAGAAAGAAAGAAAGAAAGAAAGAAAGAAAGAAAGAAAGAAAGAAAGAAAAAGTACTAAATGTTTCCTTAAGACTTGAATGGACAAAGTAAGAAAGAAAGAAAGAAGGAAGGAAGGAAGGAAGGAAAGAAAGAAAGAAAAAGTACTAAATGTTTCCTTAAGACTTGAATGGACAAAGAAAGAAAGAAAGAAAGAAAGAAAGAAAGAAAGAAAGAAAGAAAGAAAGAAAGAAAGAAAGAAAGAAAGAAAGAAGGAAGGTTTGTTAATTTGTTGCAGTAATCTAATGCCAGATATAAAGACTTTGAGAGTTCAGAAATGAAAAGATTACATATAAATTGTCTTGTTACTGCAAAAGCCAAGAGATGTTTAAAAAGCATGACAGGGTTCAGTATGTTGTTGCACATTGCCTACGATTGTTTAAATTAACATCCAAAAAAATAGAAATAGTATTTAGGGGCTTAATGGATGTGTCCTGGACTGGAGGGTTTCAGGATGTGCCTTATGTATGACAATTTAAAAGTGCTTCTGCAGCTATTACTGTATGACATTGCCTCCCAAGCACGGGATTCAAAGGCAAATTGGAATATATCTGGTTTGGATTTTTAAATGTTATGGTACAGACTTTTGAAATTTTCCCTCTGAAATTTGATGTGCAGCTGCAGATATTGGTGCATATTCTAGCATTTACAAGAATGTGTGCATATATACTCACGTTGACAGCAAACACATATTTTAAACCTCAGAAACAAAACAAAAGGATGTCACATAATTTGACCTGAGAATGAACAGAATCTCTGAAAAAATGCAAATGTACCTGTTTCAAACTGGAATCATTCAGCTGGATTTTGGATACGGTCAGATTTCCATCTGGAAGTAGTAGTTCAATACGGATTTAAGTTAGCAATAAATTCAATGGGTGTCATCATTATCAATTCCGTGCTGGATCATAGTGAAGTCTAAATGAACTCCCTCTTGCATCATTGCAAATATTTAAATAGAATAGATAGATAGATAGATAGATAGATAGATAGATAGATAGATAGATAGATAGATATAGTCACCCCCCGCCATTTCGTGGTTCAGCTACTGTGGTCCCACTATATCGCGGGATTGCAGTACGTGCGCTTTGGGGGCGCCGCCTGCCACTCCAAGAAGCCTTGGAGCTGTGCAGGGGTGGCGGGTAGCGATCCGATCACATTGCCCCGCACCCCCTGGCCCCTCCGAGAAGCCTCAGAGCCGCGGGGCGGGGGGCGGGGAGCTATCACATCGCCCCATGCTGCCCCCGCCCTTCCGAGAAGCCTCAGAGCTGCGGGTGGGCAGGGAGCAATCACATCACCCCGTGCCGCCCCCCAGGCCCCACCCGACCCGCTTCCGCATATCGTGGATTTTCAAGCATCACGGGTCGGGTGGGGGGTTACGATAGATAGATAGATAGATAGATAGATAGATAGATAGATAGATAGATAGATAGATAGATACATACATACATACATACATACATACATACATACATACATACATACATACATACATACATACAGTGGTACCTTGTATAACGTAATTAATTGGTTCCAAATCAAATTACGTTATACAAATTGTAATTTCCCATAGGAATGCATTGAAAGTGGATTTAATCCGTTCCAATGCATAGTCAAGAGTACCTGTAATGAGGTTACCGGAGAGGAAGGAGCCGGTGCGGATCATCCTCTTTGTTGTCTCCAGGGCCAGCGCTATTTTTGGGGGGGGGGCGGGCGGGCGGCGGACCCCGTGCAGGTGCCAGGTAAGGTGCCCCTCCCCAGCTCACCCCCCTCCGTGTCTGCTGCTTCTCCTCTCCCCTCCCTCCTTCCCTCTTTCCCCAGGCGGCCGCAGGTGGTCGGGCGGAAGTGGCCATGGGGGTGGGGGGAGGGAGTGGGGTGCGCTGCTTGGCCTGGGCGGGACCATGCCCGGAATCCCCCCGCTCGCCTCCTGCCGGAGCCCTGGAAGCAGCCAGCCGGCAGGGGTCCGAGGGGCTCGGGGTGGGCAGGCGGCAGAAGAAGGGGAAGCGGGCCAGAAGGGCCAGAAAGCGATGCGTCGCGCTGGCTGCTTGCCAGTCCTTGGCTGCCCCCACCGGAACCGGATCGCCTCGCAGGGCGGCGGCGGCGAGGAGGAGGAGGGGGGCTGCCCAGGCTGGGCTACTCCTCCGCTCTCCGTGTGGGAAGCAGTTCCTGGAGGGGAGGGGAGGGAGCCGGTGAGTTCTTGGGGTGAGGGGGAGGAGGGGGAGGAGGAAGAGGATGGGGCGCCAGAGGAGGAGGAGGAGGGGGCTGCCGGCCGTGAGCCCCGGCCGCCGCCACCACTACTGCGCTCAGGAGGTCCCTGGCCTGGTGAAGAGGTGCCAACCCCTCCAGGCTCAATTCCATCACCTGCCCTCCCCGCTCACTCTTCCTCCTCTTCCTCCTCCTCCGCCCACCCTTCCTCCTCCTCCTCCTCCATCAATCCCACCCACCACGCATCTCAAGCGGTGGCCATCCAGAGCGCCCGGCAGCCTCCCCGAGCGCTGCGCCTCTTCGGGGGATGGGGGGTGGGGGGCGCTCCAGCTCACTCTCCGGCTTGCGTGGCTCGCCCGCCCACTGGCCTGCTCTTTCCTCCCTCCTCCTCTTCCTCCTCCTCCTCCGACAATCTGCCTCGAATCGCCGGTCGCTCGGCCTCCTTCGTTCTCCTTGATGTCACGGGCTCCGGTCTTTCTCTTCTCTCTCTCCGCCCCCCTCCCGTCAAACAGACACACACACACACACACACACACACACACACACCTCCTCTCTCCCGAAACCCACCCCCTTCACACAGGCACCCGCCACCCGGGTTGTGGAGGGGGAAAGAGAAGGGGCGCCTGCTGTGGGTGGTCATGGCGGAGTTCATGGGGGGAGGGGGGCGGATTTTTTTTACGTTGCATGGATTTTTCGTTAAACAAACCCTCCGTTATACGAGGGTCTACTGTATATATATTAGACATGGGCATAACTTGGCAAAATTGTCGTTTCCGTTTTCAGATATCGTTTCCGTTATGTAACGGAAACAGTAACGACAATTAAGCTGTCAGAACTGAACTCGAACCGAAAAAAGAAAAATTGGGTCTGATTTGTCGTTGTCGTTCCTGGCATCGTGCGGCGATCGCGTGATGCCAAGCGCAAGCGGCACAGAAAAAAGTTTTAAAAGGAAAAAAACCTGATTCCCGGCCAAAAAAGCAGGTGAAAATATGCCTGCCTGAGGGCACCTACCAGAAGGGTGGTTTCTGGGGGGGGTCCCCAGCCTTCCCCCCCTCCTGTCCTGGGCTGCTGGTACCAGGCTGGGAGGGGGCATCCTCGTCGTCTCCATTTGCCATGCAGTGTGGGGGATCCAAAATGGCGACCACAATTTTTTAAAAAAATTGTGGTCCAAAAACCCACCAAAGCACCACAGAAACATTTGAAAATTAGCTATTTTAAATGCATGATTTTTATAGTAGCAGCAGTGGGTTTTTCTTGCAACAAAATGTCTCCATTGATTTTATTTTATTTTATTTTTATTTTTATTTTTATTTTTTTACACCTGCGCAATGATGGGCTGGCCATGGGATGGGACCATGCAAATTTTTGGATCCATTCTACCAATTGCATGGTCAGGTTTTGACTGACACTTCTGGATGTGCAAGAGGGCATAAAAAGCCAAGGCACTCCCAGAACAGTCGCAGTCTGGGCTTGGATGTGGGTGGGAGAGGTGTGTAGCTGGCTGCTCTGCTAGACTAGTTTCGATTTTGCGGAGCCTTTAGATTTCAGTTAGGCAGGCAGGGAGGGAAATAATAATAATTCCTTTCATTCCCTGTCTGCTGTGGGGAATAGCAACGCAGTTTATTCTTTTTTATTCTCCTGCAGTTTTTTAGGATTTCTTTTCTGATAGTGCTTCAAAGGGGGGGGAGGTTTGAGTGGGAGGGGAGGTGTGGATTTATTTTAAAAATTTCATTTGCTTGGTGGCAAGCCAAGGTCCTTTCATACCCTACCTGCAGCTCTGCTGTGGGTGGGAATAGCAAGCAAGCCTAGCAGTTTTCTTTTTTATTCTCCAGTTGTGAGGATTTCATTTCTGATAGTGCTTCAAAGGGGAGGTTTGGGAGGCGAGGTGTGGATTTATTTTAAATATATATATTTAAATATTTCAGATTTATTTTCCAGTGCACTGAAACACATTTTTGTTGGCAAGCCAAGGGCCCTCTATCTAGTGGAGAATATTTTACATTTTAGAAATACATTACAATATTATATGTACTTTACTTTTATTTACATTATTTGTTTCCTAAAGTTTTTGGAGGACACTTTATTTTAAAACAACACAGGCCCATTCTGATATCAGCCTTATTAACAGATTTTGGGGTTCCATCCATCCTACTCCAACACTGTTTCCTTTGTTTGTTTTTAGTTAATACATTACATTAATTTACAAGCCACTTTTTTTGCATTTGTTTCCTAAACTGTGAGGACCTCTGAGTCTGAGATCTGCCTTTCTACCAGACTTGGGGTTTCCAGCTTCAGTTTCCACTTTGTTTACTTGTGTTTGTTTTTACTGTACAAACATTGCCAGCCATGCACAAACTTTTGCCTGTACTAGTGCCCTCTGAGTCGTTCATTTATTTACAAGGCAGACTTTTGGGGTTCCAGCTCCAGTTTACTTTGTTTACTACTTGTCCTTCCTTATTATATTACTGTACAAAACAGTGCCAGCCATGCACAAACTACTCCTGTACTAGTGTGCTTGCTCGTTCATTTATTTACAAGGCACACCTTTTGTGGGTGCCAGCTCCAGTTTACTTTGTTTACTACTTGTCCTTCCTTATTATATTACTGTACAACACAGTGCCAGGCGTGCACAAACTACTCCTGTACTACTGTGGTTGCTCGTTCATTTATTTACAAGGCACACCTTTTGTGGGTGCCAGCTCCAGTTTACTTTATTTACTACTTGTCCTTCCTTAGAGTTCTTCTGCCTAATCCAAGCTGTGTGCCCGTACGCCAGCACGCTGTCTTCCTTAAGAGCAACCCAGAGCCCAATCCCTACCTATTCCAACCCTAAACCTAACCCTAACCTTAATATCAGACTCTAACCGCTAGATGACCAGGGTTGCATTGGCTTAATTGCTTGGCTTTACAGTGTGAAGCCAGGACCTTGGAGATGGGGGGGGCATTGAGAGGAGTAGACCCTCATCCAGATTTGGGGAGGAAAGGGATCCCTGTGTCTCCTGCTGCCTCTGAGGGGAGATGGGATGGATAAAAAACTTCAAAACAAAACAACAAAAAGTATAACAGGCAGCCAGACCAAGTAGGGTGGCCGGCCGGTTCAGCATTGACCAAGAAAAAAAAAAGAAATATATTGCATTCTGCCCACTTTGTTTGCAATTGCTTTATTTGATGCAGTCTTGTGCAGCAAGTCAGTTTAAAGTGTTTTCTGCCTGCTCTGGGTCATTGCGGGATCCGCACCCGCACCCGCTGGCCGCCCACCAGATCACCCACCCGCCCCTCCCCCCTGCCACTGCCGCCTGCCCGCACCTCCCTGCCCTCGCACCCCGCCCACCACCTAGGGCGCAAAAACACCTAGTGCCGGCGGGACACCACTCGTCGCTGGGATGTCAAATCACACGAAATCACGGTGGTAACAACAAATGACAAATGACACGACAAAACAGTAATTTTTTAAAATTTTTAAAAACGGAAAAAACCGAAACAACCCGAAAAAACAGACCACACACACAGAGAGAGAGAAAATGACAAGAGAGAGGGAGATTACAGTGGTCATGTCCATTTCTAAAATCTGTACAACATAAAAAATCCCAGAGATAGGGGAAATTTGTATAAAGGAAAATTTGCACATCCTTAACATAAAAATTTTGTTTGGATTACTCTGTTCAATGTATTTCTCCTGAGAAATTTGTATAAAGGAAAATTTGCTTAACGTCACCTTAATTCTCTCTCTCTCTCTCTCTCTCTCTCTCTTTCTCTCTCTCTCTCTGTTTGTGTGTGTGTGTGTGTGTGTGTGTGTGTGTGTGTGTGTGTGTGTGTGTGTGTGTGTGTGTGCATGAATGACATGGTTTTTCAACAAGCAGACAACAAAGCAGACAGGTGAAATAGAACTGAGGTAGGAAACATTTGCTTTTGGGCAGCCATATTGGTTGTGGGATCCTGGGAACTGCCATCCAAATAAGCAATAGTCCTCATCCCTGAAATGTCATACTCCCGTACCTTGAGGAGCACGGACTTTCGATTTATACTGATTCATTACTATTCCACGCAGAGAAGAAAATGGCCCTTCATTTCAATGAACATACTGTCGAGAGAGAGAAATGTATTTGGGGTTGCTAGAAAAATATAGCAGACCAGAATGAGTAGCACCACTTTAAACTTGCAACCTGCTTAGCGGAGTCATTGTTTGCTTTTACCAGCAAACAAGTGTAGCACAGCAATGAAGCTAAACCTTGTTGTGTACTGGAGAGAGGGACCCCCTGACAGAACCCAGTGCTAGTCTTCAAGTATCAGAATAAAAAAAAACTTAAGACAGACAACTTATAAGGAAAAAACAGTTTGTATTTAAACATTTAACATCAAGAGCTTTGCTTCAGCATAGTGGCATAGTAACACACTATATACATAACATTTATTTATTTGTTTGTTTGTTTGTTTGTTTGTTTGTTTACTTATTTACTTATTTACTTATTGTTTTAGATTATTTTTACCCTGCCTTTCTCCTTGGAAAAGGAGCCAAGGCGGCTTACAGTAATGAAGGATAAGATACAGTCCAGTACAATTAAGACATGTTCAAGTATTTGAGTAGAAGGAATTGAGGGACATCTTACAGGATTAATAGACAACATTACATTAAAGCAACACGGTTATAAGTAGTCATAAACACAAAGTCTCTGTGAACCCATAGATTCATATAAAATACACATGGCAGTCCATCATTCAGGGAAAGCTTGCCTGAAGAGAAAGGTCTTTGCCTATTTCTGGAAGGACAACGGAGATGAGGCAGTCCTGGCCTATAGTGAAAGGGAGTTCCAGAGTCTCTCTCTATATAACATATAGTATATGCACCCACCCCCATTTTGTTTTGCTATATATAGTATATATAATATATAGTAACTTTTCTTCTCACGACCCCTCAGCCATCCTCACTGCCCTTGAAAAAGAAGCAGTAACTAATGGTTTGTTTGAGTTACTCTTATACTGTCCCGGCCACTGTAATTACATTCAGCTGTCTGTGTCTCCTGTAGCCTCAGACTTTTCCAGAATACTATAGATGCTTTCCCTGCCTACATTCACTTAATAACTCTGAGCTGCTACAACCTCAAGTCTTATGTAAGTGGGTTCAATTTTTAATTTACATTTATGTTTTTAGTCACCAAAACATAAACCTTGACATATACCTCAGTATTATGCCAAACAAGACATTGTTTTTCAAATACAATCTCGCTAACTCATGTCGCTGCCTTTTAAACGAAATGTGCTGGACAGGTTAACGTGGTTTTGGTATACTGTGTGATGGTTTTGAGCTCTGTTGGTGCTACATGCCATCAAGTTACCTCTGGCTTATGATGACCCTTTGAATGGGCCATCTCCGAAATGTCCTGACCCTCCGCTGCCCTGCTCACCTCTTGTAAAGTCAAGCCTGTGGTTTCCTTTAAGCAGTTGATCCCTCTTGTATTTGGACTTCCTCTGTTCCTGCTGCTTTCCACCTTTCTCAGCATTATTGCCTTCTCATGATATGCCCAAAGTAGGACACCCTCAGTTTCAATATTTTTGACTCCATGAATAGTTTGTGGCTTCATTTTATCTAGGACTCACTTGTTTGTCCTTCTGGCAATCCAGGGTAAATGCAAAGCTCTCCTCCAGCACTATATTCCCACCTCTAGCAGACGTAAAAGAATGCAGAAAGAGAACTGAGAAGTTTCTGGTGTTGTTAATGCACAGTTATCTTCACATTTTCATAAAATCCCTTTTACAAGAATAAAAATGTATTCATTTATTTAATCAATTTGTGTACCAAGCATCTGACTACAAGGCCACTCTTGTCTACTAGATAAATACTAGATTATTGGAAAGATTGTAAGGTGTTAGCGGCATTTGCACCCACTCCTATTTTGTTTGTTTTCAACCAACTTTGCTAAACAAAACAAAACAAAAACAAGTGTAGAGCAGTGCTTTTAGTAATAAGCCCCCTAATTACACTTGGCCTCTGCGGAGAGAAAATACATTTCCTTTTCTATAGGGAAGGGGGAATACATTTCCCTTAGCAATTAGATCTTGTGTTGCTTAATGATAGGCAGCTGGTGGCAATGGTTAAGTCATTATTCTCACTTAAGAGTGTTTAAGGATGAGAATTACCTGCAAGGGGATCTCTCTAATTCAGTGTTGTTTTAAAGTAATGCTAGAAAGTCCAAGGGGAAGAAAATGTGTCTGTAATAGAAATACCTGTTTGATCATACCAGCCATTGTGAGTCATAGTTCAAGGATGGAGAAGGGGGTGTCATTGCTACTCTTTCTCCTGTTTTGCATCCACCTGCTATGTCTCAGAACAGTGGTGGCAAACCTTTGGCCTTCCAGATGCTTTGGACCACAACTCCCACAGTCCTTTGTCATTGGCAATAAGGGCTTGGAATTCTGGGAGTTGTGAGAACTACAATTACAGCATGATACAGCATGGAGACCATCCATATCTTTAATCTGGCTAAAAAGCCTGCAGCAGATCGTGGCAGTGATGCTGCAGTTTTCAATCTACCCTCTGACTTTTTACCCAAATGCTTTCCACCTTTGTTCTCCTCGTCAACTTTATCGATCTCACAGCTGGCAGGGCTGTGTGGGGAGCTTTTAAGAGGCATTCCCTCCCCCACAGGCCTCTGTCCTGTCAAAGGGGAAAGGGTGGGCCATAAGAAGGGAATGGCAGTTTCTTATATCTTCAAACCCATAAAAAGAGCAACTCTGTGTCAGAATTGACTTGGTGAAACACGATTATGAATATAATGCAAGAAAAGTAGTCAGACGTGAATCCCTGACTTGGTGATTCACTTGGTACATGAGTGTCTCCTAAATTTGCTGCTATGTGCTACCAATGGGGACATGAAGTCTGTCAGATATTAGTTAGTGAAATACATGTATTAGGATGTTCTATATATATTTGATATGTATTTAATTGATTTAAAGATGAAGTCTGTAAAAGTGCAAAGTCACAAGGACTCAATGTATAGTTTTTTCTAATGGAGTACAGGTGTTAAGAATTTACATAATGAATTTTGGCTGATGCAAGGGGTTGCAATAAATATGAGGTAATGCCAGGACCCTGCCTGTCACAGAACCTGTCTCTGAGGGGTTAAATGGTGAAGAGCTGCTGGAGGAGCCTTGCAGCTCAAGTCAGCAGGCAGCTGGGTCTGATGACTCAGCTGAAAACATATCTTCTCCCCCTAGTAGGGCTATGAGCAGGATTTTGCAAAGACGTGCTACCAGGAGAGCTAGGGAAAGGGTCTTTGATGCTAGATGGGGAATCAGGTCGGGAAGCCCTGAGTACTAGCAGGAGCTTTTCCAGAAGTAAGGGTGTGTTCCCTGTTTTGGGATAAAACTGGTAAGCTCACCTTGAGCTCTCTGTGGGAGCAACGCGTCATTTGAACTTGGAACCCCGTTCCTGTCTGTGACCTTGGCTCGTTATCTGATTTTGGACTGGCTTCCTTGACAACGGCTTAATCTGTTCCCTTAGGTTTGGCATCTGGTTTCCGTGAGATATTCTGGGTTTGACTTGGACTGTTAATTGCTGGGAGTTGGATTCTGTTATTTATCTGGCACTTGATTGTTAGCCAAGGACTTGAACTTGCCCGGTTTTCCACTAAAGATCTTGGCAAAGAACTGAACCCTGTTTGTGTGTGTGCTCTGTGTGCGGGACTTGACAGGTAATGTCATTTATGATTGGACAGACACGTGTATAAAATTTTATGTAAATCATTGTTCATTGGGCAGGCAGGGGCAGGGGCGGGGGTGGGGGGCAGTAGATGGCGGGCGACGGCGACGGGCACAGGGGTGGGCGGCGATGGGTGTGGGGGTGGCAGGTGGGCGGCAGTGGGCAGCGATGGGCGGATGGCAACGGCTGGCTGGCGGGCAGTGGGGGAACGGACGGTGGTGGCCAGCGGCGGGGGGCGGTGGGCTCTCCAGCACCCCCTCTCCATTTTGGCGCCCTAGGCAACTGCCTAGTTCACCTTAATGGAAGTGCCGGCCCTGGCTTTCTGGCTCCTCTCTCAGAGTCACCCTTGGCTAATTATTTTCCACAGTTAATCGTGTTTTCTCAGGAGAGAACATGGCTACGCATTACCCATGAAATTCATCTATTTATTGTCTTCCATCATTGCTATAAGAGTGAAGAAGAGCATCGGCTGCAGTGAAAGTTTACATTGACACAACTGATGACATAATGAAAGATGTAGCCTTTTAATAATACAACAGAGCTGTCTTTTTATTTATACCTACCCCCATCTACTGGTCAAAATCTAGACTCTAGATTCTAGAGCTACAGACACAATGCCTTTTGAAGGCATGACAATTTTTTGTCTGATCGGGGGGGGGGGAGTCCTTTGTGAAGTCTATTTCAAGCAGGCTTTTGAAGACAGGAGCTTACTGTGAGACGCCACAAGTCACTGTGGCCATTGCATGTGAAGACAAATAGTTCTCAGCTTGTGATTCATCATATATTCACAAACAAATTATTCATTGCAGGTACACAGCACTGCAAACCCAAGCACTCCTATAGATATGCCTTCCAATATTATACTATAAGAGAGAAAGAAACTGCAGGCTATGTCGGAGCATCACATGTTCACTCAGAAACATCTTTGATCATCTCATCTGAAAGAGTTCCAGGTAACATCCAACTTCACATCTTGCTTCATAAATCTTAATGAGTACTATAGTACTGCTGATTAGTTCTGCAAGTGCTCTTGTCTTAATAGTACTGCTTGTTACTTCTGCAAATGTTCTTTTTTTGTAGAAATTTGTAAATATAATACCAGTTACAAGACTGTCCACAGCAAGTAATTGCGTCAATTTGTTCAACCTTCCCCTCTCCTCGATTCAAAAATATTAGCGCCTCAGAAATCAGAATCGTCATATGAGGGATAGTTGTCACACTATCAGAGGGATTCTGGGCATTATAAGACCAAAATATAACTTTCCCAGTCTCTGGAAATTGCCTGGAAATGAAATGCATGCCACCTTGAATTCTATGTTGGAAGAAAGATGAACTCTATCTGGGGAATGGGATGAGGTAAATCACACTCCATTTCAGAACTGGTCCAAATTCCAGCCTCATTGGCATTGCTGCCAAAATTGTAACATCTGAAGTAGTGGCATTTCTTTAAACTGTGTGTAAACAATGCTCTGATTTGTCTGTGTCCCTACCACAAGTGGATACATCCATGTTATCAAAACTAGGAGTAACCCAAGATATCTGCCTGTGGTAACATGACAAAATATGCCCCACAATTGCCCATGTGAAAGGTCATAGTAAATAAAGGCAGCATGATTGTTTTACCACCTCTAGATTTTTTAAAAAAAAACATTATTGTGCTTTTATCTTTTCCTGGAGTGAAAATGAAGTAATAATGAAATAATGCAATTAAATAACTATACATTTGCTCCACATTCAAGACATGTGGTTTAGCTCACTTGGATATTTGTCTCAGTATTGGTAGGGCTGGCCTTGTTCAAAACTCAATGGATCACTTCAGGAATGACAATTTGTGATATGGAATTTTTAAGGCAGTTCTGGACCATGGGCTGTGACAGAAGGGGATTAGGGATGGACACGTGAATGTATCTCAGTGAAAGCAATGATGTACAGATTGACAGCATCTGCATTTAGACCCAGATCTAATTTCTGCCCACAATTCTTGATCCAGCCACTGATCTATATGTAGAAATCTGCTCTGTCAGGTCAACATGGGCTCAAGGCAGTGCATAATAACTGAACAGCAGGCATATAGCAAATTTACAATTGGTAAGGCATCCTCCTTCATCCCTCTGCCATGAGCTGCCTTAGATTGTTTTGGGTGAGGGGGCACATACAAGCAGGAGGCAGGGTCAAATACATCTGGGCAGTCACTCTGCCCTTCAGTCTCTCTTAGCCTCTCTCCCTGACCCCCCAAACATCCGTTCACACCACCACCCATTCACGCCATCCTGTAAACTCCATTTCTGTTTCCTTCTACCTCACTTTCTCTCTACTGTTTTCACTTCTCTCCTCCTTCCCTTCTCCCCACCCCCCTTCCTCCCTCAGCCATCCTCAATCTCAGAGGCCAAAAATCTCCCATTGGTGTAATGGGAGCCTTTCAAGTCAAACCCTTATTGCTCTCCAGGAGATATGGGACTGAAAGGGGGTCAGGATAACCGGAGACAGTGGAGAGCAGTGGGTTAACCCTTTCTCTCCACTTGTGGCATCACTCCACAATCTTTCCCATACACAGAATGCTTATGCTCCAAAAAGTTACCATTTGTTTAAAGCTAATTTCTTCACAGGTGGCTGTGTGTGGGAATGAAGCACACCCAGGCAGCCAGCGGTGTTCCCCAGGCCACAAACAGCCTACAGACCCAATTATTCTGATTAAAATTACCAAAGGTGATATCTCTATCAAGTGGTACAGGCCTTCTCTCCTCCTCCCATTTTCCCTTCTCTCCTTCACTCACCCACCCCCTTTTCCTTGTTTCCCTGCATATTGGTCTTTCTCAGTTCCTGGTTTTCATTTTTTATTTTCACTTTTGAACAGTGTTGGGAGGAGGAGGAGGACTTACAAATTATTGTGAAGGGTTTTAAAAAACCCAACATTCCTTTACCATTCAAAGCAGGAAATCTCAAGCCCTCTTTCACCCACAAGGCTGTCTCCCTCTGAGCAATGTATTAATGCAGCGGCGGCAGCTACTAGCAACTTACCAATATCCCTTTAAAAGATATAAATACTATATAAAAGTACAGGTGCAGTAGCCATGAAGTTACCACAGCACTCAGAAACCCAACCCGTTTGCAACGCAAACAAACCAATAGCAGCATTCATACAGGTTGAAACAACGAGGAATGAAATGATACATCATCAGTACAATTTAAAACAACCCTCCAAACAAGAGGAAAATAAACCAGTTGCTGGGGTGAATGAATCAATTTTGGCCATGCATTCAGAACATTATGAAACAATATATATTAGGGTCAAACTGGTACAACCAGTGGTCTTTTGGTAGGTGAGATTGAGACCTAACACAGTACATGTTATCATGTCAAACTGCCACCATTCACCCAGGTAGATGTATTTTGCTAGATATTGTTCAATGTGACAAAAGATCATCACATTATATTTATTTATTTATTTATTTATTTAGTTAGTTAGTTAGTTAGTTAGTTATATATCACAGCCATCTAGCAAAAAAGCTACTCTGGGCAATTTACAAATATATACAAAATATAAAAACAGATTAAACAACTTAAAATAGTAAATAAAAACTAATCAATCAAGCCAAATAATCAAATCATAACAATACAAAGAACAAATAAACAAATAAGCACAAATACAATAAATCAAAATGGCTTGACAATTCAAAATAAGAACAAATGAAAAAAATAGAAATAATAAAACAAAACAAGATATCCCCCCTCAACTGTTTTTTTAATGTTTATCACTGATAACTGAACTGGCTTTCAACAGTCCTTCCACTTCACTTTCCAAATCTGCTGTCATCTTCTCAGCATGGATTACACACCTCCCATAAAACCGTACATTGTCCTAATGGCTCACCAAAGTTCCTCAGTGGTGTTTATAAATTCTAACACACCGACTAGCCATTTATCTCCCAATATATTTAAGAAAATTCAACAGGGTGCAACTGAGCCGCATTACCGTCCCCACTGGCAAGGGAACTAGCAGCAGGACCCCAAGCAGTCATTATCTCCATTATTTTAATGCTCATTTTCCTGTTGGTTAGGCTAGTAGTGGAGAACTGGTCCCAAGGCTAATTGCATACATCACTCCATTTATCCAACACATACACACACACACACACACACACACACACACACACACACACACACACACAGAGAGAGAGAGAGAGAGAGAGAGAGAGAGAGAGAGAGAGAGAGAGAGTTTGGAGGCAGCCACAAGCAATTACATTCCGCTGATTAATGTGCATTAATGAGTTTACAGGCTTGATGTGCCAAGGAGGCACCCTGCTAGGCGAAATAATGAATTGGAGATATTGTCGGATTAATTAGCCAATCAGACCTCTAGCTTTATCTTTGAGTTTCAAACAACAAAATATATCTTATGAAGTGCCCCCCCCCTTTTAATTTTATTTTTATTTTCTTGGGGGGGGGTGAAGGAGAAGCAGCTTCCACAGGTTTCTTGCTGGATTTCTTATTAACAAAATAGCAGTGGAAGTGATTTAGAAAAAGCAATTTAAAATGAGTGTCTAATCTCGTCGTGGTGGGAGGGGGAGTGTCTAGCCCTCTCTTCCCTTTCGTTGCATCCTTCTGGGCGTTCCAGTCCTTCCGAGCATCCAATGCCAAATGTGGATGTGTGTTATCGTGTATCTACTTCAAAACAGAGATGAGAATTTTGACCTTGGACAAGTCTGAGATCCAGAAGAAGGGACACAGGCGAGCCTTCTCTCCCTCTGAAAGCAGAAGATGGAGGGCATGGCAAAAGAGCAGCAGCAAATGATCCAGTTTTATAATTTTAAGAGTTGCTCCCCCCCGCAGAGGTGCTTGTTAGATTTTTTTTTTCTGCCTAAACTGCAAACACAAGCAAAACTGCAACTCTTACTGGGGTACTGTGAGTTTTGATTTGTGGGACAAACCAAAGTGAGACAACCCATGATTTCCTGTTCTGCCTCGTGTCTCAGGTAGGTCCTAGGATGAATACAGTATACAGTTTCTACTTCAGATTCTCTGATACAGAACTCCACTTCACTCCCCTGAACTAAAACAGAAAGAATTCCACTTTCTTCACCAGACTACACAACCCCAGGCTTCACAATTTTGGTATTAGTTTTGGATTGTGTTGAGACAAGAGTCTCAGGTTTGGGGCTACCATTCACAAGCCTGTACTGACTGGAATGTTATAACACCCAAGGGATATCATTGCTACAACCCTTCCAAGCATATCCAAAAGGTTAGCATTAATGCTAGGAAATTCTCTGACAGTCCTTTGCCTAGAATTTTGGAACCCATCATCATAGAGGAGAAAGGCCTTAAGGACAACAGTATCCCCCATAATTATTCTGTTTTTTCTTACATGGATGTCTCCCCTTCCCTCAAGTGAGTTCAAGGTGGTGCATGTCTCTCTCTTCTCCCTACGTCACCCTCACAACATCCTTGTAAGGTAAGATGGCCTGAGAGACAGAGCCTGTTCCCAAATCTCCCCATGGGTTTCAGGCTTTGATATGAAATTGAACTAGGAGCTTCCAGTCGAACATTCTAACCACTATGTCTCGTTGTTTCTCCTGCTGCACCACACTGCATCTCAGTTAAGGATTAAATCATGATCAGTCATTATGGTAGCAAAATAGCAATAATTTACTCTTGGCATTGGTATTTTTATCAGTTGTTGTCATCATAAGAGTTCATTTAGAGTGAAGGTGTTATTCCATATAGAGTGGTACCTCTACTTAAGAGCAGCTCGATTTAAGAACAATTTGACTTAAGAGCAGAAAACAGTTGGCATTTTAACTGCTGCCTTACACATTTTAGATGCAGTCTGCTCTACTTACAAAGGTTTTAATTTGTTTATTTATTTATTTATTTTTATTTTATGGATAGGGCTCCTCTACTTAAGAGCTGTTTGACTTAAGAGCATGCATTTGGAACGGATTAAATTTGTAAGTAGAGGTACCACTGTAAACTTTGAAGGGTATTTTATATTTTTGTTTCCTTCTTCCTTTTACTCTTCTATACTGCCATCACACAGAAGTTTTTCTTTGCTCATGTCAGAAGCAATCCATTTATGCTTCTGGTGTGGCATGTTCAACCAACATCATGCCTTCGCTGGCCAGGGAACCCCCACATTCTCTTTGGCGTCCCCCGCTCCCAAATCAGAAGCTGTGATGTATATCAAAACTTGGTGGCATTGCTTTTATTTATTGTTTGAGAAACATGTAAATAAGATAAAATCTAGGAAGATCCCCCCCCCAAAAAAATACTGTTTCCCTCCATCTCAGTTGAAAGATAAGTCTTGGCTACCGCTCCATGAAAGGTAAAGGATGTGACTATCAATTCAATGTCCTGGAACACTGGGTCTGAAATGCTTTGAGGTACAAGGGGACTCAACGTCGTTCTATGTCACCATCTCATCTTTGGCTCAGATATGATATTCCAAGTCATTGACTGACAAGGCAAGAATGAGGTCCACAAACCAGAACAGCAAGTTATGTTTCAAAGGCTGCCCTTTCACCTCTTCAGTCACAGATGAATGGAAATTACATCTCAGAGAATAATAGCAACTTTGTTTATGAAACTTTAGATGGAAAACAAGACTACCAAAATCTTTTTTTGGGGGACATGCCATGGTCTCCCAATCCCCAACATGGTGGCACCAGATCTGAGGGGGGATTGATCATGCAGTCTCATAATGGTGGGAGCTATCATCTAACACTCCGTGAATGCTGGGGAATGCTGCCATACTTTGCATGCTTTAAAATACTGAATAAAAGCACATTGATATTTGGCTTGGTAGACAACAAGATCATAGCAGTGCAGCAGTGGCTTAGGTCTCTGGCTGCAGAGCCAGAAGCTGGGAGTTCAATTCCCCACTGTGCTTCCTTGAGAGGGTCTAGACTTGATGATCTATAGGGTCCCTTCCAGTTTAGCAGTTCAAACGTTATTATGATTATATTATAACAACAGTCAGAATAAACATTATCTCGAGCAGCTTCCTAAGGTTGAAGAAGTTCCTCCATGTGTCTTGTGGACCAGTGGGACAAGTTAGGCCTAGTGCTGGTGTACTGCACTTCCTGTGACCCAGCGCAATCCCTTCCAAGGTTGGTGGACTTCGCCTGCCCTGCTATGCTGCAATCCCCCCAATCAGCTCCTAAGGGACTTCAACTTACATGTGGAGACCCTTGTCCCTAGTCCAACCGCTAACTTCATGGATATCATTACTTCCATGGGGCTGTCCTACCAGGTTAACGTTCGCACACACATTGGGGGGCACATTCTGGACCTGGCATTCTTGGCAAGTAAAGAAGATCAGAAGGTGACTAGTTTGGCTTCATCACACTTGCCATGGTCAGATCATTACTGACTAACATTCAACCTAGCACTGTCAACCTCCCTTTGTGGGGAGACAGGACCAATTAGGATGGCCTGCCCTATTGGTTTCTGTTGGCTTCCAAGATACCTTGTGTGGGTTTCTGGATGAGCTGGTTCGCACAGGTGTCAAACCCACGTTGCTGAATGGAATGCTGCAGTGACCCAGGCAGTTGACTCCTTCGCTCCTAAATGCTCCTAAATGTCCTCTCCATGCCCAGTCTTTTGCATGGTTTACAGTGGAGCTGCAGGCCCTGAAACAAACTAGAAGGTTAGAGAGTGTTTGGAAGAGAGCTCCTTTGTCAATATGGCTGCCACTAAAAGCACTTCCAGTTGCTACAGTAATGCGACCAAGGCTGCAAAGAGAGCCTGCTATGTGAGATGTACAGTATTGGCAAGACCTCTAACTAGAGATGGGCACGACTTGAAAAAAATTTTTTTCGAGTTGTCGTTAGTCGGGCCGGTCCCGTTTTGGCTCGTTTAACATTCAAAAATTAACGTTTTTTTCGTTGTCGTTAGTACTGGTTTTTTGGGGGGGAGCGGGCTCCTGGAGGCACCTCTGTGGGGTGGGTGCCTCCTCTGGCCCGCTATAAAGGGAAAGTGGGCTCCTGGAGGCACCCGTGGGTGCCTCCTATCTTCACCCACTAGGAAGGGGAAGCAGGCTCCAAGAGACCCCTCTACATGGGGGTCTCCCCTCCTCACCTGCTGCTGCTGCAAAATGGTATGCAATAGCCATATGGATATTGCATACCAGTTGCAGGCTATGAGACCAGTGAGAGTGACAGCGTCATGCCTTCCCTGCACAAGGCTCTGGCACCACCATGTCTCACACAGAGGGAATTGTACTTGCTGCGTGTAGTAGTGCAATGCAAGCAAGTAGATCTGGCTTAGGGTTAAGGTGGGAGTGCAAGGGCTGGTTAGGCTAGTGACGGGTAAGGTTACGGTGGGCTAGTGGGTTGCACTCTGGGTGCCTCTCTGACCCACTAAGAAGACAGTCTCTGATGTATGGGTAAGGAGTCAAGGGTTAGGGTTAGGGTTAGGGTTAGGGGGCTAGGGCAGGTTTTAGGGGCTTTTTGGCACATCCCAGAAGTCTCCATGGCCAAGTGGCCATGCGTTTGGTGGGATGGCTCAAAAATTTGCATTCCACTCCCAAATGGCCACTCGGCCTAAATGTCCGCAGGTGTAAATAAAATAAAATAAAATAAAATCAATGGAGGACAGAGGAGGAAAGGAGAGACATTTTGTTGCAAGAAAAAAACCCACTGCTACTGTGAAAAATCTGGCAGTTTATAAATTTTCGCGTGTTTCTGTTGTGCTTGTGTGTTTTTGGACCCGATTTCAAAAGTCCCATTTTGATCCCATGGCATGGCATTGGCGACTCGAGTCTGGCTGCCCAGGACGGGGGAGGCGGGACCCCCTCCAGAAACCACCCCTCCGGCCGCCCTTGGTCAAGCAGGCATTTTTCTGCCTGCTTTTTGGCCGGGAATGGGTGGGGGAGAGTTTAAAAGTTTTTTCCTGTGCCGTCCGTGCCTCTTGCTTGCGTTTGGCGGCCGGCGGCCGGCGAGACTGGGCTTTTGCTGGCTGCCTGCGAGCCTGCCGAGTCCCACCAGAGCAGTCACGGGGATGGGGGAGGCCGGGACCTCCAGAAACAACCCTCTGGTAGGTGCCCTGAGGCACGGCAGGCATTTTCCGCCTGCTTTTCGGCGGGAACCGGGTTTTTTTACTTTTAAAAACGTGGCAAGGCTGCAAAGAGAAAGCACGACAAATCAGACCAAAATTATGTCGGTTCGAGCTTGAAGTCTGGTGGAGTAATGTTTCCGAGAGTAACGGAACTGAGTAAGGAAATTGAAACGGGAATACAAGCCCATCTCTACCTCTAACCATCAGACAGATCTTTTAAAATGTTCCATGACCTCCCTGGAATCGCATGACATTTGGGGCCCCAACCGAATGTTGTGACGTGTGACTGGCTTGCAGCCATTTTCACTGAGGCCCTCCACAGGGACCTGAACTCTATTAATAAGGCAGTAAGCCAGACTGAGATGCCTAGCACCCCATCTGGTCTGGATTGGTTGTGTCAGTTTCATCCAGCGATACCTATGGATGTGGGCAAGATGCTTGCACTTTCCAAGACTACCACCTCTTGTGCAGACACATGTCCTTCCTAGGTTTTAAAAGCTGCCAGTGAAAATACACTAATGAGGACCTGTCAGATCACCAATTCTTTCTTCTGGAAGGGATATCTCCTTCCATGTCATGAAGCAGGTGGTGATCAGGCCCGTTCTTTAAAAAGCCAAACCTTCCACTGGACAATTTCAACAACTCTCGTCTCACTGCAAACATTCTATTCATGGAAAAATTGGCCAAGAGGGTGGTGGCTGGTCCAGGTACTGATCTTCCTGGATGATACCAATAGTCTGGACTCATTTCAGTCCCTCCTTGGTTTTAGGGGGAAAGTTAAGACCTGGCTCTTCTCAGAAGCCTTTTATAGCCTGACCCCAGAGTCAACTTGTTGACTGACTGAGCTTTTTTCCACCTGTTTATGTACGTGCTTTTTTTTGTCTCCCTGTTGTATTTGAGATATATTATTTTCTTTTTTAAACATGTTATAGTTTATATCTTTTATCAGGTATTTTGTCAGATACTTTAATGTCTTATTCTCACCTGTTTCGGACCTTGAGTAGTGGCTTTGCCACTAACTAGGCCAGAAAAATATAAAAATAAATAAGAATAAAATGGCCCAATCCTATTGTGTAAATTACACCCATGTAGGAAAATCCTATCACTGACAGGGGAAAGTTGCTGCTGATTAGGATGAATCGTTCCGTCTCAGGATCCCCAGTACTCACCTGCAACTCACTCACAATCAGTCTTATTATGAATAAGTCAGATGATTCTTGGAATTAAAGAAGGAAGTATTTGATGACTGACAATCTCCCTGTCCCAGATGATGATGCAAGAAACAATTGATTGCTGCCAATTAGAGAGTTTCTCCATCAGTCTTGGGGCTCTTACACATAACATGAAAAAAATCAACAATAGTCCAACCAATACGTTGGTCATCTAATGAGAAATGAGAAATGCAAATCATTATAACTGGTCATTCAAGGCAAAATCAGTGGAAAGAGACATACAGGAAGAAGAGTAACATACTGAACAAAGAAGTCTTAGGATTGAGTTGGGTGCAACACAATTTCACTGCGTAAACCTGTGGCATCCAAAGTCAAAATCGCCATGAAGACAATCAGCAACCAGGGGGGGACAAGAAGAATCTGTATAGATATTCATGTGTAAGAATTCTTATGTAGACAGAGAAATTTAATCTTCAAGCTTTATTATACTAGCACCCATCAATTTTGTAAGTATAAAGTCCCCTACCCCATCCCATTTGCTATGTTTTCATATGCTTTGTGTATGAATGTGAACCTGCATGTATCTCACAGTGATGTGGCTATGAAAAGCAACAGATGCAGATAGCAAGAGCAATTTTAAGTAGGATTATTCTGTATTCTCCACCACTCGTTTTTCGGCCGATTCTAATTCCACAGAGAAAGAGAAAGAAAGAAAGAATTGCATATGCCCCCCAGCTAATGTATGTTTTATACGAGCAGTAGATCACTTCCAGAATTATCCTGAGACTATGTGAAAGAGAAATAAGCTAATAGATCAAGACGGAACTGAAATCCCCCTGCGATGGCCACGCTAGCAGCAGGGAGTACGCGAGCGTGGGTTGGTTAGGAATGGCCAGGCTTGATTAGGACAATCTAATCAAGCCTGACTGTGCACATGGAAATGGCAACTGCTAATAAAATGTAGTGCCTTAATTAAGCAAGCCACCTCAGGATATTGGCGAATTTATCACTACTCCTGTTCAGCAGAGAGCAAGGGAAGTGAAAAAAAAATTTTTACTGCACTGTATATAGACTATTGTTGATGCATTTAAAAAATAACATGTTTTTCTTTGCAGCACCTGGTTGAAAAAAAAATCACCTGTTGAAGTGGCTTCAGCTGCAGGCAGTTTTTTACCTCATGTTTATGAGAAGGCAAGGAAAATACATTTTATAACTGATGCAACACACCAGCAATAGCCTATATAGAGTTAAAAATATATTCACCTCCCGTTATTCAACTACTTCAGTATCTGTTTGTTTCTCCATTTGTTTATCTCTCATATTTATATACCGCCCATCTAGAGGTGAGGCACTCCTCTGGAAGGTTCACAAAAACCTCACATGTATCAACAGTATAAGCACAACATTATGCCTAACAGTGATAATAACAAAACCCGACATGAGCAAACAATAAGAAAATATACACACACACACACACACACACACCAGAAAGTGACAGCAAAAATCAAGTGGTATAAAATAACTCAGAAAATCTCTCATATGGGGAGAATGTTCCTGAGGGCCTCTTTGAATAGCACCCTTTAACCTGCACTCTGAAGGACAGGGGGGAGGGAGCCTGGTGCATCTCAACAGGCAGTGAGCTCCATAATGGTGTGGCCCCCACCAAAAAGGCCAGTTTCCTGGTGATCGTTTTCCAGGTCTTTCTCAGGGTAGCCACTCACAGCAACAAAGCCAGAGATGATCAAGTGTTCCGGGTAGGAGTTCTTAGGCAAATATTGTCAAGAAAGGTTTGCTTTGGACTAGTTCCAGCCATCATGTGCCCTGAAAACCGATTCAAATCAGAGTGATTCTACTCACAGGATAAAAGCAGAAATAATACCCTGGAAGGGGGTAGAAAGGTACAGGTAGGAACGCTCTGGGGGTAGGCTGGTGTGCTCTAGCAAAGATGTTGTCTGATCGCTGTCTTTTAAAGTGTTCTGCTTATATACCACCCCATAGCACCTCAAAACAAAGTGTTCTGCTTATATACCGCCCCATAGCACCTCAAAACAAAGTGTTCTGCTAATACACCCGTTCCATACCACTTCAAGTAGTCTCTGGGTGGTTTACAGTTTAATTACAGTATGCAGGCTACACATTGCCCCACCCCACCCCAGCAAGCTGGGTACTCATTTCACCAACCTTGGAGGGATGGCAGGCTGAGTGAATCTTGAGCCTGCTACCTGGGATTGAACCCCAGGTCATGAGCACAGTTTTAGCTGCAGTACAGGCATTTAGTGCTGCCTAGATTCCCTAAGCGCATCCGATCTTGCCTGATTTTGGAAGCTAAGCAGGGTCAGCCCTGGTTAGTACTTGGATGGGAGACTACCAGGGAATACCAGGTGCTTGTAGGCGCCTGGAGTAGGAACTGGCAAACCACTCCAGTATTTCTCCCAAGAAAACTCCATGGACATGGAGTCACGAAGGGTCGGTCACGACTGTAATGACACAACACACACACACACACACACACACACACACACACACACACACACACACACACACACACACACACACACACACACACAGAGACATTTAACCACTGCGCCACAAGGCTCCCTTCAAGTATGCTCTGGGAAGTTTACAGTTTAATTATGCAGGCTACACATTGCCCCCAACCCCAGAGTTCCAGTACACATAAATTGTAATCAAATTACCCATGGTCATCTCTTTAAGAGTGCAACTGTCCATCCCTGCAGCACTCCAAACTAGATATGGGCATAAAGTGTGCACATAAAGCACAATGAAGTGCAATGATCGCTTTGAACAAAGCTATCAGTGCAGCACCACAGGTGCCATGTTTCCCCCCATCCCCTCTGCTCCCTGAGCCACCTCACCCACTCACTGTCCATCCCACACTGCTGGGGACCTCCTTTTCCTGAGGTGCACCAGCCCAGGCAGGAGCTTGTCTAGCCTATCCCCACCGCTTTCAGTACATGCAGTTGGTCTGACCCCAGCTGGAGTCATGTCTTCTCTTGGTGTGCCCAGAGTACAACAGCCTCTGGTTGGTCAGTTGGTCAGTCCATCCGTCCTTCCTTCCTTGAGAATTCAGACTGAATTTGATTTAGGACACACCTGTTTCTCTTTCTGGTGCCCCATGGCATCTACCAGGCTCTCCTCTGACAAAAATATCATCACTGTTACCTTGTTACCGGAGAAAACGTTGCAGGCAATGTACTTCTAATGTGTTATGTATGGATTTTGTGTTGAGTTATGTGATAATTATTGGCATCTAATCACAGACTATATGGGTTCATATCCTTTTAACAGGAAAGCGAACATAGCCTAGAAATTAGGACAAGGAACAATGAAATAGAACTTCATTGGGTTAAATCTTTGCAACGAATTTCCTAGATGGTTTTAGAGCAGTAGTGGCCAAACTCTGGCCCTCCAGATGTTTTGGACCACGAGATGGGGAGGGGAGGTAGATTCCTCAAGAGACAGAAACCAGATCAGATCAGAGAGGGTGAGAGGGGGGAGGAAGAGATGGGGAGGGGAGAAAATGGGAGTTTTTACCTTGGAGTCCACTAAAAAAGTGGCAATATGGTAATATTGCATTTGATAATGACACAAGAAGCCCTGACTTATGTTTAATCCATTGATTGGACTGCAAGCTTTTAAACCAAGTGGACGTGGCTTCTGAACACAGTCTCCTTTCGTAGCTGCGATCTGCTCTCCTGTGCTTTCTCCGATTGTGGTTACTGGTTACTCTCTAAAGACAGATTTTAAGTATTTCTGGCACTTGAACTTTCTGAAATACTTGACTGCAGAAATGGCCAAGTGGATGGTGGCTCTTAAGCAGGCTGATAAGAGCATGCTCTCTGCTCAAGCTTTCAGGTTAATTACTTCACAGGTTCACTCGACCTTTAGCACTGAAGGACTTTTGTTGATGATTGTCTACATCCGAGGCCCCAGCCATAGTGACCCTTGGTTCGGTTGAGTTCAGATGGCAAGGAGGCTGCTACCGGTCAAGTTAAATTCCCAAGAGCAGGAGGCTTTTTTTTTTTTTGGCCATTGCTTAAAGAGGTTCAATTAACTACTGACTACACTTTTAGACAACCCAGTAACTGACATCCTGTGGGTGGTGGACAGCACGTCAAAAATTCAAAGTACGCACAGTCAAACAGTGACTGGAGAGTGAACATAGATACTGTACACAGAACACAGAAAATAAGCATATCACAGCAGAAGAGATCAAAATAAAAGACATGTACCACAACCTAAAAGCTCTATGAACAATCTGTAGGACATGGTATTTGACTTGCCTAAGGGCCTGGTTGCATATGGGAAAAAGAAACTATTTCTGAATCAGGTCTACCATGTTTGAAATCAATTTTAAACATTTCGAAATCACAGTGTACAGGGAAGCACTCCAGCCCACCCCCACCCCACCCCCTGGAAGTGTGCTTTTTGGTTACAAAGTGTGATCTTTTACTTGGCCACGAGAAGCTCATTTATTTTAAATTGCTTTTGAAATCACTTTAGTTTGAATCCTTTTGGCATATGTGAATGTCTCTGTGGGTGTAAATGTTGTCTGTGGAGTTCGTCCAGTAACGGATGCAAGCATAATAGGTTTTGGGCTACAGGAAAATATTGCAGTGTCATCTGAAAAAAATCAAACAGAGAGAGAAAGGTTGGATTGGAACAAAGCATTCCCTCCTTTGCAGGCTTAGGAACTGCTGATCATATCAATTTCTCTTGCCCATTACTGGCATGCCTTTCCTTTCACTACTAGTCCTACTTGCTGGTTCATTTGCTTGCTCTCCGGGTAACCCCTCCCGCCACTTCCATCTCTCCCCCTTTCAATGCTAACAATGGGCTCGGCCCGCCACTTCCATCTCTCCCCCTTTCAATGCTAACAATGGGCTCGGCTCAGGCGGAGGAAACGACAAATGACAAACGACAAACGAAATGACAAATTTTTGAAAAATTTCGCGACAAACGGAAACGACCCGAAACTGACCCGTTCCAACAAACGAAAACTCGAAATGTCATTTTTTCTGGTTGTGCCCATCTCTAATACCGAATACATTACCCCGACCCTGATTCTATATGCTTGTTCATTTGTATTTGGTGCTTTCTTTTATTTCTGCATCGTATCTCTGTTTTCACGGGAGTACTCAATCTAAGGGTCCTTGGATACAAGAGTGATAAAGATATTTGTACATATTTGTGTTTCAGTTTTAAAACCTAAGGTCTACATTTCCTACTTTCCAAAGTGCAAGATGCCCAAGGACACAAATTAAACTCTGGTACCCTACATAACCAAGTTTGGAGAATATTAATTTATAAGACTACAGCTTCCAGAATCTCCTAGCTAACATGAACATCGGGAGGCACTGCAGTTTGAAAAAGTAACAGTTCGAAACTCAGTTTTGGCAGTACTCAGCGTTGTTGCTGACTTGATCTTGTACTGCACTGCAGTGCCCCCCATATAAATGGCCAGAGAGTGGTACTGCAACTTATCCAGACCAGGGGATCTTCTAGGGCACATATTCTCAATGGGGCAATATGGCATGGGCACATTTGAAAGGGGCCACAGACTGCAAACAACTAGTCACACACCATTGTATAAGGTTCATTTTGCAACTCGGGCAAACCTAGCTTATATTGCTTTCCTATTGTGTTTATCGTCTTATTGTCTTATCTGGTCTTCCCTTCAGCGTTGCTTTTGGGACAGGCAGATTTGTACTTGTTGATTTTTTTGAAACTAGCTGTGCATCTCTTCAGGCTAGAGTCCACAGTCCATCTGACCTGTTGCCGAGACCAGCCATGTTAGCTCTCCTTTGGACTGCTTGAACTGACAAAATAATGACCTCTGACCTCGCAGATATATTAATATTTGGTCTGACCCAGAAGGCATTCTGCTTTTTATACAGAAAGAAAAATAAGGGGGAGGGGGAAGCGTTTTAAAATATTCTCCTATAAGTCAATTCTAACTCAAATATAGCTGTAGTGCTGATGTTCATTGGAAAACTTATAATGAAATTGGTGGTTACTATTAGGAGGGGGGTATTGTTGAAATGAAGACGAAAGCTGTAAATTATGGTCTGCTTCAGGGCCTTTGTAGGCTTGTGCAAGGCTCGTTAGCGCCATCTAGCGTTCCTTTCTTCAGATAATGCCTGGTGGAACTTGTAACACCAGCAGTGCAGTGATTGTGTTTTACCAGACCAAACACAAAATTGATATGTGATTACTCTGTTTCTCGTAAAGACCCAAGCTGCTACAATCAACCGAATGGTGGCCTTATTTTCCTGCACTGCCCTCAAGAATGCCTTTAGCGTCCCTCCCATAGCTTGGGAACGTCACTTCTTGCAAACTTCTGAATTCTGTCTGTGGGAATCTGCCTGGTTTACTTCCAAAAAGATTTAAAGTTTCCGGGCGTTGTTCCTTCCCTATGTGGTTTGGTGTTGCATAATAAAGGGGCTAGGATAAATAGGCTACACTCTCCTATGCATTCATCCAACAACAAACACCACTCATTTCAGTATACTTAGTTTTGCAATGCCTGTAAAGAAGCCTGCTATGAGGTATGAATCAGGATTCAGGGAGTATCCAACAATCTGAATCATGAAGGTATGAATGTCTAATTAATATCTGGGTGGGAGGATGCTGTGGGCAGGTCATACTTATGCACCACCATCCTTGCCACATTTAGATCCCTATTTGCGTTCAGGCTATAATTTTGAATAATGTTAGGGGTGTGATTACATTGCCTACTCGTGATGGGCCCAAAGGAGGACAGCTTCAGATTTTCTACATGATTGCTTCCACAGATAGTTCCAACTTGATTTATCCTAGAACCCTAGTCTTGCTTTATTTTATTACTAAACCCCCAAATCCATATACAGAGGGCTTCCAGTACAGTAAGATGTACCATATCCTTCATGTGGGTCCATATAACATCCCTGGATCTCTTTCCACTGCAATGAGTTCAATCTGCACTTAGTTAGCAGTTGTTTCAACTGATTTGAGCCAATAAGGGACAAATGTGGGGGCACCTTTCCAAAAGGCAAGGGAAAATTCTACACAGACTTTCACCAAGGGAAAATTTTTGTCTCTCCTACAGGAGCAGCCATTAACTAGGAGTTCTCTCTGTGCTCTGGGTTATAGTTCCCTGAGCAACTTGCCCTCTGAAGATGCCAGCCACAGAGTCTGGAGAAACGTCAGGAAGAAAAACTTCCAGAACACAGTCAAACAGCCCCAAAACTCATAACAGCTATCAGATCCCGGCCGTGAAAGCCTTCGAGAATACAGAGGTGTTTTTATTGTTTAGCAAATTATTTGATCACATACAATACACCAGAGCGAGAGCACAAGTCTTGCAAGGCACATGGGCCCTGGTGCACAGGAGGTGTTTATGAGCACATTGGAGAAAAATGTGGCCAATGCTCATGCCTTCTCAGAGTCCTTGGCCCTCCCGCCCATGTCAAAATTGTAAGGGAAAGGACCTTGCACTGACCATCACTACAAAACGATCATGAGCGCAACAGCTTTCATAGAACAAAGGTAGGCATCCCTCGTGTAGCAGATATCCCCAAGTGAAGGAACTATGAGCCACAAGTACTGCGAAGCGCAAGGAGACCTGGAATTAAAATAGAGCATCCTAAAACAGTGCCCTCATTGCATTGTGTGCTGAGAGAATGGGAAATCCCCCTGAATGAGAGAGAGCAAGGAAACCTAGGGACTTTCCCTGCTTTCAAGTACCAGGTCATGTTTCCAAGACTATTATAAAAATGTGCTAACCACTACGTATTCAGCCTAAGCCAGCCTGCAGAAGAACACAGATGGTTTGAGGCATGTCTTCTGACTGGTCCATCAACTCTGGCTATTTCTCGAGATGACTGATTGTGCCATTGTTCCCTACAGCCGGTGTCCTTCAGGATTCTACAGGTGTAATGGGCTTTAAATAAAACTACCTTTAAAAAGACTCTGCAAGGTTTTCTCTTTCTCACTGGGTGGTGTCACAGCATGAGGGTTGCCCACCATCATGGCACATCTCCAGCTATCTCTCCCTATCTGATCAAGTACCTCTTCATTCTTAATTGTGTCAGTTCGCGGGGTACTTAATAGAGCCCAAGTTTTTAAATACATGACCCCAATGTTATAGCAGGTGTGCCTGTATTCGTTTTGCTTCCAGCTCCATCTTTAGGTGTTGGTTATCATTTAAGATATGAACCTACACATACTTAACAAAAGTGCACATCTATATAAAAGCACTATGAAAGCCCTAAATACTGTAATGTGAGGCCAGATCAGTCGATCTCCTCAGGGTACTGTTATATTACAGAGGCCGTTATTAACACAGCATCACCTTCTTTGGAAGACAGAAACAGGGGAACCAACACTTTTTCCACAGTAAGACCTGAATGACAGCTTCTACTGCTTCAACAGACCCAGCAACCACCAAACTTTCTTTGCACTCAAAGGTGGAAGGTCAAAAGGACATGGAGTGGTCTGTTTGTTGTGTTGCCTTACTGTAAACTGCTGAGAATAGTACTGTACTGTGGTTTTAGAAGAGCCCACTGTGTTAGTCTGTGCAATCATACCAGGCAAAACCCAAAGAAACAAAACAAAGCAAAGGACAAAAACACATGGCATCTTAAAGATTAACTATTATGTAAGCTTTCATGGGTCAAGTCCACTTCTTCAGACACATGGGCACTGAATGAAATGTCGGTTTCATGCCATATATAAACATTTCATTCAACATTTCATTCTGTTGCCATATACCAGGCATGTCCAAACTTTGGCCCTCCTGATGTTTTGGACCACAGCTCCCAGAATTCTAAGCTTAGATTGCCAATGGCAAAAGACTGTGGGAGTTGCGGTCCAAAACATCTGGAGGGCCGAAGTTTGGACATGCCTGCCATATACCGTATCTAGAGTAGGGCTTTGCCCTCAAACCAGTGGTATAGACATGCACAAAATAAATGAACAAACATCTTCAAAAAGAACTAAAGGAAAACAGAAAGCCAGCCATGCTAAAACCTTCCTCATGTAGTGTTTTGATTTCTAGCACTGGTGTCTGGGTATAACTGCGACCCTCCAGATGCTATTGAATAAATGCTCCCATAAATCATCACAGGCTATTTTAAGTAACATTAAAGGAAGTTTATGGTGACAGCATCTGGTGGCCATCATTGGTTACTCTGAGGTGTTGGATTTTTTAATAGATAATTTAAAAATAGATTATCTGTAATCCAAAATAATCCAGCCTAATTTATCACCTCCACGTTCAAGCACCTCATGCTGTTTGCTACAATTATAAACTAGGTTTTAACACAAAAAAATGGAACAAAATAATGGATGCATTATTATATGGATTTAAAAAAAATAAGGGGAAAGTCATGCTTCTAGGTTTCTGTCTTGAAGACGGATGAAGTGTACTCACGTAACAATTCAATTGTGATGGAATTTTGCTATTCGGGTGTTGGAAAAGTTCTTAATTTTCCAGCCCTGCAAACGGTGAACTGTATGGAAAGTCCCCTACAGTCTAGCCATGTAAACAAAGTTCTATAAGAAAGGTAAAGATGACCTCATCTAAAAGGCACACATACATTATTATTATTCTTTCAGAGAAATTCTGCATTGCCACTAGGTGTCACTTTGGAGATATGTAACAAAAACAAACAAACCTGAATATCTGATATATTTGCTGATATTTCCTCTTCCAAGGTTTTCTACAGTATGGGGAAATCAGAACAATTAAAAATGCCTCATGTCAATAAATATTATCCCAGCATTGTAGAAATTCTACTGCTCTGCACCAGGTAGAAAAATGGGTAAAATATATGCCTGCGTCTTTTGAAAGTATTTGGGCATTCAACAGGCTGTTATTAGGCCAGTCAATTCTTATTAAATAGGTTAATCAGCTGAGATGTCAACTTCCTCGTTTCTGAAGTTAGATCTATTGATCAAATATCACTAGGAATGAGAAATAAACTATGTGTTTGTCATATCAAATAAGGCCTCAAACAAACACAGACTTTTGAGCCTGTGAATACATGTGGGAGTCTTTTGTAAAAGATAACATTTGTCACGTATCCTCAGAAACACTGCAGAATTCACTCCCTGTCTTTTACACACACACACACACACACACAGAGAGAGAGAGAGAGAGAGAGAGAGAGAGAGAGAGAGAGAGAGAGAGAGAGAGAGAGAACTCTTCCATTAAGACAGGCATGTCCTAACTTCAGCCCTCCAGATGTTTTGGACTGCAACTCCCACAGTCCTTTGTCACTCTAAGTCTAGAATACTGGGATATGTGGTCCAAAACATCAGGAGGGCTGAAGTTTGGACATGCCTGCATTAAGATAAAAATTATGGGTAGGTTTGCATCAAATTCTAGCTCTGTTGCATGGAAGTGTGCTAATCATACTATATGCATTTCTGCACCATCTATTCAAAACTTGCCACACTGATGAACTATACAATCAGTACTGTTGTACACTATGAGGACCTAATTATCTGGTCAAAAATCCTCTCTGGGATCCCAGCGTTGTGACATTTTTCTCTCCCCAACACCATCACCACCCAGAAACATTCTGAAAAACACGTCTACACAACCAGAATGGGGACTAAGCCCCATGGCATTCACCGGGAGCCAAAATAATTTATTGTGTTAATTACGTTTTGGACATCGCTCTATTATAATTTTTCAATTATACTAATTATGAGTGTTGCTTGCTCATCTTTGTTCTTTTACTTTGTTCCACCTCAGTATTATTCCTCTCACATCCTTCTACTGCTCCCTTTCCTCAGGAATAGTGAAAGACCCAATATCATTCTAGCTGAAGGGAAGGCTGGCAGGTGGGGTAATATTTTGAAATGTACCATCTTCTTGCTCCTTCCTCCCTTAAAACTCTCCTCCATTGCATTCCTATTAGCTACCAAACACAATGCTGGCCTGAGGTAAGTTCTTGCTTTCAGTTTACCTTTCTCCAAAGTCTAGTCTTTGGGAAAAGGGAAGGACTGAAATGTCCTATATACGATAAAATAACAGTTTAAAAAATGCAGAACATCCAGGTGAGTTTCAAGGGGAATGTACACTCAGACACCAAAAGATGACTCAGTGTCTGCTGTGGCTGGCTGACAAAAGGGCCTTATTGCCAATTAACAAAACATTCCTCGGCAACACATTTTTAAAATCCCATTCAGCATGGGCATAAAAAAGACTAGCCTGCCTCTGAATAGGTGTGGAAACTGCTTCGTAACATTGTACTCGTAAGACAACTGAGGTAATGGAGTTTAGCAACAGACCAAGCCTCTGTGTAGATACCAAAATGAGCCTTAGGGAAGTGGGCACAGGGACGCTCGTGTGGCCAACGTCACATTTACACATCTCTCCAACAGTTGAAAGGCCCATTTTGGCAAAATTTGGACTGTGCTCAGGGAGTTAGCATGCCTTCAGGGATGGAGACCCTCTGGGAAGGGCAAACCATGAATCTGTGGAGGCAAAGCCACAATCCAACCTTACAGTCATTTATATACTAGGAGACCATATCCACAGGGCTAGAAAGTCAAAATGCAACTGGCTGCTCCCAACATACAGTGGACCCTCATATAACAAGCGGTTTGTTTAGCAGAAAATCCACTTAAAGGAAAAAAATTCCAGAGATAGGGGGAAATTGATTAACAGAATCACCTATGGGGTGAACCTGTACAACAGAAAAACGGTCGTGATTAGGGATTAATCCGTTTTCAATGCATCCCTATGGGAAATTTTTACAAAGGAAAATTTGCTTAACAGAATTTCATTTGGAGCAAATTCTTTCCTTTGTACAAGGGACCACTGTACTTCTTTCCCATCAGTAGGACCCTCATTGTAGTGCCGCCAACACAGCCTGTCTATGATTAAGTGTTGACAGTGTTGACCGGTGGGCCTTCCAGGCTTGGACCAGCAAGAGGGAATTTCCCCTTCTAATCTCCTTGGTCTCCTTCTAGCCACGCTGCTTAAGGGAGATGGAGGCAATTCTTTGGCAGCCTCCTCAGCACCTTGTATTGGTTGAACTCCCCCCCCCCACTTCGCTAACAGCTTTATTGGTGGTTTGGACATTGCGATGGTTAGGGGCTGTGTGGAAAGTACACATATCCAATCCTGCATGTCTTTGAAACTATTTGTTAAGCAAGTTCTTGACAGATCTTGGGGGTTATTTTGCCCAGCTTCACTCCAGGTCACTGGGTTATCGCACAGTAGCTAAGTTCCTGTTGCTCTCCCACATTCTCTCAGTCCAGGGTTCCCCCAACTGGTGACTTAAAACAAGCTGGTAGATGGCTTGCCTGGTGATCTAGATCAGTGGTTCTCAACCTGTGGGTCCCCAGATGTTCCTGGACTGCAGTTCCCAGAAATCCTGGCCAGCTCTGCTAGTGATGAAGTCTTCGGGGAATTGCAGTCCAGGAACATCTGGGGACCCACAGGTTGATCTAGATCAATGGTTTCCAACCTTGGTTAACTCAGGTGTTCTTAGGCTGCAATTCCCAGAAGCCTTCAACAACTATGCTGGTCAGAGTTGTTGGGAGTTGGAGCCCAAGAACAGCTGTGTTACCCAAGGTTGAGAACCACTGCTCTATATTCTCGACCCCATGCCATGCTACTCTTCCCAATTTAGTTTTGTTCTCTGCTTTCCATTTGGTTTTTGTGCCACCTTAGCAACGCGGGCAAAAATGGACCATATGAACTGCCATGGTCTCATCACAGATTGTTTGAAGAGAGGACCAGTTCATCTTTATTTTAGGTGCCCATGCTACCTTGGCTCAGACATCTCCCTCCTGTCCAGAATGGTAGCCAGCAAGAGCAAACAGGATGCAGATCTTCTCAAGATCTTCTGCTACGTTGATTCACAACCTTGGGCCTCCAGATGTTATTGGCCTAAAACTCTCAGAACTCTTCACATCTAGCTGTGTTGGCTATGATTTCTGGGAGCTGTAGTCAAAGAACATCTGGGGACCCAAAGTTGGGAACCACTGCTCTACTGGAATGGAGAAAAAGGACCCCACCTCTTTATATGCTGGGCTGAGAATGGTTTAAAAACTATTTTTAATTCCCAAAACTAACTTGAAGCAAACAACTCACAAGCAATAAAGGATTAACTGTGGAGCCACAAGGGATGCAAAAGACTTTATGCTTTTGAACCATGGTTGTCTGTAATATTTCAAACACAGTTTGTCTGAATACAAAGATCTAGAAGTTAGGCATTACGGTAATATGTGTAGCCCCCAAACCTCTCCTAAATTATATTTGCTAAAATGTTGTTAATTATGGATAATCCAAGTCTGTGCATTTTTGTAGGTGGACAAGTGATTTTGACTTAGAGTTGTGTCACATTATGTACTTTCAAACCACACCATGGATCCAGGTGTTTCACTGCAATGAAAATAGCCAACAGGCAGAGCTATAACCAAGACAGTGCCTATCTCTAGGGAGGACAGCGTGTTCCCATGCAGAGAAGACAGTTGTGGCAACAATGATCTGTGCTTTTGTTACCTCCAGATTAGACTACTGGAATTTGCTATACAGAAGGCTGGTTACCCTTGAAGACAGTTAGGAAACTTCAATTAGAAAAATACATAGCTGTGATCATATGACATCTATTCTGAAACTATTACATTCAACGCTGGTGGTCTTCCAAGTTCGGTTCAAGATGTTGGTTGACTAACTTTAAAACTCTTCAAAGTATGGGACCCCTGTTGGACTGCCTCCAACTACATAAGCCCCTGTACCAGCTGAAGTAGACTGCAACTATCCTGTTAAAGATTAATAATAATAATAATTCCAATTCAAATCAATTCCAATTTAAGGTGACCCTTTCCAAGTTTTCCTAGTTTCCAAGTATTCAGAAGTGGTTTGCCAGTCCATTCTTCTGGAGGTCTCACAAGCTGGTTCTTCTCCTCCACCTCATAGTGGGGAATCAAACCATTGACCCTTGCATCTGCCAGGTGCACCTAATCAATGAGCTATCTAGCACACCAGAGAGAAGTTGCAGCCATCAGTAGCTGAGGTTATGCCAATGATTATGCAATTTTGATCAAATATGAAATAAAGGGAAAACAATGGCATTGTGGTTATGTGCCATCTCTCTCACACACACACGTACACACATGCACACATGCACGCATGCACGCGCATGCACACACACAAACACACACACAAAAGTTCCCATGCCTCAGTAGGAATTTGAACTCAGATGTCCTGAATCTTAATCCATCATTCTAACCAGTACAGCATTTTCATTCGCTATGATTTGGTTATAGACAGTGCTTTTATCATTTTAATTATATAAGAAATGTGGGTTTTTTTCTTCAACGAAATTATTCTTAATTTTACAGAAAAAGCATAAGTACATTTCCAGCACTCATAGAATAGTGCTTTTACAACAACAAACAAACAAACAAACAAACAAACAAACCTTTAATACGGCCATAGACCAACATCCAAGTATACAAATAAGACGAGGAGTTACAAAATTCCACACTCCTGTAAAATGTAAATACAGAGTTAAAATAGCCTAACAGAATTAGAAAACATCTTTCACTCACATCTTAATTTAAAAGAAAAAACAGAAAGAAAAAAGAAAAAGAAAGATCCAATTGACAATTAAGGATCTACCCTCATTTCGTTTTAAAAAAATAACCTTCCACTTCCAGATTTTAATAGCAGCGGCTAGGAATTTTGCTACATTATGCAAAGTGTCTAGATGTTGACCTGATAAAAGTGAAAGGGTATAAAATGTCTCAGAATGCCCAAGGAATATTTTAAGTGGGGTTCAATGGGACTTCTTCAGAGATCAGAATAAAATTGGCAAGATAGGAGAACATGGGAAGCCGTTTCTATTGCACCAGAGTTACAAGGGCATTTGCGTTGTGCATCTGGAATCTTCTTAAACTTCCCTTCCAATACTGCAGATGGCAATACATTTAGGTGGGCAAGGGTATAAACACTGCAATGTTTTTGAATGGGTAGCATGGAGAAATAAGTGGCTGGTTTGAAAGGCAGTAGTCCTTTATCCAGAGAGATGATATTTGAGATGGCCCCCAAGTCATGCAGCCTCTCAACCTCCATGATGCATTGTTTAAGCATTTGGTTTGCTGCATTATAACCCATTTGGATTATACAGTCCTCCGTGAGTCCATACAATGCTTTCCACTAATGGCGCAGTATGCAAATAAGTCAGGCTGGCCAGCAGGCCCTGCTTAGGCCAATGATCTTGCAAGAAGAAGCAAGCATTTCCATTTGATCAGCCAATGTGTGAAACAATCCACATTTTAATCCGAACTTTGAACTATCTACATTGGAGAGGACTGGGCAAGTGTAATTATCTGCAAGAAAAAAAGAGGATAGAATACTGGAGACCGGCAGCTGTAGTTCACAAAGGAAGGTTGTTTTTTTAGGCTATGATATTCTGCCTCTTACTGCATTTGCTGCTTTGGCCGAGGTGTTAGACTCAATGAAACTTAGGCTCTACAGTTCTATTTTTAAGTCTCTGATTCCACGGCCTTTCAGAAACATCTGTTGCTTTTATCTTCCACAGAAGTTAGCTGGAAATTTATGCCACTACTGTCCTGAGGAAAGGAGCCGTCGGCCAAAATAGGAAAGAATATAAGTCGTTAGGAGCTTCTGTCATTGAAGTTGAGTTTAGGATTATGAATATCTCATTTCTGGAAAAGGTTTTGAATAAGAATGTCGCATTGATGGTGTGAACTACAACATTTTTCTGTGTATATGACTGTATTTTTGTCTAAAATTGTTAGATTAAAAATTGAGGGTCACCTTAAACTTGGAAGTAAGCCAAAGAGAGAGCCACATGGTTGCAAAACTAACTTTGGATTGGAAAAGTGGGATCTGTTTTATACATGGTAGCGTCTTATAAACGGGAAAATATGGGTACTGCTACTTATTCACATATACACCCTACTGCATTAATTTGGTCTTACAATTTTAAAAAAATGCATGAACAATTAATATGTGTGTATTCCCGAAGGCTTTCACAGCCAGGATCTAATAGTTGTTGTGAATTTTTCAGGCTGTTTGGCCATGTTCTGGAAGTTTTTCTTCCTGACATTTCGCCAGACTCTGTGGCTGGCATCTTCAGTGGGCATGGAGCTCAGGGAACTAGGAGTTCTTTCTGTGCTATGGGGTATAGAATGGGTGAGACGGTGTGGTTTTTAAGTTGTGGGAAAGAGGAAACTGGTCCTATGCAGGAGAATAGGTGTTAGTCATTGTATTGTGATGGAGGGATTAAGAAGTTTCACTGCAATCAGGGGTGGCAGCAATCCTTCTCTGTAGTTGTCTGTTAGCTGTTCTATTGTGTGAAATGAACACCTGTGCTTGTGGCTGGGTGGGAATAATTGAACTTTGATATTTTGCAGGCTGCAGTTTTCAGGCTTTGTTGATTTTAGACTTTCTTCTTTTTTTCTTGAAACTGTGGTTATGTTTGTGGATCTCAGTGGCTTCCCGGTGTAGTTTGACATAGAGATTGGTAGTGTTGTCCAGTACCTCTGTGTCCTGGAAGAGGATTTCATGTCCAGTTTGTTCCAGGGTGTGTTCAGCTACTGCTGTTTTTTTCTGGTTGTTTCAGTCTGTAGTGTCTCTGTGAAGATTCTCAGTCATCCAGGTGAGTTTATCTGGAAGTTCAGTCATGGCTACTGGACTTCTTTTTGAGAGATAGAAACGTTTCGCTGTTCATCCAAACATGACTCAACTTCCAGTCTGCAGTGTCTTTCATGTTCTTTGATTCTGGTTTGGATTCTGTGCTTTGTGGTCCCAATATATACCTGGACACAACTACAAGGTATCTGGTATACTCCTGCAGTGGTGAGTGGGTTCCTTTTATCCTTTTCTGAACATAGCATCTGTTGCATTTTTTGGGTGGGTCTAAATACTGTTTGTAGGTTGTGTTTTTTTCAACACTTTGCCCATGCGGTCCATGTCTCCTTTTATGTATGGCAGAAATACTTTGTTTGTTGGGGCCTGTTTTTCTTCTTTAGTTTGGTATTGGTTTCTTTTGTTTGTTTGTTTGATGGCTCTTTTGATTTCATTCCTGGAATAGCCATTTGCCTGTAGGGCCCAATTCAGGTGGCTGAGTTCAGTGTTAAGGAATTCAGCTTCACAGTTTTGGTTTGCGCAGTCTTTTTGTCATGGGGGGTGGGTTTATTTTTATGTAGGTACCAGTCTGTGTGGGTGGGTTTTCTGTAGACCTTGTTTCCTAACTGGAGGTCCGGTTTGCGTATGACCATGACATCTAAGAATGGGAATTCCCCTCTATTTCTTTTTCCACGGTGAATTATATATTTGGGTGAATATTGTTCAGGTAGTTTAGAAATTCTTCCAGTTTATCTTCTTCATCGTGGCTCCAAATTACAAATGTGTCATCCACGTATCAGAACCAGACTGTGGGTGCAAAGGATGCTGCATCCAGAGCTTGTTTTTTTGAAATGTTCCATGTGGAAGTTTGCTATTACCCGGCTGAGGGGGATCCCCATGGCAACTCCATCTGTCTGTTCATAGAAGTCATTCTCCCACTGGAAGTAACTGGTCGTAAGGCAATGTTGGAATAGGGCCTTAATGTCTTCTGGGAAGATCTGCTGGATGGGTGCTAAAGTGTCCTTTATTTTCAGCCAAACAGCATGAAAAACTCACAACAATATGTATGTGTGTATTTCTTAGGAAGCAGAAATGCTCAAACTGGGATATTTTCTAGTTATAACAAAATAATTCAACAGTTATTTTGAAGAAAGGAATATCTTGAGTTTTCCCCTGATTTTTTTCCATTCATCTTTGTTTTCCCCTGCATTTTATTCCATTAATTTGAGATCAGTGTGTCACCTATGGGGGAGTCCTGTCATATTCTGATGCATCTTGTGAAGTAATTCAGAACCAATCCATTTGCATCTTAGCCTTGAGGTCTAGCTGAGACAGCCTGTGGAACACCTGCTTTATCTAATGAAGGAGCTAATTAACCAAGGTCAGTCTGACCTCAAAGAAAGGGCAGCCAGTCTAATTTCCAATTGCCTCCAGCTGCCAAGAGACTGCAGCTTTATCAGACTCTCCAAAAGTCCAAATGGAACTGGGCTGAGATTAGTTGACAAGTATCATAAGCATCATCAAAGTTAAAGTATACGCCAATCAAATCTGCAGATGACACAAAACTGGGTAGAAGAGCTAATACCCTGGAAGACAAAAACAACAACCGAAAATATCTAGGTAGGCTGAAAACACAATGAAATTCAAGAGCGATAAGTGCAAAGTACTGTACCTAGGAAAAAGAAAACAAACACACAGTTACAAGATGGGGGCTGCCTGGTTCAGCAATACTACAGGCAAGCTAGAAGAATCTTGGAAACATCGTTGATCACCAACTAAATATGAGCCAACAGTGCAATGTAGCTGCAAAAAAAATTACAAATGCTATTTTAGGATGCATTAACAGAAGTAGAGTCTCTTGATCCTGTGAGGTATTAGTACCCCTCTATCCAGAACTTGTTAGGTCTCATCTTGAGTCCTATGTCCAGTTCTGGATACTAAACTTCAAGAAGGATGCTAACAAAATGGACCAAGTTCAGAGGAAGGCAACAAAAATGATGAGGGGGCTGGACACCAAGTCCTTTGAGGAAAGAAACAGGCCTGTTTAGCCTTGAGAAAACGGAAGGAAGATAGGATAGCACTTTTCCAATACTTGAAAGGTAGTCAAACAGAAGAGGGGCAGGATCAGTTCTTGGTCAACCCAGAGTTGGAGCCACATAATCAACAGGCTCAAGTCACAGGAAGCCACATTGAGGCTCAATTTCATGGACAATGCCTTAACTGTTAGAGCAATATGACCGTGGAGCCAATTATCTAGGGAGGTAGTGAGTGCTCCAATGCTAGAGCCATTCAAGAGAAAATGAGACAACCATCTGTTAGATCCGCTTTGATTTAAGTTCCTGCCTTGAGCAGGGTGTTGGTCTTGAGGGCCTTATAGGCTCCTTCCAAATCAATTATTCTAAGTTTTTATGAAAAGAAGAAAACATTCATGACTTTTTCCACTGTTTCATCAACAGACAGGTGTGGACTGTTCCTTCCTTCTGCTCTCTCTCCATTCCAAGAATCTGTCTGTAAACGATTAGGCCATTTTGGACATGATGGAGATAATCAGAACAAGGAGAAAGGTAGAAATATTAGAGGAGACCCAAGTGTTGGCAGAAGGCAGGGTATTCAAGAGGACTATGTAGGAAGATTGGGAGGAGGAAAACAGGAGAAGATTGTATCTTTTTCATTTTCATCCATCAGATCCTCAACAGGCGGGCAGGCAAGGATCCAACTGTGATGCCAACCAGTAGTCTCAACCTGAGAACTTTAATGGAGTACTGTATGACACATCACATTTCACTGCTAAATGTTGGGTTCAATTGAAAGATGCAAATGGAAGGTAGGTAACTACAAGCAGGGTTCAGGAGGAAAGGAGTGCCTTTCACAGTGAATTTATTGTGTAGCTGAGCACTTGGCAAGCTAAGCCTTGACTTACAGATTGAACAATAATCTACAGCTCAAAGCACCTACAAAGATAGGTGCTTTAGGTAACCTTAACTGAGTGCTGACAAGCATTTTTTCCTTATCTTCTATGCATCTGGAAATCTCATTCATCTGCTGTATTTAGATGTGTACAGGACATCTTCCCACAAGGGAAGGGTCTGTTCTTTTCCCTCCCACCCTTGATAAGGTCTACCTGGCTTTCTGTAGCACCCGAAAGTCCAGCGCAGCTCTTAATTCAGGCTGGGTGGAGTCCAAAAGAGAAACATTCCTTTAGTTGTGTCTCTTCTTCTTTTGCTAAAACCACAAAACTGTTTTTCCTGCCACACTCTTTTAATAATGAAACCGCTCGTTCCTTGTTAAGACAGGTGGGATTTTCCATCCACAGCTACAGGTTACCAGTAAGTGTGGCTGTCATTCTTCTAATTCTTGCCTTCACTGGCAAATCGTATATATTTTTATTTGGGAAGAAGGTAAATGAGCTATTGAAGGATTGTGGAACTCCCTGCCAAAGGATGAAATTACTTTGAATTCACCCTTTTTATCAGCAGAACAAATCCCATGATATTGGACCATGTATTTGCACTTTTAAAGAGCTGTGCCAACAACAACAACAACAACAACAACAACAACAACAACAACAACAATGCTCACATAATTCACCGATACATCACATAGTCCTAAACGCTTGGGAAGTGTTCGACTAGTGATTGGTAATACAAAATCCAGCGTAGTCTGCTGTATGATAATTTAATAATAATAATAATAATAATTCTGCTGTGTGGTGGTGGTGGTGGTGGTGGTGGTGGTGGTGGTGGTGGTGATGATGATGATGATGATGATGATGATGATGATGATGATGATGATAATAATAATAATAATAATAATAATAATAATAATAATAATAATAATAATAATAATAATAATAATAATGCTCTCAAGTCAATTCTTACATATGCTGACTCTTTTCATACTCAAAAGTCCTTTACCATCCCTTTTTCTTCTGGGATGCCATGGGATTTTACAACTCACCCAAGCCCACACGACCTGGCTCTGCTCGCAGGGGGCAGAGTGGAGGATTGAACTCCTTCCTCCTGGCTCCACAGCCAAAACAAATAAACCAATCCAGTCAGCTCTAACATATACCTAAATGTACTCCATTTGTTTTGTTTTTTTCATAGTTGGAAAGGGACTGTAAGGCCATCATGTCCACCACCCCACCCCACCGCCCAAAGCAGGAATACTAATCAAAGCAGACCTGACAGATGGCTGTCCAGTTTTCTCTTAAGAAGATAAGAAAGGCCTTGCTGGAACAGGGGCCACAGCCCATCCAGTCCAACATTCTGTCTCACACACTGGCTTACTATTTGCTTCAGGGTATTCCCAAGCAGATGTCTTCACCTGATTAAGAGTCCTTGCAAATGGCATTGAGAGATATCCTCCCTCTCTCTCCAACCCAGAGGTTGTCCTTAGGCATCCATAATGATAGCCACGGATACCCTTGTTCTCCATGAACTTGTCCAATCCTTTCTTAAAGCTGTCAAGGCTGACGGCTGTCACCACTTCTTCTGGCAGGGAGTTCCACAGCCAGTGATCCTCTGGGTGAAAAGAAGAACTGTTCAATGCACCACAAACAGAAGGGCACAGGATTCAAACTTCTTATTTGTTTGAGATCTAGCACCCAAAAGTTTCATGGGATGCCCCCTAGTTCTAGTGTTGTGCAATTAATAGGGAAAACAGTTCTTCCTCATCTACTTTGTGTGTATGATTGTATAAACTTCAATCAGGTCACCTCTTAGGGCCGTTGTTCAAGACTGAAGAGGCCCACCGCTGGAGGGATGGAAGAGAAAATTATAAGCAACTTACAGTTGTGTTTTTCTTTATAAACTAACTTCTTTCATTCTGGGGAAAGGGAGAACCTTCTGACAGAGTTGCCAGGAAAAAGGTTCACTTATGGTATTTGTTGCTGACTGCAAGCTATCTGCAGGTCACAGGGAAATCAGCAAGCCTCCAATACATTTACACATTTCGTACTTTATCTAGAAATTATGGGAGCGGTGCCTTGTTTACATTACAAATGAGATTATGATAATACCAGCACATGGTCATCCTGGTACATAATAACATACCCTAAGTTTGTGTAGTAGAACATACATATAGAGCCAAGAGAATATTGCATTAATGTTCACATATTTCCTAATAATAGGATAATAGGATGCAGCGGGCGAAAACAATCAAAGATAAGAAACAAGGTAAGGGGGGAAAATAGGCATGTTTATTGACAGAAAGAAAGAAGATTCCACAAAACAACAGAAGTTATGCAAAAGAGAGAGAGGAACCGATCCATTCAAATCAATTTCCTATCTCTATTCTCCCTCCTCCAATATCAGGAAGTTAGTTTTTAAAGTAAAAAACAACAACTGCAGGCTGTTTTTAATGTCCACTAATCACCCCCGAGTCGTCCCTCCGCTCAGGATATATAAACCACAGAATTCCGATGACTCACTCCAAGAAGAACTGTTCAATGCACCACGAACGGAAGGGCACAGGATTCAAACTTCCTGCCAGCTCTTAAATCAAGCAGACGTACAACACTTCTTGGACAAGGTTTAAGTAATAATGAGAAAAATCACCTACCATAACCCTTCCGGTGAGAGATACTGTCCCAATTTGTGAACTGTGAGATTGTATCCTGTTTGTTGCAGAGAGCTTTAAAAAATCATGTGGTTAATCATGAGATTTAGTTTTTGAACCTAATCACTTGCTGTATTGCAATTCTCTCGTCTTTAGGGTGTTGAGGATTTCTAGCTTTTTATTCATGCCCTGTAATACAGCCACATTGTTGTGTCGTTACAGTCATGACTGACCCTTCGTGACTCCATGTCCATGGAATTTTTTTTTCTTGGAAGGAATACTGGAGTAGTTTCCCAGTTCCTACTCCAGGTGCCTAAAGCAGTGGTTCTCAACCTATGGGTCCCCAGATGATCCTGGACTACAACTCCCAGAAGCCTCCACCATTCACTGCGGGAAGGGATTTCTGGGAGTTGTAGTTCAGGAACATCTGGGGACCCACAGGTTGAGAACCACTGGCCTAAAGCACTTAGTATTGCCTGGTGATCTCCCATCCAAGTACTAGCCAGGCCTGACCCTGCTTAGTTTCTGAGATCAGGCGAGATTGGATATGCTTAGGTCAGGAGGATATAAAGGCCACAGCTTTATTTTACTTTGGCTACATAGTGCAGTACTCTGACCAGGCATTGGGTCGGATCCAGCCCAGTGGGAGACCTGCCTGTCTCCTGATGTTGCCTATCTTACCACCACCTTGAGGTACTCCTGTCTTCCAGCTCTCGGAAAACCGTATGGGCGTAGGCACCTTCGGGTTTCCTCTCGAGCTGTGTAGAAGGGGTGTCCACAGCCCTGCACGATCCAGGGCAATTCTGTTCCCTCAATGGGTCTGCCGGGGCCTCCCATGGTCTGGACTCAACAAAGCACTTTTGTGATATTCCTTGAGGAAAGCAAAACAGAATTATAACCAGTGTGTTTACACTCAAATGCTTGCTTGCTAACAGCGGCATAGCAAGGTTTTGGTGTGCCTGGGGACAAAGTTGTTTTGTACCCCTCCAGCCCTCCCCAACCCCATTGCACCCACCCAGCAAGGGAGGGGCAATCCTGCGGGCATGGGGCGGGTGGGTGCGTGGGTGGACGTTTGTGTGTGTGCATGCATGGTCGCGCACGTTCGCCTTCCCTCTCCCATGGTGGGTGAGGAAGAGCTGGAGGAAGAGGGCGCCGCAGCCACCGGGCTCAGCAGGCCTCTCCCTCCAGGCACCCCCAGATTGCTGCGCCCGGGCATATGCACCCTTCACACACACACACACACATCCAGATACGCCCCTGCTTGCTAATAAGTCTGTTGTGTATTGATCTGTATTCCTATTATCTGTAATTGCTTATGTTGTAGTAACTGCCTTCCTGTTCCCAAAGGGAACAGGCCTATTGGTTAATTCTAGTTGCTGCATTTGGATCCTCAATCCTATTGGTTCTCGCCAAAAGGCAGCTTTGTGATTGCTTGTAATTGTTCCCTCCAAAATGTATCTTTTCCTAGCCTGTCCTCGTTCCTGTAAATGTAGCTCGCTCACCCCAGTCCCCAGCCTTGTTCTCTCCCTGAATAAAGAGTTGTTACCATAGAAGCTGTCTCCAGCCTACTATGTCACAGAGCTGAAATCACTTGCTGAAATCACTAAACCCCACGCTTTCACAAAGTCTGTGTTCAATCCTGTTTAAATGCTAAAGGAAGCGGGGAGGGGGTTCTCCTTGAAGCAGGAATTTGAGATGCCTGATAAAGTGGGGTTTGGTTTTTCTGTTTAGGTTTAGTGAGGCGGGCAGGTAGGCAGCCATGTTGGTGGGCAGGTAATGGCGCCATTTTCTGGCCAGTGCAACCCCAAGTCAACTGCCCCTCCCTTCCACAATGCACATGGAGCGTGTGGTGCAACCTAATCACGTGGAGTGATTAGGTTGCACCTGCTTCTTCCTCTCAGGCAGTTGAATGTGTCGGTCAGCCCCGGCCTCAGGAACAGTAAAACTCCAGATATATGGCCTTTCCACATGCAAACAGGTGTAAAATTAAAATCTGTCCCAGCACGGGGCGACTAGGAAGTCACGCGGCTTCTCTTTGCACCGAAAGAGAACCAACAGCAACAACAACGCAAACCAATCAGTGCTTTTGTGTAATTCTTTCCAAAGCAGGAAGGGCTGTGATTGTACAGTTTGAACGAATCCAGGCCGTCTGGGTGAACCAGACATTGGACATTATCGTCAAGTCCAGAACGAACCCAAATGCCCATGCGGCAGTTTGCTGTGTGCTTTTTGCTTTTATCCTCGGCCTCTTATTCCAACCCTCCCTTCCATGGGCGTCTTCCTTGGCTGGGGGGGGGGTAATCCTTTCCCACAAGACTTAGGAGAGCCAAGTGCCTCGCCTCGCCATCGCCACTTGGCAACTGTCCATCGCACGCACACACACTCGTGCAGGTGATCCTTGCTCGCATGTAGGGTCCCTAACGTGAGCAAGAGCCCCCGTTTTCCAGGGTTCTTCTCGCTCGTGCGCCAAACCATCTGGAAGGGAGAAGCGCTCCTCTCCAGACGCCCTTACTCTGCACGTTTGAAAAGTGACAACGGAGAGTAAGAGCGTTTATACACGACCCCTAAGCTCCGCCGCAAATGGCTGCAAGGTCCGGACCTTAAAAATGTTTACCCACCAGCTCCGGACTTTGCAGACAATTAAGTGCGACCCCGTCCACTTTAGCAAGACCAAACAGCAGTTTTCTTGTACCTGCTTTTTGGAGGTGACAAATATTTGATCCGGTGTAAGGATAGTGAGTGCGGGGCTCTCCTGGCTTCTGTTTGTTCTTTTTTTTTGCGCCCCGCCCCTTTAAGAGATCTGAATGCTGCCTGGAACAAAACGGAGGTAAGAAGGCATTCTTTTCTTTCTTTTTTCTCCCTCCCTCAGGCAGCCAGCAACCAGGAAGTGCGGAGGGGGGTGGGGACAGAGGAAGAGCGAGGAACCCCTAAGATCTCTGGTCCAAATTTAAGTGGCCAGCGGATCTTAGGGGTCATGTAAAAAGGCCCTAAGAGGCGGGTTGTCGCAGTGAGGGGAGCATAGAAACAACCCTCCGTCTTTAACTAGCCAATAGCCATCATAATATTTCTCTCCTTGCGCCCTCGCGGCCAGCCACAGCCCAGTCCATCTTATTGCCTCCTTCCTCACAACCCCACCTTCGCTTCCCTTCGTTGGTGTCTGCATTCACACACACACACGCACACGCGCGCACACACACACACATGCACGCACACACGCACACACACACACACACACACACAGAGAGAGAGAGAGAGAGATTTGGCAGCTGAGCACACGCACACACACACACCGATTTCTCAAAGGCAGCTAGCTGTGCAGATAAGCCCTTGCGGCATGTACCATCTTCTCTCCTTCCTGTTCCTCCTGGATCTCTTTTGGGACCAACTTCTCAAAACTTAAGCTGACATTTAACAGGATACAAAATAGGGTTCAGAGAACTGAAAAACAGGGTTGCCAGTTTCAACATTTTAATTGGTCCTAATGAAAGCATTATTCTACTGTAGCTGGGTGGGGGGAGGGTGTTACAGTGGACCACCATATCTACCTGTCATTTTTTACGTAAAAATATGAACTCCTGGTCGTAGTGTAAATGTCTATTATCTTATTTTTCTCCTCAGCCCAGCTTCTTCCACCCTTCAAAGATGGTTACACCTTTCCTCTGTCTGAGGGAGTGGTCTTTAAAATTCAGCCTGCCTTTCCTCTCCCTGCTGTGCTTTCCACAGATTATTATCTAGTTCCTGTGTCTCATGTTACTAATATCTCTAAAGGGCTCCTATAAATTTTTTTTTTTGAGCTTGGATGGTTAGAGAAGCACAACTTTCCAAAATATAAAGCAAGTGGCAGTCTGTCAGTGAGACTGTTAATTGTTACATAGCCCGGACGTTATGTTTGTTAGAGATGTGTATAAGACTTTAAGAAGGAACAACTATGTCAAGTTTAAAGACAATACCAATATAAATAAGTCAATCACCAATCTATGTAAAAAAAAATACCAAATGTCAAAGCATTGTTTATTCTGTTCTACATGTCATAGAGTAAAAGTTCTTTAACTTTCTTGCTTAACCAGTTGAAAACTAAGTGGTCATTTATTTTCAGCTACTGGAACACATGCAAAAAGACCATTTTATTCTGTATGTTTTTAAAGCGATTTTTTAAACTGTTGTGCCCAGGAGCCTCGTGGCACAATGGTTAAATGCCTGTACTGCAGGTAAAACTGTGCTCACGGCCTGGGGTTCAATCCCAGATAGTAGACTCAAGGTTCACTCAGCTTTCCGTCCTTCTGAGGTCTGTAAAATGAGTACCCAGCTTGCGGAGGGGGGGGGGCAATGTATAGCCTGCATACTGTAATTAAAACTATAAACCACCCAGAGATTCCTTGAAGTGTTATGGGGCGGTATATAAGCAGAACACTTTGCTTTGCTTAAACTCACATCTTTAATATTTCCGATAATATTGTAGACTTCATGTTTTACATCAGAAACTGTTTTAATGTGTTAGTACACATTGCTAGGCACTCTTCACCTCTCAGAGAAAGAGGTACCAAAACTGCTGAGGAAGAGAGGCATGTCAAAAAATGTTGGTTCCTGCCCATTCTCAGTTGACCTCTGTCTTCTCTGTAGGCTTTACTTGGGGAATTGTAGTCCTGTAACAATTTTTAAAAGCTGTCAAAGCTTAGTGCAGCTATAAAAGGACTCTCTGATCCATGGTATGGATCTGGCCTGTGGAAAGCACCCTCTGTTCTCTCTAGGGAACATTTCATCCCTCCTCCCCCACCCCACCCCTGCCCCGAATGCCGAGCCCTAAAGAAACATTTTGTCTGGGTTTTGCTAGACTTAATTTTATTGTCTGACTATGATCTTCTTTTATGGTTTTTAGCCACCTTGATTCCTATGCCTGGGAGACAGACTAGATAAGTCACAGAAGGAAAAGAGTGCAGCAGCTGAGGAGTCACCTCAAAGACTAAGACTGCAACTACACTGATAGATGTATCAAGATTTGCTCCATAATTAACACAGAATATTTCTGATCCTGAAATGGATTGTGGCGGCTCCCTCTACTGCCTTTCTACTCGTCAATGTTGTCATTCACATCCTCCATAAATTCCGAATCACAGGAAGAGCAGAAATGGAATCCAGTAGAAGCTTTGAAAAGGTCAGCTTTACAAACACAAGCTTTCCAGAACTATCCTATCAACAGTTACATAATCTTTGCAAGTCAAGTCAAGTAATCTGTATTTTTGATGAAAGAAATCTTGTTACTCTACTGCAGTGGTTCTCCACCTGTGGGTCTCCAGATGTTCCTGAACTGCAATTCCCAGAAGCCTCCACCACTTGCTGTGCTGGAAGGGGTTTCTGGGAGTTGCAGTCCAGGAACATCTGGGGACCCACAGGTTGAGAAGCATTGCTCTACAGGATTACACCAGTGGCATTAAGTTTTCCTGTTTACTTTGGGTAGAAGTTGAGGTATAAGAAAGTTGCATAAATGTTTTCATTGGGGGGGGGGGTTATCTGTGGTCTTAATATCCATAATTTTGCAGACATGGTTTCCACCATAACTTTTTGCTATGGACTGAAGATTGATTGATTTCTTCTGTTTGGAGGATTTCCTTAATTTTCTCCTTCCTTATGGAATCAAAGAATGGAGCTACTTTTTGTGTTCACTTGGTGTGGAGGTTAAGGTACAAGACGCATGATCACTGTGGCCATGTTCTGAGAGAGGAGGGAAACTGATCTATGCTCTAAATTTACTTGCTTTGAGGAGGTACACAGCTTCAATTGTAACTTTTTCCTTGATCCAGGTGGTTCTCCCCCCCCCTTTCAGGCTTCCTCGTCCTTCACCAAATTTATTGTGACTTAAAGCTGTCTGGGTTGAAGTCTATTTTGTCTGTTGTATCTTTCAGAAAGGTTCACTCATCACTTCATTCACATTCTGGTTGAAGAAATGCTTCTAGCTACACCAGAAGATGAGTTCCTTTAGAGTAGTAAATATTAACCTTACCTCAAATCAACTTTTTTTAATCTGAAGGTCGTGTTGTACTTGGTGACTCAAAATAAAAAGATGAAAAAATAATGAACTTTATCCTTTATCTTGCTTTTTATATATCCTGCAGAAAATCGAAAGTGTATGGTTCAACACTGCAATTGGCATGAAGGTTATAATGCCATCAAGATTTTGTCTGTTTGAAGTGTTTTGGTTATTTGGATTATTTGTTGTTTGGTTTTACCTTTGAGTATTTACTTGGCTTTCATGTAAACTGCCCAGAGTCCCTTTGGGGAATTTGGAGCTATCCAGAAATGCAAAATAAATAAATAAATAATTAAATAAATAAATAAATAAATAAATAAATAATAGTGTTTTATTTGCTTGACCTTTTCTCAGCTGATGCATTTTAAACCATGTGATTTCTCTGAAACCACAGTGGCATGTTATTTTTATGGCTGATGAGCAAGTCAATAATACATGAGAGGCAATAAAATGGGGGCACTATATGTGTTCATGTCTAGCAATGTGCACATATTTCTAAGTAATGATTAACATCACTGTTTCATCTTTATCTGCTGCCTAAAGAACTTGATTAGGAAACAACAGAATAAGCATGTACCCTAGAAGAATATCTCCTTTGCAGCTTGAACATAACAGAACCTTTCCACAATACTAAAATAAAACTTATGCCAGTTTTCAAATACTACCCCTCCCCCCATTGCTACATCCCTCCTGCATGATTGGAGAGAAGTCTACAATAGCCATTAACTTTTCTAAACCATTAAAACAACAGCAATGACACACACTTATAGAAGTTGTGAATTTTTCGGGCTTTTTGGCCGTGTTCTGGAAGTTTTTCTTCCTGATGTTTCGCCAGACTCTGTGGCCAGCATCTTCAGAGGCCAAGGAACTCAGGGAACTAGGAGTTCTCTCTGTGCTGTGGGGGCACACCCATTTAGGGCTGTATCACACATCCTTTAAAATGCTGATTAAATTTCAAGATAAAACGTTTCCAAAAATCTTGTCCCAATGGCCAGCGGGCTTAAAAAAAACGGTTATGCTCCCTTTTGCCAGTTTTCCAAGACCTATGGGAGAAGTTGTGATTTTTTAGCTCCGGTTAAAAAAAATGCGAACCAGAAGTCCGTGGGAGCTCATATATGATCCAGTTTTCTGTTTTGTTTTGTTTTTCCTAACCCTGACCAGCTCGTCCTGAGGCTCCCCCTTTGGGCTGTCATCACTGTTTTTTTATTATTATTATTTGTAGCACCACCTGCTGGCCCTGGGGCTGGTCTGCGCTTTTAAAAAAATCCTTGTACAGTACTTGGGAACGGAGATCCCACATTTTCAGTCACGTGACCAAGAAAGAAGAAAAGCCGGACTTTCACAATATCCGGTTCTTCCCCCAGGTGAGATAGTGGCCTTAGTCAAGCTCACAAGTACCCATACATACAGTAGGGAGGACAACAAGGTTTCTGGTTGAGTGAGATGGCTGGGGGCTGCTTGAACCTGAGGTGAGGCAGAGCCCCAATCAACAACCAGTCTTGCCCCTAGTTTCTATATTGAAATAAAGGAACTTAATTCAGGGAATTGAATGGTCCAACCCAACTAGATGATAGCTTGTCTGTTAAACTGATGAGTTCCTGCAAGGGGCTACAACAAGAAGAGAGGCTTTTAAGGGCATTATTTTAATTTCCTTTATCCTCTAGGAAGGTATTGTAATGGTATTGGGTATTGGGGTTTTAAAGGTGATTTTCATCTCCCCCCCCCGCCCCAGTTAAGCATAAGTTATAAAACATTCAAAATGTGATAAACATACTTCCCCAACCACCCTGTCCAGACGAGACTGTACTGGTAGCTCAGATAAACAAAAGGAGGGGATTTCAGGATGTAAGTATTCAGTGTAAATATAGTAGCTCTAACCACAAGATACTGTGTGTGGGTGTATGTTTCTGCTTTCATTTCATTATTAACTGGCTTGGACAATCAAACAGATAGATCCGGAAGGCAAAGTTAGAAAAGGGGGTGGGGGATAGATGAAAGAATCAGGCAGAAGTAAGAGGCTTGGCATACAAAAACATGAAAAATCAGAACTAAAACTTACCAAGGACCAAAGCAACATCTCATATAAATTTGAAAATGATTGTGTTGGAAGATAAAACCCTGTAGAATGCATTTTCTATGCCTTCCAGCATCTAAAATATATTGAATAACTAGTATCTTTAGTTTCTTTCTTTCATTTGTAGTGAATATTTGTGGCATATTTGGCTTTTGGTCAAATAGTTGGCTAATGGTCAAAGAGCAGTTATCAAATATAATTCTAGTATCAAAGGGATGAGAAACCACCAAAATAATTACATGGGGTTAGTGGGTAATAATTGTGTGCCGTTAAGTCAGTTCAGATTTACAGTGATCCTTTTCAGGATTTTCCAGGTAGAGAAGTGGTTTACCATTCCCTTCTTCTCCGGGTACCCTGGGTCTGTGTGTCTTCCCCAAGGCTACACAGGCTGGCTCTACTGGGATGCACAATACTGGACTTCCACTCAGGACATCATGGCATCGTTATGGAATCCTAGTCCTATGTATGAAAGTGTGCAATTTGTAACACATTCAAATCCCTGACAGGATGGCATTTTATATCAGCTTTTCAAGAAGCAAAACCAGGAACATTATTCTTATTCTCAGTAGTAGTAGTAGTAGTAGTAGTAGTAGTAGTAGTAGTAGTAGTAGTAGTAGTAGTAGTAGTAGTAGTAGTAATTGGATTTATATACTGCCCATCTAGCAACACGGCCACTCTGGGCAGTTTACATGGTACATCATAAAAAAATAAACAATACAGTATAAAAATAACAAATAAAACAAAACAACTGAAACAGCAATAAAATAATTAATACATTTACAGAAACAGACCAACAGGCGGAGTGGACAAATTAGGATGTCAGATTGTGAAACAAATACAGTGGTACCTTGTATAAATTAATTCGTTCCAAATGAAATTCTGTTACGCAAATTTTCCTTTATACATATTTCCCATAGGAATACATTGTAAATGGAGTAATACGCAATCGTGACCATTTTTATGTTCTATGGATTTGCCCCATAGGCAATTCTGTTTAGCAAATTTCCCCTATCTCTGGAATTTTTTATGTTGTACAGATTTTATGTTATACAAACCATTTGTTATACGAGGGTCCACTGTAATTAAAGGTCAGGGAAAGCATATCTAAATAGCCATGTCTTAAATTGTTTACAATTAACAGTTCGGGGGCCAAACGAATCTCAGGCAGAAGTTGGTTCCAGAAATGAGGGTCCACTATCGAGAAGGCCCGGTTCCTTGCTCGACTGACCTGCCTGAGACAGCCGGATTATAATAGTCGTCATCATAGTAGTAGTGCATTTATATTGTTTACATGGCAGTAGTTATCTATATCATTTACTAGTTATTATGTTTTTACTTATTTGTGCTTATTTATTATATTGTAATGCACTGTTTATGGATTTTATTTCTGTTTTGGTTTTGTAAACCGCCCAGAGTAGCCGTGTAGCTAGATGGAGCGGTATATAAATGTAATAAATAATAAACTTTCTTTTAAATTGTCAGTGCTATCTCTAAAGCAACGCTTCTATGAAACAATTTGTTTACCAGGAGAGATAATTTTCAGACTTTGGACAAAGACTCCTTTCAGTGCATTCTGCTTCAGTGACTCATAGGTGGCATGAGGTCAAAGGCCAGAATATGAACCAAAACACTTTCTCATTATGTCAGCATGATCATTATTTTCTTGGCTTATTATTTTTGCCATGTTACAACTGGACTAAGGAACTTGGGACCTTACATTCATTTCATTCAACCCTCAACATCACACAGCATATTTTGTTGGATGCTGCAGTCTTGACTTCTTGATTTCCAGTCAGACAAATCACTTCCTCTCATGTTGGTTGTGCAAAGAAAGGAGTGAAAAAAAGGAATGGACAACACAGAGAGAAAACGAAATGTATAGTCTTGGAGGACGGCCCAATATTAGTAGACACCAGCTGAAAACATTCCAAAAGATAGTCAGGGGTTGGCATTCTGCTTCCTGCATCCTACGTCTAATTTGAAATCTTCCAAATAATGTCCTTTAAAAACATAACAAAGAGTTCATTCAAGAACAACTCATAACTCATTCGGAAAAATGTAGGGAAATGTGCCTGACCAAGGATTCATACCTAAAGGAATCTGATCAACCCTCAAACTCTAATTTTATTTCCCCCTTCTGTTCAATTTAAAACAACCTGGCAATGTGTACTTTTTCAAAAAAAAAAAATGACAGCTACTAGAATCCTACAGCTGGCATGGCCCTCTGGCTGCAGCCTTCTGGGAGTAATAGTTGAAGATGTACCTTTACTAAGCTCTGTATCTGACCTACTCACCATCTCAAAAAGAAACATGAGGATGAGGAAAAGTTTAGGAATTACAGGACAGCTCTTGAATATACAGACCCCTCTTTTTCAAGGAACCAAACTAATTAGACAATTGACTCAAAAGCTATTTGGTGGACAGGTGTGGGCTATTCCTTTGGTATTTCATCTTCATTTCAGCAGGTTAAAAAGGTCTGGGGTGGATTCCAGGCGTGGCATTTGCATTTGAAAGCTGTTACAGTGAGACCACAATATATGTTCAAAAAGAAAGAAAGAAAGAAAGAAAGAAAGAAAGAAAGAAAGAAAGAAAGAAAGAAAGAAAGAAAGAAAGAAAGAAAGAAAGAAAGAAAGAAAGAAAGAAAGAAAGAAAGAAAGAAAGAAATCAGAGAAATAACAGGGACATTAGGAGTGGCCAAATCAACAGCTTGGTACATTCTAAGGTGGGGGGGAGAAAGCACTGGTGAGTTCTGCAACAAAAAAAGGCCTGGGCATCCACAGAAGTCAATAGTGCTAAATGATTGTGAGATCCTTTCCATGGTAAAGTAAAACCCCTTCACAACATCCAGCCAAGTGAAGGACGCTGTCCAGGAGGTACACATGGCATTATCCAAGTCTACCATAAAGAGAAAACTTCATGAGAGCAAATAAATACAAAGGATACAGTGCGAGGTGCAAGCCATTCATAGGCCTCAAGGATAGAAAGGCCAGATTAGACTTTGCCAAAAAAAAAATATATTTAAAAGTCATCCCAGTTCTGGAACAGCTTTCTTTGGACAAATGCAAGTACGATCCGCCTGTACCAGAATGATGGGGAGCAAAAAGCATGGAGAAGGTGTAGAACTGCTCATGATCTGAAGCATACCACATATCTGTAAAGCATGGTGGAGACAGTGAGATGGCATGGTCATACATGGCTTCCAATAGCATTGGTTCACTAAAGCCTGTGAAGATTCTCAGTCATCTAGGTGAATTTATCTGGAAGTTGAGTCATGGCAACTGGACTTCTTTTTCTTGAGAGATTGAAACGTTTCGCTGCTCATCCAAACAGCGTCATCAGTCTGAATACAGCTAGTGTGAGTCCTCCATCTTATAGTCAGCTTTGACCTCTTGTCACCCTGGTCTGAAATAGGCTCATAAGATGAACAATGGCCTGAATAGGTTTGTTAGGTAGACAATATTACCCATGGCCTTAAGGTGAACAATGGCCTAAGGTGCTGAAACCTATAAAGTATGGGTTGTTAGCTATGGCCTTGGTGGTGAAGGCTTTTTGATTTGTCTGGGTATTGTTGAAAGCACACCCTGATAAGTAGCAGATAGACTATGCCTGAGGCCCCCACCTCTGTTGAGAGAGGGGGTTTCAAGGCTCACATGAATGGCTTTCCTGACCCCTCTCTCAAACCAACTATCTTCTCTGTCTAACATGTGTACATCCTCATCTTTGAATGAGTGCCCTTTGTCCTTCAAGTGGAGGTACACTGCTGATTCTGGTCCTGAGCTATTGCCCCTCCTATGTTGGGCCATCCTCCTGTATAATGGCTGTTTAGTTTCTCCAGTGTACAGGTCTGCACACTCCTCATTGCACTGGATCACATATACTATACATATTACTCCTCTTGTGTTTTGGTGTCAGGTCCTTTGGGTGGGTGAGTCTCTGCCTTAGGGTGTTTGTGGGTTTGAAATAAACAGGGATGTGGTGTTTGCCAAAAATCCTTTTAGGTTTCTCAGACACTCCAGCCATGTAGGGAATGACCAAGTTCTTCCGTCAGGTCTGGGTCTCAGGGTGATCCCTTGTTCTTCTGGGTTGGCACACCCTGATCCACAGGTGCTACACCATGGGAAAGACAGGACTGAAGCCGCTGCTCCTCCCCCCTTTGCCTGGGTCTCTGTGCTGAAATGGCTTGGAGCAGAGACCCGGGCAAAGGGGAGAGCAGCGGCTTGTGGGCTCGTTCATAGCCCCAGTTTGCTACGCAGCCATGCCACTCCGGGCATCCCAAGAGCAGCATGGCTGCAGAATGAAATGAGGCTACAAACAAGCCCACAAGCCGCCACCACCACCACTTCACCCAGGTCTCTGTGCCAAGTCATTTCAGTGCAGAGACCCAGGCAAAGGGGGGAGCAGTGGTGGCTTCAGTCCTGTGTTTCCCCACGGTGCTACATAGTCAGGAAAGCTAGGCAGGCTTTTCAATTTCGTGTACTCACAACCCAAGGGGGCTATGGCCACACAAAATTCAAAAGCCTGATCTTCTATCTTGGCTTTCCCAACCGTGTAGCACCCAATCCGCAGGTGCTGCACCATGGGGAAAGCCAGGATTGAGGCCAAATGCTACTCCCGGCAGCCTGAGCTGTCAATACCACCTGGATGTCAAGCTGCCAGAAGCAGCATTTATCTTATGAGTTTTTTGCAAGGCATCCCATAAAAAAAATGTCATCTTGCAGAACATGCCTATTCCCAGAAATTTCATTTGTCTTATGAAAAATTCATCCTATGGGGGGATTCATCTTGCAAGGTACCACTGTATTTGTGTATTAATTTTATGGAAGAATTTTACTAGGTTCTATTTATATATTTATTTATTTATTTTAATGCTTATGTACCGCCTGTCTTCCGGACGGAACTCCGGGCGGTTTACAATAGAAAAGAACAAATAAACAAAATTAGATACAACATCGCTAAATATATATATATATATATATGTATATGTATATGTATATGTATATATATATATATATATATATATATATATATATATATATATATATATATATATATATATATATATATATATATATATATATATATATATATATCGCAGAACATCGCAGAACACAAGAACGCAGTCAAAAAAGAAGAAAAATCTTCCTCTCTCTTCCAGCACATAAAAACAACAGGTCATGAAATTGACTTTGAAAGAACCAAACTCATCTCCAAAACTGAACACTTCAACAGTCGAATAATCATGGAAGCCATTGAAATAGAGAAACACCCAAACAACATGAATAAACGTGATGACACCTCCCGCTTGCCTGACATCTGGAAACTAGCCCTGGTCAACAGACGAGCCTCTGTCACAAAGACTGACACCAGGTCCAAAAGGACACAAGATGCCACCACCTTCCATCCACACCAAACACAAACCCAGACCCTTCCCACAGATGAAACGAAACCACCATCCAATAACAAAACCACGACTGCACCATCTACTGCGGCACCCCACTCCAGTCACCACATGGAGCACACTCACACACCCCAAAAAAACATTGGGAGACCACAGACACGTAGCCAGACCAAAATGAATTCACAAGACACAGGACCCCACTCCACCAAAGCCCAGGATACTGCCAGAACCTACCAGCCATCTAACCCACCAGCATGTAAACAGCCATCTAAACAGCCATCAGCAGTTAATCCCTTAACGATCGCCTCAGCCACACAGCAGATCACAAAAGAACAAAGGAACAAAGGAACCTACAATCAGCAACAGAGCAAGCAAACCACACCCCCCCAGTAGTATTTATAGAAGGACTTCAACTGAGACCACACTTTGCTTCAAGAAGAAAGAAGCCAGAACACCAGCCTGAAGATGACGAGTGAGACCTCGTCGAAACGTCGCCAAAACAACCAGATTTCTACACGGGAAGAAACCCGAATCCACCCTAACATGCATACCTATACCCGTGAAAATCTACGAAAACAAATATCCGACCTCTACGGGAGGAAACCTTCCAGCTGACCAGAACCTACGAGAAACTAGAAGTCCGAAGAGCCACCATCTTATGTGACATTGCATTCCTACGCAACTGCCGAGACAAAAATGTGATCCCCACAAGCTTCCAACTGAAATTCCACTCAAAAACCCCATCCAGCGAAAGGATCCTGAAAAGAACAGAACTAGCCCTAATCAGAAGCGAACTACACAGGAAAAGATACCTACTAGATCAAACCAACAGAGACCTACTCACTCTCCACCTCAAACTCAGCAACAAAATCCACCCAACACTCTGGAACAAATCCAAGCAACTGGCCGCCTGGAGAGCTGAAACAGAGACCTCCCACAAGACAGACACACACACCAACAAACTCCACAAACTGGAAAAAACGCCAGAAGCCCAAACCCCCACACAACAGCCCATGAAACAAACAGTTCACAACATATCAGACAGGACACTCACCATCGCAGAGACCAAAGTCCTTTCCAAAGGATTCAACTTTGCAATCGCCCCAGACACATCCCCACCGAAAACATCATATGCGGAGTGGAAGCCAGCCTAACCAAAATCAACCCAGATGAAGCCAACAAAATCAGACTCGAAGTCACCAATGTCCTCTGCTCCAGCAAACCACCCAGAAGCAATTTACACAAAGAAGAACAAAAAGCCCTCTCCAACCTGAGGAAAGACAACAACATAATCATTCTCCCAGCAGACAAAGGCAATGCCACAGTGGTGATGAACACATCCGACTACCAAGCCAAATTATCCAACCTACTACAAGACCCTGCTTACATACCTTTGAACACAGACCCCACCACCTACCTGGAAAAAACCACCAAAGCCAAAATAAAAGCCTCTCCCTTAAGTGAAGAAATCAAGCCAAGCATCATCCCCAGAGAGAAATCATCCAGATGCCCCAAACTCTATGGCCTCCCCAAGATTCACAAAGAAGGAACACCTCTCAGACCCATAGTCAGCTCCATAGGCTCACCTCTACAAAACCTCGCCAAATTTCTTGCCAAACAACTCCAGCCCTATGCAGAATCCATCACTTCATACGTACAAAACTCGTTTCCACTTCATAGAAATTATAAAGAAACAAGACCTACAACCCAATGACCTACTCGTGAGCTTCGATGTTGTTTCGCTCTTCACACAAGTGCCCATTCAAGAAGCCTTGACAGCTATCCACAACAAATACAACCCCCCCAAACACATCCTAGATCTGACCAACCACTGCCTAACCAACACATACTTCATCCACAATGGACAAAGATACAAACAGATAGAAGGAGCACCCATGGGATCACCCCTCTCACCGGTCATCGCAAACCTATATATGGAACACTTTGAAACCAACGCGTTACAGAAGTCCGAACATAAACCCAAACTCTGGCTCAGATATGTTGACGACACCTTTGTTATCTGGCCACACGGGAAAGATAAACTGAACAACTTCCTCACACATCTCAACAGCCTACACCCCAAAATACAATTCACTATGGAAATAGAAGCCAACAACCAACTTCCCTTCCTGGACGTCCTAATCTACAAAAACCCGACGGCTCCTTAGGACATACCATCTACCAGAAAAAAAAACACATACAAACCGCTACTTAAATGCACAATCACACCACCACCCTGCACAGATCAACTCCGTAGCAAAAACCCTCATCTCCAGAACCAAACGCCTCGCTGACAAAGACCACCTAAAAACTGAATTACACACTCTCTCGAATGTTTTAATTGCGAACGGATTCCAAAAAACACCATCACCAAACTAATCCAAAAGGAAACACCCCCAAGAACCAAGAAACAGAAGAGAACAACGGCACCGCCCTCCTCCCTTACATCAAAGGCACCACAGACAAAATCAGCAAAATTCTCCACAAACACAATATCAAGACAGCCTTTTGCACCGACCAAAAAATAGCCAACATCTTAAGAAACCCCAAAGACAAGATTGAGCTAGAAAACCAAGGAGTCTACGAAATACCATGCAAAGTCTGTCCAGCCACATACATCGGACAAACAAACAGGAGAATAAGCGCACGCATCGCAGAACACAAGAACGCAGTCAAAAAGAAGAAAATCTTCCTCTCTCTTCCAGCACATAAAAACAACAGGTCATGAAATTGACTTTGAAAGAACCAAACTCATCTCCAAAACTGAACACTTCAACAGTCGAATAATCATGGAAGCCATTGAAATAGAGAAACACCCAAACAACATGAATAAACGTGATGACACCTCCCGCTTGCCTGACATCTGAAACTAGCCCTGGTCAACAGACGAGCCTCTGTCACAAAGACTGACACCAGGTCCAAAAGGACACAAGATGCCACCACCTTCCATCCACACCAAACACAAACCCAGACCCTTCCCACAGATGAAACGAAACCACCATCCAATAACAAAACCACGACTGCACCATCTACTGCGGCACCCCACTCCAGTCACCACATGGAGCACACTCACACACCCCAAAAAAACATTGGGAGACCACAGACACGTAGCCAGACCAAAATGAATTCACAAGACACAGGACCCCACTCCACCAAAGCCCAGGATACTGCCAGAACCTACCAGCCATCTAACCCACCAGCATGTAAACAGCCATCTAAACAGCCATCAGCAGTTAATCCCTTAACGATCGCCTCAGCCACACAGCAGATCACAAAAGAACAAAGGAACAAAGGAACCTACAATCAGCAACAGAGCAAGCAAACCACACCCCCAGCAGTATTTATAGAAGGACTTCAACTGAGACCACACTTTGCTTCAAGAAGAAAGAAGCCAGAACACCAGCCTGAAGATGACGAGTGAGACCTCGTCGAAACGTCGCCAAAACAACCAGATTTCTACACGGAAGAAACCCGAATCCACCTAACATGCATATATATATATATATATATATATATATATATATATATATATATATATATATATATATATATATATATATATATATATATATATATATATATATATATATATATATATATATATATATATATATGTGTGTGTGTGTGTGTGTGTTTTCGTAGATTTTCACGGGTATAGGTATGCATGTTAGGGTGGATTCGGGTTTCTTCCCGTGTAGAAATCTGGTTGTTTTGGCGACGTTTCGACGAGGTCTCACTCGTCATCTTCAGGCTGGTGTTCTGGCTTCTTTCTTCTTGAAGCAAAGTGTGGTCTCAGTTGAAGTCCTTCTATAAATACTGCTGGGGGTGTGGTTTGCTTGCTCTGTTGCTGATTGTAGGTTCCTTTGTTCCTTTGTTCTTTTGTGATCTGCTGTGTGGCTGAGGCGATCGTTAAGGGATTAACTGCTGATGGCTGTTTAGATGGCTGTTTACATGCTGGTGGGTTAGATGGCTGGTAGGTTCTGGCAGTATCCTGGGCTTTGGTGGAGTGGGGTCCTGTGTCTTGTGAATTCATTTTGGTCTGGCTACGTGTCTGTGGTCTCCCAATGTTTTGGGGTGTGTGAGTGTGCTCCATGTGGTGACTGGAGTGGGGTGCCGCAGTAGATGGTGTAGTCGTGGTTTTGTTATTGGATGGTGGTTTCGTTTCATCTGTGGGAAGGGTCTGGGTTTGTGTTTGGTGTGGATGGAAGGTGGCATCTTGTGTCCTTTTGGACCTGGTGTCAGTCTTTGTGACAGAGGCTCGTCTGTTGACCAGGGCTAGTTTCCAGATGTCAGGCAAGCGGGAGGTGTCATCTCGTTTATTCATGTTGTTTGGGTGTTTCTCTATTTCAATGGCTTCCATGATTATTCGACTGTTGAAGTGTTCAGTTTTGGAGATGAGTTTGGTTCTTTCAAAGTCAATTTCATGACCTGTTGTTTTTATGTGCTGGAAGAGAGAGGAAGATTTTTCTTCTTTTTTGACTGCGTTCTTGTGTTCTGCGATGCGTGCGCTTATTCTCCTGTTTGTTTGTCCGATGTATGTGGCTGGACAGACTTTGCATGGTATTTCGTAGACTCGTAGACTGTCCAGCCACATACATCGGACAAACAAACAGGAGAATAAGCGCACGCATCGCAGAACACAAGAACGCAGTCAAAAAAGAAGAAAAATCTTCCTCTCTCTTCCAGCACATAAAAACAACAGGTCATGAAATTGACTTTGAAAGAACCAAACTCATCTCCAAAACTGAACACTTCAACAGTCGAATAATCATGGAAGCCATTGAAATAGAGAAACACCCAAACAACATGAATAAACGTGATGACACCTCCCGCTTGCCTGACATCTGGAAACTAGCCCTGGTCAACAGACGAGCCTCTGTCACAAAGACTGACACCAGGTCCAAAAGGACACAAGATGCCACCACCTTCCATCCACACCAAACACAAACCCAGACCCTTCCCACAGATGAAACGAAACCACCATCCAATAACAAAACCACGACTGCACCATCTACTGCGGCACCCCACTCCAGTCACCACATGGAGCACACTCACACACCCCAAAAAAACATTGGGAGACCACAGACACGTAGCCAGACCAAAATGAATTCACAAGACACAGGACCCCACTCCACCAAAGCCCAGGATACTGCCAGAACCCACCAGCCATCTAACCCACCAGCATGTAAACAGCCATCTAAACAGCCATCAGCAGTTAATCCCTTAACGATCGCCTCAGCCACACAGCAGATCACAAAAGAACAAAGGAACAAAGGAACCTGCAATCAGCAACAAAGCAAGCAAACCACACACACCCAGCAGTATTTATAGAAGGACTTCAACTGAGACCACGCTTTGCTTCAAGAAGAAAGAAGCCAGAACACCAGCCTGAAGATGACAGAGTGAGACCTCGTCGAAACGTCGCCAAAACAACCAGATTTCTACGGGAAGAAACCGAATCCACCCTAACATGCATACCTATACCCGTGAAAATCTACGAAAAATGTTTTCGTAGATTTTCACGGGTATAGGTATGCATGTTAGGTGGATTCGGGTTTCTTCCGTGTAGAAATCTGGTTGTTTTGGCGACGTTTCGACGAGGTCTCACTCGCCATCTTCAGGCTGGTGTTCTGGCTTCTTTCTTCTTGAAGCAAAGCGTGATCTCAGTTGAAGTCCTTCTATAAATACTGCTGGGGGGGTGTGGTTTGCTTGCTCTGTTGCTGATTGTAGGTTCCTTTGTTCTTTTGTGATCTGCTGTGTGGCTGAGGCGATCGTTAAGGGATTAACTGCTGGTGGGTTAGATGGCTGTTTAGAGACATCTTGTGTGGGTGAGGTGCTGGATGTGTGTCTATCAGCCTTTTGTTTCTTAACGACCTTGGTGGTGGGCGTTCTGGCAGCATCTTGGGCTTTGGTGGAGTGGGGTCCTGTGTCTTGTGAATTCATTTTGGTCTGGCTACGTGTCTGTGGTCTCCCAATGTTTTTTTGGCGTGTGTAAGTGTGCTCCATGTGGTGAAACACCCCCCAAGAACCAAGAAACAGAAAAGAACAACGGCACCGCCCTCCTCCCTTACATCAAAGGCACCACAGACAAAATCAGCAAAATTCTCCACAAACACAATATCAAGACAGCCCTTTGCACCGACCAAAAAATAGCCAACATTTTAAGAAACCCCAAAGACAAGATTGAGCTAGAAAACCAAGGAGTCTACGAAATACCATGCAAAGTCTGCCCAGCCACATACATCAGACAGACAAACAGGAGAATAAGCGCACGCATCGCAGAACACAAGAACGCAGTCAAAAAAGAAGAAAAATCTTCCTCTCTCTTCCAGCACATAAAAACAACAGGTCATGAAATTGATTTTGAAAGAACCAAACTCATCTCCAAAACTGAACACTTCAACAGTCGAATAATCATGGAAGCCATTGAAATAGAGAAACACCCAAACAACATGAATAAACGTGATGACACCTCCCGCTTGCCTGACATCTGGAAACTAGCCCTGGTCAACAGACGAGCCTCTGTCACAAAGACTGACACCAGGTCCAAAAGGACACAAGATGCCACCACCTTCCATCCACACCAAACACAAACCCAGACCCTTCCCACAGATGAAACGAAACCACCATCCAATAACAAAACCACGACTGCACCATCTACTGCGGCACCCCACTCCAGTAACCACATGGAGCACACTTACACACGCCAAAAAAACATTGGGAGACCACAGACACGTAGCCAGACCAAAATGAATTCACAAGACACAGGACCCCACTCCACCAAAGCCCAAGATGCTGCCAGAACGCCCACCACCAAGGTCGTTAAGAAACAAAAGGCTGATAGACACACATCCAGCACCTCACCCACACAAGATGTCTCTAAACAGCCATCTAACCCACCAGCAGTTAATCCCTTAACGATCGCCTCAGCCACACAGCAGATCACAAAAGAACAAAGGAACCTACAATCAGCAACAGAGCAAGCAAACCACACACCCCCAGCAGTATTTATAGAAGGACTTCAACTGAGATCTCGCTTTGCTTCAAGAAGAAAGAAGCCAGAACACCAGCCTGAAGATGACGAGTGAGACCTCGTCGAAACGTCGCCAAAACAACCAGATTTCTACACGGGAAGAAACCCGAATCCACCCTAACATGCATATATATATAGACAATAAAAAGAAACAGCAAAATGGCAAGATGGCAGGACGGAAACAGGAGGGGGGGGAGAAAGAAAAAAGTTAACAGTCACCAAACGCCTCCCAGAATAGCATGGTCTTTAAAGCCTTTTTGAAGGCTGGCAGCGACTGTGCAAGGCGCAACTCACTCAAGAGATGGTTCCATAACATGGGACCAGCCACAGAGAAGGCTCGGTTACGGGTGACCACTTTTCGCGCCTCCCTGGGCATGGCCACCCGAAGTGAGTACACCTGCGACATTCTAGTTGGTCGGACCGAGGTTGATCGCTGGGAAATTCACTCTGCCAGGTATTCAGGTCCCAGGCTATGAAGGGTTTTATAAATTAAAACCAGGACCTTGAATCTTATTCGGGACACAATGGGTAGCCAATGCAGGCGGGCCAGTACTGGGGTGATGTGGTCATATTGATGCACACCCACCACCAGTCTGGCTGCCACATTTTGCACCCGCTGGAGTCGCCGAATAAGAGTCAAGGGCAGCCCCATGTAGAGAGTGTTGCAGTAGTCTATTCTCAAGATCACCAGCTCTTGCACAATAGTTCTCAAGGAGTCCCCATCCAGATATGGACAAATCTGGGCGATTTGATTTAGGTGGAAAAAGGCAGTCCTGGACATGGCGGCCACCTGGGCCTCCATGGATAGAGCCGGGTCCAGGACCACGCCCAGATTCCGGACACTATCCGCCAGCTGGAGGGAAACACCCTCCAGGCTAGGGAGAGGGCCTCCATATCTGGAAGGGGAGGTCCCAAAGAACATAACCTCGGTCTTCTCAGGGTTGAGTTTGAGTCTGTTAGTCTTGGTCCATTCCATGACTGCATCCAGGCACTGGTCGAGGACCTGAACAGCCTCAACTGCAGATGTGGAAAAGGAGAGATAGAGCTGCATGTCATCAGCATACTGATGACAGCAGACTCCAGATCTCCTAATGACCTCAGCCAACAGCCTCACATAGATGTTGAACAGCATGGGAGAGAGAGCCGACCCCTGTGGAACCCCACATGGGAGTCCACAGGGCAGACAATTCCCCTCAAGCTGCACACGCTGTGGACAGTCCTCCAAGAAGGATCAGAACCAACTGAGCACAATGCCTCCGATACCTATCTCAGAGAGCCGATCCAGCAGGATACCGTGGTTGACGGTATCAAAGGCCGCTGACAAATCCAGAAGGACCAACAAGATAGAGCTACACCTGTCAGCCCCCCAGAGGAGGTAATCTTGCAGTGCGACCAAGACTGTCTCAGTCCCCCGACACGGCCTGAACCCAGACTGGAATGGACGTGTTCTACCTCCAGGAACGACTGGAGCTGGACAGTGGCCACCCTCTCGATAACCTTCCCCATGAAGGGAACATTGGCAATCAGACGGTAATTTGCCAATTCGTCAGATGCCGGGCCAGGTTTCTTAAGGGTGGGCTTCACCACTGTCTACTTCAGGTGAGAGGGAAAATTCCCTTCCCTGAAGGAGGCAGTGGAGATAATTGAAGCTCACTCAGGCATGCTCCCTCCGGCAGATTTAATGAACCAAGATGGGCGAGGATCAAAGGGGGAGGACGCTGGCCGCCAATGTGCCAGTGCCCTGGAGGCCTCAGAAAAGGAAACAGGCCCAAACTTGACCAATCGAGGAAACCGAGGGGGTGCAGCGTCAGGGGATCCCGAGGAGAGACCAATGCAACCGAAGTCAAGACCAGTACGGATGGCCTCCATTTTCGTTCTAAAAAGACTGCAAAAGTCTTACTACAGAACTCAGTAGGAGGAGACCTAACCAGGCCAGGATTAGTGAGGTCACGAACCACGCGGAATAACTCTGCCTGGCAGTTCGAGGCCTCACTAATTCTCAGGGAATAGAATGATGTTTTGGCCTCCCTGATCGCGAATGATGTTTTGGCCTCCCTGATTTGTTTAATTCCAAATCGAAATATTTACTTGCATTTTGTGACTTTTCCATAAAGGTATGAATAAAAATTGTACGTTTTTCTTTCTTTACAATTGTCTATCCTACCAAAAAAAAAACCCTATCAAAGTGAGCAGCACTGCATCAGCTGTCAAAAATACATTTGAAGTTAATAAGTTTAGGAAAATTCAATATTAGACAGGCAAGGGGTCTACGGAAAATTTAAAAAAATCGGCAAGTGGTCTATGGGGCGAAAAACCTTGGGAACCTCTGATGTAACCCTTCTTGCGGAACCCAAACAGAGCCAGGCATACAGTCTAGTGCCATTCTGGGATGTCACCTGTGAACTGTGTCCCTGAGTTCCGGTCACTTGCCATGTCCTTGTTGGATTTGTCTCTCAAGAGGCAGAAAAAGAGCTGGGACAAAAATTGTCCCAACACATATCCCATTTTTTGTTATTGGTGTACCTTTTTGTTCCATAATACCATAATGGTAAAGAAGAGAGAGACTCCCATGGCATTTGTGTGGTGGGGGTAAAAAGTGAGGCCAAACAGTAAAAGCAACATAGGCTGGACGTGTCAAGATACGAACCCCTTGGGAGGAGGCATTGGGCTTCTCAATGCTGAGGAAATAAATGAAATGTATTTTTAACCCAAGCCCAACTTAAGTCATGCTTCAATGCAATTCCCTTAGCTGGCATATTGTAATGCTTTTGGACGTGTTTGAGCATTAAATTGCCAGACCACTGACTTCATGGCAACAGCCACACATCCCCACCTTCAAATCAGTTTCATGTGTGAGAGTGAATTTGAGCTGATTACGAAATGCAGTAGAGATGGGCACAAAACAAAAAAATGGTGTTTTGGTTTTTCGTTTGTCGTTTAGAGATCTGTTTTGGTTCGTTTCCATTTGTCATGAATGTTTGGAAAAATTTCGTTACCGTTTTTCGTTTTTTCATTTGTCGTTTCTACCCGTTTTTACGCGATTTTTAAAGCATTTCCGTGCGCAGGCATCCCCCAACGCCCCAGACTAGAGGGAAAACACTAAAAAAATGGATGCTGGCAGAGACACAGTATAGACTAGGTATGCAGGGAGGCTGCAAAGGCAGTGGCGGGCGTTGCCCCGGGTGCAAGGCAGCCGCAGAGTGACTGCACTGCGGGGCAAGGGAGGGTACTCACCGAGAGGTACGCAGCACGCACGCACACAGGGAGGCTGCAGGACTGAAGCTAGAGTCGCAGAGACAGCAATCCCACCCTAACTCCCACCAGAGACTGCAAGGAGAACGAGGGCTGCCAGAACTTTTTGTGCCCTCTGTGGCTGCCAGACCTGCCCGCCCAGTCTGCAACCAGGGCATGCTATTGGTTGAATGTGAACCCATCACTGGCTTGCCTCCATTTTGTGGCTGGTGCGACATCCATTTTAAAGGGAAAAGAAAAATACATCGCGATGGGAGAAGACAAAAACAAACGTTTTAAGGACCCCAACCCCCCTGGTAGGTATTATCAGACAAAATAAATAATTATTGCTGCGTTTTTACGGATGTCCAGGGTGTTTTTTAACATTTAAAACAGCTCATTTCATTGCGCGTCGCCATTAACGGAAACGAAACGTAACGACCACAATTTTCATGGTTCTGTTCGTTTCGTTGCATTTTCATCACAATTTTCGTTTGTCGTTTCGTTGCGTAACGGAAACGACAAATGGTAACGGAAATGAAAAATTGTTCGTTCCGTGCCCATCTCTAATATGCAGTTCCTTGACTCAGTTCTGAATATATGTAGAATGGAGTACAGCAGCAGCATCAACAACAAAAAACACAAACAATGCTCTTGTATTTGGGATTTTTAGCAACCCAAGTCAGAAGGTGTAGCTTCAGAAGTCTGAGCTTGTGAAACACCCCTCTTCAGTTATCAAGTATAAAGTAGACGTGGGCACTTCAGGCTTTGTGCATATGTGTACAAAGCACGTGTATCTCAGCCTGAATGATCCAGTTACTGGGTTGTGTGTGGTGCCGGGATCCTTCTTCAAGGCCAGCACTCCAATGTGCACAGGAGCCCAGCCATCCCTTCCCTTTCGCTCATCGGTTGCATGGGGAGGCTCCCCCTTCTGTATCGTTACCAGAGTGGTCAGCTGCCTGAGGAGGAGGGGAAGGGCCGGATGGGCTTTTATGCAGATTGGAGCACTGGCCCCGAAGAAGGACCCCAGAGCAATGCAGTGGTGCTGCAGACAAGCTTCATACGAATATGCTGCTATACATCTGAAGAAGTAGACGTGTCCACGAAATGTTATATTAAAATATGAAAGTTAGCCTTTAAGGTGCCACATGATTTGTGTCTTTTGTGGGGGTTTTTGTCTTGTTTGTTTTGTTTTGTCTTTGTCTTTGATTTTTGCCTGCAATTCTTGAAAAGACTAACATGGCTACCCTCTCTGAAATGAATATAAACAAAGTGCCCATGTCTCATATGAAGTTGTACAGGTGTATGAGAGTGATATGTAGAAATCAGTTAAATAAAAAACGTGTATGGATTTGGGGGCTGGAGAATTATTTTTTGTTTAATCAAGAGAGGAATCAAATTGATTCTAAGGGCGTTTATACACAACCCCTAAGCTGCGCTGCAAATGGCTCCCAGCTCTGGAGCTTAGAAATGTTTTCCCACCAGCTCCAGAGTTTGGAGACAATTAAGTGCGACCCCGCCCACTTTAGCGCGACCCAGCGCATTTTTCATGTACCTGCTCTCTGCAGGTGAAAAAAATTTGATGCGGATAAGAGTGCCAGGCTCTCCTGGCTTGTCTGTTGTTTTTTTGCCTCCCGCCCCTTTAAGAGCTCCTTGAGCCAGAACCAGGAAGGAAGGGGCTCGTGGCAAGTTCGACCGGCACTGGCAGGTTAGTAAAGGCTTCTTTTGTCATTTTTCCCCTCCCCCCCTCACGCCGACAGGAGCAGGAAGTGCTGAGGGGTGGGGACGGAGGAACAGAAACGAACCCCCAAGATCTCTGGTCCGAATTTATGGGACCAGCGGATCTTAGGGGTCGTGTGAAAAGGCCCTAAGTTGCCTTAGTACTACAGAAAGGTCTATATTTCTTCAACCAGATCCTGCTATTTCTCTAAGTTATAGAAATGGACACGTGTTACTGTGTGTGTGTGTGTGTGTGTGTGTTTAAAAAAATCACCTGAAATAAGATGCTATAATCATCTAGAGTCTCCACATGAGACAGACCCTGAATTTCTGAAACAGGATTTTTCTAGCTTTTTCTAGTCAGTTTATATAGGGTTGTTAAATCAATAAACATAGACTGCAATGTAATTTCAACCTAATTTTTAGAAATTTCTCTCCAGTTTAACCTTAACTAAATTATAATTCTGAGCTTACTTGAACAGTGCATTAAACTGTTAAATAAGTGGTGATGGTGTTGTACTCTCTTCAGACAAATGTGAAAAACAGACTCAAATCAAAGGCATTGCCCTTTTAAGACCTCTGCAAGCTGGTTCAGTTCTTCATTCCTGTCTGCACCATTCTGTCTATGGTCCAAGTCTTGCCATTTGTGTTCCCTTATTCCCAAGCATGGGATCTTGACAAAGAACTGGAGAAGCACAAAATCTATCACAGAGCTGGACAAAAACCACACCAGAGGGTCTTTAGAAAGGTACCCAACTGGTCAACCCTGATCTGCATGACCTGTAGTATTACTTAGGCATGGAGCCAGTCAAAGGGGGCTGCAGTACATCCATAGTGTTAACCATTTTTTTAATTTATACAAAATACAGAAAAAGAACACAAAATCCAAATTACAAGGGGGGGATCAAGAACAGTACACCCCACCACCAGTGGGGCCGTTCTTCTTATTTTCTTTCCTTATCCTCCCCTCCAGAACAGAATTGATTGTTGTGCAGAAGATTTACCCTTATCTCTACCAAGCACATATTCAATAAATCTAACCCAAATATCATAAAAGATATATATTTTAAACTCTCCCTTTTCGATCTTTAAAGTACACATCAATTTATCATTTAAAGCAATATTCCCTATTTCATTATACCATTCATCTAAATCAGTGATGGCGAACCTATGGCACGGGTACTAAAGGTGGCACCCGGAGCCCTTTCTGTGGGCACCCGACATCGCCCCTTCACAGCCACCTGTATGCAGGTTACATTGCTGTATTGGCACTTTGCGAAAAAATTGGTGGGTTCTGAATGGCAGTCTGGGCACTAGGTCTCTAAAAGGTTCACCATCACTGATCTAAATATAGATCATGTTTGGATTTCCAATTTCTAGCTAATATTAATCTAGCCACTGTCAATAAATTCGTAATCCACTCTCTAGTTTTAAAATCATAATTATTATCAACAATAACCATTTTTCTATCATCTTCCCCGTCTCTGTCAACTACTCTATAATTCCTACTATTAATGTTAGTACACTGGAATCTTTTTTTTTTCTGGTGGGGGGAGCATTCAGGGGAATAGCACAAAAATAAATCATGTTGTTTTATCTTTGTGCATAAAGAGTAAGCCCATTCATCCTTCAGGTTTGATAGCTCATTCAATATTTGAAACCTCTTAATTACTGCAAGTCTTCTAAGAAGTCACTTATGGTAAACCACATGCTTTGGTTTCATAGTCACTTCTGGAAAGGAAAAAAACCACACCCACAAGTTGAATAATCCTATGTTTTAAAAAGTTCTAGAATCACCTGAAACCTACAAGCTGACAGCAATGAGAGGGTGTTTTAAAAGACTTGCTAAAACAGTTTTGCATGTTGCCTCTTAATGTCTGCTGAGAGTAATTTTTAACCCCACTGGCTCTTCAACGTTTCACTCTCCCATCTGTTATATTAAATTAGTTCTAAGGTTGGCATTATTCAAAAAAATAGCCCTAAAGATGTTTCTTATGATATGAAATTGTCTTCCGAGAATATTTTTTTATCCATAACCCCAAATGTACATGGCAATGTATTTTGATATGAAATCGTCTTCCAAGAATATGTTTCATCCATAACCCCAAATGTACATGGCAATGTATTTTCTATGTACAGTATTTTAATACTTTTTAGGCATTGCTGTACAGTTCCTTCAAACATCGTCCGGTTTATGTGTTTGCAGTTCAATTCCTTCTGACCCCACCCCCATGCCTTTGAACACATGCACATCTCAACTGAATTAGCACAAGTTTATGTCCACAAATACCTCTATGGCTATGGTAGTCCTATAAAATAGGCAATTATCTCCTATAGAAAGTCTGAAGCCCCGTTCATAAAAACTGGCTATTTTACACATTCTCACTTTACATAATGTATTCTGACTATGCTAGTCATCCTTCTTGATTATAGAGAGGAGAGAGAGGCACACACAAACCACTCAGCAATAGTACCTATAGCCAGACTTTCTGGGTGTGTGTAAGCTCTCTAGGGGATCGAACCACTGGTGGCTACGTGAAATCTGTCTTCCCAGTAACTCTCCCAACTCTTTGAGTCATCCTGACTCCTCTGTCATCCAAGGAGTTACCCATAAATTTATAGGTTTTCATACGTTAACATGTACGCAAACCTTGCCTGGTAGGAATTCTAAAATACCTGACAAAACAAATGATCCAGTAGGTGCACAAGTGCAAATCAACCCTCTTTTCCCAAAATAACTCAACAACTGTAAAAATTTATGATTTTATAGGTCTTGCGAAAATCATTTAAAAGGCCAATCAGCTTCAAGAAGTAAACTTCAACAGCAATCAAAGTTGCAGAGCAATAACATGTTCAAAAAGGGGTTTTGAGGCAAGGGTAATTATAGAGTAAATCCCATGAGAAATAAGAAACCTATCTGAAACTATTATTTACACTGAAGCTGAACTTCAGCATAGTTCCAGAGCATATGCAGAGTATAAATCAGCAAGCTATCATAGGAGTCTCCTCAAAAAAACTAGGTAAATTTTCCATTCAATTTTTTAATACCCATCATCCACCCTTCTAGACCTTTCGGGGTCATTTCACCAATCAGGCTTTGAGTTGCATCAAATCTTCCTGTCAAAGAGAGTACAAGTGGACCCTCGTATAACCAACTGTTTGTATAACATAAAATTTGTACAACATAAAAAATTCTGGAGATTGGGGAAATGTGCTTAACAGAATCGTCTATGGGGCAAATCTGTACAACATAAAAATGGTCGTGATTAGGGGTACTCTGTTTTCAATGCATTCCTATGGAAAATTTGTATAAAGGAAAATTTGCTTAACATAATTCCATTTGGAAGGAATTAATTCCTTTATACAAGGTATCACTGTAGCTTTTTCCAAGTAACTTCACTTTTCCCTTCTCCCTTCATTTCAGCTGAAACCAGTTCTCCTAATTATCTAGGGCCAGGAGTGAGAAAATTATGGCCTTGGGAATTCCTTGTCATACTGATTAGATGCAGCTGCAAACGCTTCCAATTATTAGGCAGTCTCTCCCTTTCTTCTGGCCTAGTCAGGCCATAAGACACTAACAAGCCTGGATTTTAAAGGCAACTGAAACCATCATCCCCTCTTTCCCCCAATTGCTTTACAGTAATATCTTTATATCCTTATGGAAGAGCTAAGTAATCGGTACCCTAAGTCTTGCTTCCGAGCACTGGACATTTTGTTCTGAAACTTAAAAAACAACACAGGTAATGGGAACTTGCGGGCTCCCTAGTCTCTGTCCTGCTTCTCCTCTTTAGAGACTGATACCACAAGTTAATTTTTTTAACATTTTCTAATGGTGGTGTGGATGAAAAAATAAATGAAAATATTTGGGATCCCCAGAAAACTAAAATTCTCCACACTAACACCCTACATTCTGATCCCATGGCACTGCAACATATGCTTTCCCTGGTTCTAATGTGGCACATGTACTCTGTAGTTAGTGTGAGAATGAAATAATGTAGTGCTTATGTGATGTTCCTCCTGATACATTCAGAAATGCCAGTGTACTGAGGTTAGATGCAGCCCTGTTGCACTGCCTGAGGGTGGAACACTCAAGTCTGGCTGCATTTTTTTTGTGGTTTAAGTCAACCAACAAGTTCACTTGACAATAGCGGAGCCAAACATAGGGGAGCCTTTTGTGAACTGGTCCAGTTGCAAGCGGGTTTATAGCTATATTTTCAACATGATCCACAGGGAGAAAGATTCATATGTTGCTTTATGACATACTTGGGCAAAGGGCTTTTAAACTGGATTTATTTGGTTTAGATGATAATCTTTTCAGAGTCCCAACGTACAATATACTTTTGACACAGATTGTTCATTCCATCAACATCTCTTGGAGAAAAGCAAAGTTCTAGCTAATTACACTCATAGCTCGGCCAGGGAACTTGGGGGGGGGGGAGACACATGCAGTCTAGTGTTGCCGTGTTTTATCTTCTCCACCAGTCTTGTGAGCTAGCTAGATGGATGATTGCCACAGACTAATTCTAGCATGCTGTTCAGGACCAGCAGTGGAGACATGGTGCCCTTGAGATGTTGGACTGGAGTTCCCATCATCCCCCACTGATACTAGTCCAACTGTATCTGGAGGGTCACATGCTCCCCATCCTCTAGATCAGTGGTGGCAAGCCTTCGGCACTCCAGATGTTTTGGACCACAACTCCCACAGTCCTTTGTCATTGGCAATGCAGGCCTGGAATCCAGGGAGTTGTGGTCCAAAACATCTGGAGTGCACCACCACTGCCCTCGATCATGTGAAGCATGTTTCTGTTAGTTGATGGTTGAGATGGTACCCAGGACTCATCAGGATGCTGGTGGAGTCACAGGAATTGCCATATCTGTCTTCTCCCCATGAGGGCAGGGAAATGAATCCCAGAAAATGCAGCAGTGGAAAGGGATAGAGTTTCATACAGTTTTGATTCGGGGCTAAGGTAAAGCAACACCCTGGTTCAGCTGAAAGCAAGGGAGAAGGGAAAAGTGAAGTTACTTGCAAAAAGCTATACTATTTCATTCTCACAACCCTACAGCACTTGAAGATATTCAGCTGCCAGCAGTTTTTGAGCCCAAACCCACATACGGAATCAGGGACCACATCTGCTTATGAACATACTTCACTTTCATGTGTGGACAACACATGCATCTCTACCCATTCAAAATGTCAGTATGGAAAGATAGAGCAATTTCAACCTCCTCTGCCTGCCTGCCAAGATGAGGGTATGGAACTGGTGGCAAGGAAGGGGTGGCTGGAAGCCTCCCCCACACCCTGATCCCAGTCACAATCTTTCCCGTGGTGCTCTTAACAGCTCTAGAAGAGGGGTCTTTTCCTGGCCATCCAACTGATGGATGATTCGCTGATCTGAAGGAAATGATGAGATTCTCTGGCACTGGAGTGGGCCTGGTGGCAGGTACACAAGGACCCCGTGTGCTGCTACAAGACTACTCACTTGTGCCTTAAGGCTTTCAACTACATGTTTTGCTTCCGCCAATATTGTTTTGCATATTTATTGAACAGAAGCCATTCGGAGGTCAGTTGCAGTAATCAACATTTTACTAAATCCTATCTGGCCGGGTACCTAAATTAAAGCAGGCAAAATAGACAGATTCAGAATATTTTTATTCATACCCATAAAAGGGCTGAGTATGGTGCTGTTTTCTTCTCCTTCTGAGGTGAGGGTTGAAAGGAAGCACAGAGGGTGGCGGTGGGTGGGCAGACCACAATAGTTTCCATCGCTCAGAGTGTAATCATCTGGCAAGACGTACAAGTGATTATGAAATGATGTGTTCCATTCCAGAAACATTCAAGGCTCTCTTACAAAACAAACAAACAAAAGGGCAAGTTTTCCTGCTGTTGTCTTTTTCAGCTTGGAAACCCAAGGTAGGTTGAACTTGAATTCACAACACCATCAAAGCTGCTCAAGTAGGGATGAGAGAAGTCCAGGACATCTGCAAGGTTGAGAAGGATATCTTCAATGTTTCTGACTGACCGTCAGTGTTCCATTATATTCTAGATGTTTCGCACCAAATCCTTTTTAAAACTAGCAAAAATAACATTTCAACTCAAATAATCAAGCAAAAAAAAAATGGACCAGCAAGGGGCAGGTTAAATGCGTAGCTATTTTCAGTACACAGCCAAACAGTGTGCTGTCCCTAGTACCATCACAATACCTTCATAATTAATCTATGAATACATGTGAATCAACAGATGTACTTAAATCAATCACATATTTTTATTTGATGTGAGCTGTCCCAAGTCAATTTCTTCAGATGCATAAGCCAAATCCCTGTTGTTTTATCAGGGCATGTCACACCAGAGGACACTCATTGAATCAGCTGGGATTTGGTAAGCCAAATTGACAGAGAATTCAAATGAGCCTACTCTGCTATCCTAAAGTGATTCACACTTGGAGTACAGTGACCCCCCGCAGGGACCTGGGCCGACCCGCGATAATTGAAAATCCGCAATATGTGGATGCAGGTTAGGTCAGCCCTGGGGCGCCTAGCTGGGGGCTCTTGTACTTACCAGAGGCCTCGGAAATGATTTTTGGTGATCCGGAAGTCACTTCTGGTTCACAAGGAGGCCCTTTTGGGGCCTCCAGAAGGCCTGGGAAGGCCCTCGCAGGCCCATTCGAGACAGTGCCAGAATGGGGGTAAGTATGGGAGGCCTAGAACAGGCCTTTCCCCCCTTAGCCCAGGGGCCCTTTTTTTCACATACTGTGGTCCCGCTAAATAGTGGGATCGCAGTATATGAACCATGAAAGGGTGGGGGACCACTGTAGCCCCACCTGATTCCATGAGACCTATGTAGGAGGTCACCAATCAAATCAGTGATTCAACAGGACTATCACACAAGGCAAGGGACTATGTGTGCTGCTGCTGGGGTAAAGCAGTCTGTCCTCGCAGCTTACATGACTGGGAAATACCAAGTGATGTTCTATTTATAGCTGTGAACAAATGGCCCTTTGGAATTCTTCACTCTGTGGGTAGGGGAATTTGGGGGGCTTTTTTTTTTCATTGACTTTCTCTAACAGGAAGAAAAGCTCACAAATCCTTTCTCCGAGGTGGGCACACCATTAAGAGTAGTCACTGCAAAATATTTTTCTGTTAGATGGTGGTGGTCTAGTAGCTGCCAAAACTGGTACATGCATTTGGCAAGCGATTCTTCAAAGATTCTTACAAGAGCTAAGTTAAAGCATACAACAGCTCAGAGTGTCTCCAAAGAATAGTCATGTTGACACGGGGCTTGTTGCCCTTTATCAGGCTGCAGTGCCTTCCAAATATTACATGTTAGAGGAGTCGCTTTAAATGGGCTTTGTCTCTGCTTCAGGTGTGTATCGCTCCTTCCCTCTATGACAGTGGTGGCGAACCTTTGGCACTCCAGATGTTTTGGACCACAACTCCCAGAATTCCAAGCCTAGACTGCCAATGACAAAGGACTGTGGGAGTTGTGGTCCAAAACATGTGGAGTGCCAAAGGTTCACCACCACTGCTCTATGACATGTTATGGGTGCAAGAGAGGGTAGTGTTTTGTCCAGTGCCGGAACAAAGCTGAAGCCACTGTTGTACCATCATTTATCTTTCACTAAACTCCCCCCCCCATAAAATACATTTCCATTGTTCTTCCAGTGTCCTGTCCTAGTAGAACAATGGATATACCAAGTCTCTATTTACCTGCAGAACAACCACTAAGCCCTACCTTTTTTTTGCCATTCCATTATCTCCAGCAATAACCAGTGAAACACCACTCATTAAGGGCATAATGCTCTATGATACAAGAAGACACTGCCAAGTATCTGCTGCAGCCAAGAATAGAGAACGTACTGTCTTCTTTGGTGTGCAACTCCTATAATCCTACAACCAGCATGATGGTGCCATGTGGTTGTCAGATTCAAGATGCTTCGTAGAGTTAAGGCAGTTCTAATGTTCACTTGCTTTTAATTATTCAATTGTATTTTAGTTAGCATTGCGTTTAACTGTTTTTTAATGTTAAACTGACTATGTTTTTCGCTTTATACCTTTTAATATTATGAAATGCTTTGGAGCACCTTATCAGGAGAAATTTATTTATTTATTTATTTATTTATTTATTTATTTATTTATTTATTTATTTATTTATTTATTTATTATTTGTTTGTTTGTTTGTTTGTTTGTTTATTGGGTTTGTTATACCACCCATCTGGCAGCGAGGCCACTATGGGCAGTTAACAAAAATGTATCAGTACAATACAATACAGTGGGACCCTTTAAAGTGGATTTAATTCATTCTGCAGGTCATTTTGTTTTAAGAAAAGTTTGTCTTAAGAAATGCAGTATCCCATAGGAATGCAATTAAAATGAATTAATCTGTTCCTGAGGCTATGGGTTGCTTTGTTTACAATAGTTTGGCGTATGAAATGTGATTTCCCATAGGAATGCATTGGGAATGGATTAATCAGTTCTGGGGGCTAGAATAAAGACAAAAATAACCAGTGTTTTTTTTTCCCAAGGTACATGCAGAACAGTTTTTTGTCTTGCAAAGCATCTGATAGGGAATTTTTTGTCTTGTGAAGCATGCCTATTCCTGGAAAAAAAGTTCTTCCTACAAGTTTTTTTGTCTTATGAGGCAAATCAGCTAAAAACATGTTTTAGTGGGTAAACACTAGATTTATGTTAAATCTGAGGAAATGCCTGCTTAAACAACCAGGTTATCAATAGTTTTTTTAAAAACCAGCCAAAGCTGATGGCTGGTGGAAGGTTTTTCCACAGGCGAAGGGCAATGGCGGAAAAGGCCCTATTTCTAGTTCTTTCCTTTCGGGCCACTCGCAGTATTAATTGCTGCAGACACCTAGCCTGGGAAGATTAGTCATTATGGACAGCTATCATTGGGAGAAGGCACTCTGACAGGTAAAAAGATCATAAGCTGTTTAATTTCAGAGAGGGTAGCCATGTTAATTGTTCCAAGAATTGCAGGCAAAAATCAAAACAAAACAAAACAAAAGACACAAAACATGTGGCACCTTAAAGACTAACTTTCATATTTTAATGCAATGTTTTGTGAACACGTCCAGTTCTTCAGACATATAGCAGCAGAACCCTGGAAAAAAACCTGGTTATTTTTGTCTTTATTCTAGCCTCCAGAACCGATGAATCTGTTCCCAATGCATTCCTATGGGAAATCACATTTCATAAGCCAAACTTTTGTAAAACAAAGCAACCCATAGCGTCAGGAACAGATTAATCCATTTTCAATGCATTCCTATGGGAAACTGCATTTCTTAAGACAAAATTTTCATAAAACAAAATGACCTGTAGAATGAATTAAATGTTTTGTGTCATTTGTTTTGTTTTGAATTAAATTAAACATTTTGAATGAATTGAATGTTTTTTGTCTTTTGTTTTGTTTTTATTTGATTTATTTGATTTTTGCCTGAAATCCTTTTGTTTTGTTTTTATTTGATTTTTGCCTGCAATAAATTGTTTATGGTAGCATATAAAAACACACAAAGAGAGAGATGGACTGTAGTCTAAAATATATTTTTCTCCATCTTTCTTGCACAGTGAGTGCCAAACTACAGTGGTGACTGGACAGATGTACATAGCCCTTGAAGCCTTCTGAGGAGGTGTCCATGCAGGACTCAATTTAATATACTTGATCTTTTAAATTGGATTATTGGTAGTTAGCAGTAGCACAACTCTTTGGGATCACTGTCCAAGGAGTTTTATGCTTAGACAGACAGACAGACAGACAATACTAATGTTGTGAAATGTTGTATTTGCATGTTTGTATGTTTATTGATTTTACTAAAAGTACAATATAGATTTTTGTTGTTGTTGTAAACATCTGTCTATGTGTTTTTCACTATCCGCATATACAGGGTCATAGGTATTTAAAAATAAGTATAATTATATAATTATAGGAATAATTATTATTAAACAGCATACTCATTTATTTCTATGACCATGTGCATGCCAATACTGAAAGCAACATAGTCAGTTTAATTGTCCTGCACCATATTTACAACTGATTTGTTGCTTACTACATACTGAGGATGCCCTCCAAATATTTTGCATGCTGCTTTGAGGTCGTATACCGAGAGTAACCAGACAGCTGCAGCAGAAAAGGAAGTCTTATAGACAGCAAGGGTACGAGCAGCAGGTCGTTTGGTTTGATTTGTTTGCCCATGGCCTTTTCGTGTGGTGCGGTGGAATGTTCAGGAAGCAAGAGTGCATGACGTCCTAGTCCACATATTTGCTTGAGATTAAAGGAGAAATATTTTGATCCTCCAGATAGTATCTAGCACCAATCAGACTTAAAACCGGACATTTCTGAACATCTGTGTCAGATGCACTAGCTGTATTTTTTTTTTACCATAAATGGGGCATTTCTCTGTGAATACAATGTCATGTCATCAAACAGGGGGAAAGACCACACAAAGTCATGCATAATTATTATCTTGAAGCAAGATAGAGATTTCTCCCCACCATCCTGATTATACTGCTTGAAAAGTTGTCTGTCTCAAGTTGCCTGTCTAGTCACACAAACTGACATAATCAGAAAGAACTGTGTGTTTTATGTAGATGGGGATTAGCAAGGATTTAATACATAAATATCTTAATGAAAATCTCTCGTTTGCCTAATTAAATATGAAAAGTCATTAAGATTTACCAAAGTAAGCCCAGGTTTGGAAATCACCCAAGTTTGGAATGTCTGTCCCTTTTATTCTCTCCCTGAGAGACTGAACATTACACACCGCCTGTGAAATGTAGACGCCATCGTATGTTCCCAAACATTCTTAACAGTTGAACTCAAACCTATCAGTGGTAAGGTGGTTAACAAACAGTGTAGTATCTGTCAAGAAACTGCAACATTCCTTTTAGTTGGGGGGAAATTCTCCCTTACAAGGCCCAAGGAAAAGAATAGTTGTTTACCATTAAGCAGAAAATGATTTGCAAACAAGATCCATAGGCAGAAATGATCATTATGGCCTAGTAAACAAAGCAGGGGGGGATTGTTCTTAGCAGGTGGTGGTAGTATGAAACATTCTCAAAATACAGTTCCAGATCTAGGTTTCTGAAAGCAGAGCTCATCTGGCCTTGATGCCTTCAAAAGGGGATTGGACAGATTCCTGGAGGAAAAATCCATCACAGGTTACAATCCATGATGGAGAGGTGTAGTCTCCAGGCTTAAAAACAGGGTACTTCAAGGACCAGATGAAGGGGAGTAGTAGCAGGAGACAGATATCTAATCTCATGCGCTCCCAGACACATTTGATGGGGCCACTGTGAAATACAGGAAGCTGTACTAGATGGGCCTTTGGCCTGATCCAGCATGGCTCTTCTTATGTTCTCATGTTCTTAAGATGCCTTCTGTTTCACTCCTGGAGTAGGTCTACTTCCTCTTTGATATTGTCCATCATCTGCTGGCCATCTCCATCGGGACACAATCCAAGGGGCGTAATGCAAGGCAGGTAGATGTGTTTGTAACTAGAACATTCACATTCTTACAACTCCGTTTGGCTTCAATGGCTTAAGCAGCCTACTTTGCAAGGTGATGGTTGAGGGATCTCTGCCAGGCTGACACCCAGCAGAACAAACACATCACCCAACATGACACCTCGACTGCTTCTTGCTGTCACTGTTCTTTAATTGGAAAATATATTGTGAATTTTACCTAGGGAGCCTTTGGTTTATCTGCGAAAATTATGTGCAGGCACTGCCTAATCAAATGTTCAGCACACAGAGAGTAAACTTTTCATCAGGAAGTAGAGGTAGACACATCCAGGGCAAATATTTGTGTCCATATAAAGAATACAGTTGGTCATATAAACTGTGCCCACATTCTGACAAGACTGGTTGTTCTTCCAAAGCTCAGAAGCAGCACACACTCTCCGAAACGTTAAGTCACAAGATAGTGAAGCCCAGCTAAAAGGCAGACAACCCTATCTCTCTCCACCATGCCTCATTTGGCAGTAAAAGTACACTAGTAATACCTAAAAGTACAAATTGATGCTTGAGAAGAAAGTTTGTATTTTGTGGGTAAAGTTGCTTTAAGATCTTTGTACTCACATTCATTCATTCATTCATTCATTCAATATACTGCTCCATTATTGAGAACATCTCCATGCAATCAGAGTTGTCACAGGCCTCCCATGCACAGAATAAACTTGTTTTCGTGTATGTTGTGCTTATTCACAGCCAGCACAACATAAACACATGAGCAAGGGGAGAGGATTGCCTTGCTCCTGGTGACATGATGTGTCATGATGTCATCTAGAGCAAGGAGGTTGTGCTTAACTCATCCATGTGCCTAGCTCATAATGCAGAAAATTACACAAGTACTTATCTCTACCCTGGCAATTAAAAAATACAGCAGAAACAAAATAAATAAGGATCGTCTTGCTACCCCTTTATGACCTTCCAAATCTGCTACCTGATGGAGCTACCACTTTGAACCTAGAGCTGTCCCTGCAATTGTATTCCAGCACCACCTAAAGAAAGTGTCCATCCAAGCAAGCACAGAATATTAACAGAATAGCATGCCCAACAGTAGCCATCTCTGAGGATCTGTCCAAAGAGATATTGGGGTTGATGACAACTAGATCTACCAAGAAGTCTGGGAGAACTGGCATCATTTCCCCTCTTATGCTACTCTTAAAGCTTCATAAATCCTTTTATGGTTTAGAACTAGTGACCTAGAACTAGGGTTATAAAGAAGACAACTCCAGAGTTTAAAAGGAGGTAGATGACACCAGGGAAGAATCTATTAACGCTAGACATTTTTCAAATAATGGGCAGAAAAGAAATGGTAATTGGATTATCATCTAGGGTTGAGAGCAGTAAGCAAGAAAAATTAACGACTATTCCACTGAAAAGAATTTTGGGGCAGCTTTTGTTTGAAACATAAAGCAACAAAAACACGGAAGTGTGATTTCTCCGCGGCCCCCCCCACCTTCCAGAAGTTGACATCATTGTCACCTGATGGCCAGCCTTAACCACACCAGGAAAAGTGCTGTGGAAAAAAGTGACATAAGACACACAAACATCCCAATTTCAGTGCTTATCTTTATGACAGCCTTTTTATGATTTTGAACGGTGTGTGTTTTTCTGGAAGAAAACTTCAAGAGTATGCTTATGACAACAGTACTCTGGGGCCATGGCATACCATTGCAACAAACAAAATGTTTTATATAGCTGAAGTACCCAGTTCAGTTCTAAGGCACCTTGGCTTTAAAACAGCAGTTCAATGAGGCAGACTGAGAGCCCAAAGAGAGGTCAAAACAGGTCATAGTGGGAGAGACAGACAAGCAATCACACCTGTTTTATGTAAGCGTCATCTTTTCCCACAAGGGGATTGTTTTAGAGTATTTATGAGGCACAGGACCAGTGGCACCTTCTGTGGTTTGGAGTGTCATGAAATATAGTAAACCCCGCCTATTGTGAGGGTTAGGGACCGGCCCGACCCGCGATAATTGAAAATCCACAATATGCAGATGCTGGGTCAGGTTGAGAGTGGGGGGCTCTCTGGGGGCTCTTGTACTTACCTCAGGCCAGGTGCTGCTCCGAACAGGCCTGCAAGGGGCTTCCCTGGCCCTCAGAGGGCCCCCAAGTGCTTTTTAGTGATCTGGAGGTCAATTCTGGTTTACCAGAAGTCACTTCCGGTTTGCTGGGAAGCACTTTTGGGGCCTCTGACAGGCCTGGGAAGGCCTTTCCTCCTTACCCCAGGGGGCCTTTTTTCATATATTGCAGACCCACGATATACCAGGAACGCAGTATATGAACCGCAAAAGGGCGGGGGACAACTGTAGCAGAAAATGACTAATTAATATTTTTATTATTTTTGTATTCTTATTGTCCAAATGATGAAGTGACATGCCTTAGGCAGAGCTTGAAAAACTGCTATTAGACAGTGATAGCAATGGGGCTAGCTCTGTTGTCTAGGTTATCTGGAGGTAGAGTTGGGAGTTTAATGCTTTATTGACAGGGGCAGGACTCAATGATCCATAGGTCCCTTCCAGCTCTGCTGTTCTAGGATTAATTCAAGTATAACTCAGAAGGAGGGTTACTAACAGGACACACACACACACACACACACACACACACACACACACACACACACACACACACACACACACACACACACACAAAGCACAAAACAGCCTGGGTCCAGGCTACCTCAAAGATTGACTCTCACAGTGCAAACCGGCTCAGGAGCTAAGGTCATCAGGAGAGGCCTCTCTCTCCTTCTTGCCACCTTCACAGGTGTGGCTCATAAGAACACATGAAAGGGCCTTCTCTGTTGCTGCTCCCAGACATTAGAACTCCCTCCCGCTGGAGGCCAGGACTGCCCCGTCTCTGCTGTCTTTCTGGAAGCAGGCAAAGACCTTCCTCTTCAGGCAAGCTTTCCCTGAATGATGGACTACCAATTATGTGACCTTTTGATGGATTACCATGCATGAACACCAGTGCTTTCCATGCAATTTTTTTCTTTTCATGTGCTCTTTGTAGCTTTAATGTTACCTTTGAATGTTATAAGGTGCCTCTTCTAATTCCCTGTTTCTAACTTATTGTTATTGTGTCATTACAGTCTTGACCGACTCTTCACCCATGGACTTTTCTTGGCAGGAATAGTGGAGTGGCTTGCCAGTTCGTACTCCAGTTAGTCGCCCATCCAAGTACTAGCCAGGCCCGACCTTGCTTAGCTTCTGAGAACAGGCGAGATCGGATGTGCCCAGGGCATCTAGGCAGCTCCTGTTCCTAACTTGAGTATGTCTTAAATGTTCTAGGCTGTATATTGTCCCTCATAATTGTAAGCCACCTTGGGTCCTTTTCCAAGGAGAAAAGTGGGGTAAAAATGTTCAAAATAAATAAGTAAATAATAAAATTAGAATTGTTTGCTGTCAAGTCCATTCTGGTTTATGGAAGCCTTTCCAGACATTTGTAGGCAGAGAATACACAAAGGTGGTTCACCATTCATTTTGGGACATCCTGGGACTGTGCAGGATGCCCAAGGCTACCCAGGCTGGCTCTACTCACAGGAGGCGCAGTGTGGCATCAAATTCCCAACCCTGGACTCCACACCCAGATGCCTCACTCAACAAGTTTATCCAACCAGCAGATCAGCCCTCGTAGCTGTTTAAATGCTGTTCCATTGGATGAGGAGGAGTTCTGGAAGGCTCAAGTTTTTACAACATCACCAGTTTTCATAAAGAGCAATGAAAATGTTGTCCAACTCTAAATTTTGGATGTCCCACCACAGCTAGCAATTGTCTGAGTGAGTGTAAAATGCAATCTATGAATGACAGGCTTATTCACCCGTACACACACCTCCCATCACGCTTCTCTGCTATTTTAAGATCTTATCATAGAATCATAGAATCTAAGAGTTGGAAGAGACCTCAAGGGCCATCTAGTTAACCCCCTGCCATGCAGGAACCCCCATCACAGGACTCCTGACAGATGGCCATCCAGCCCCTGCTTAAAAACCTCCAAAGAAGGAGAGTCCACCACCCTCCGTGGCAGCACAATCCATTGCCGAACAGCTCTAACTGTCATGAAATTCTTCCTAATGTTCAAATTGAATCTTTTTGCTGTAGTTTGAATGCAACTGAACCACAGCTTCCTTGATGCAAGCATGGATTAGCATGGCTGGGGTGATTTCTGCATCCCAAGTGTGATTGGATGTAAGGACTCCTGTGATTGGGTATCAGAAGTGGCACGATTGGTTTTTTTTTTTTACCACTGACTCACCAGAGGGCAGCAGCTTTCCAGAGCTGATGTCAACATCTAAGCATGCGAGTTTCCCATCAGAGGTTTGGGCTTTGGTTGTTCTCAGGAGATATACAAGCTTCTTCTGAGTCAAGATTGGAGTGTTGTAAAAGAATGGTTAGGGAAAGAAAACTTTACAATTGTTCCAATGAGATTCATTGTCATTGTCAAGAAAAGATACATCCTTTAAGAGCAAGGATTCTGCGCTGCTGCATTAAAGCCAAGGTCTATTTTGCCCAGTGTTCTGTATTATAAAGGCTTAGATCAGTGTTGGCAAATCTATGGCATGGGTGCCAAAGGTGGCACTCGGGGCCCTTTCTGTGGGCACCCAACACTGCCTCTTCACAGCCACCTGTATTCAGGTTAAATTGCTGTATTGACACAGCAAAAAATAAATGGGTTTTGAATCGCAGTTTGGGCACTTGGTCTCTAAAAGGTTCACCATCACTGGCTTATACAAATCCAACAATGCCAGTCCTGTGCACACAAACATGCTAAAAAGGGGGATTAGTGCAGGCATGTCCAAACTTCGGCCCTCCAGATGTTTTGGGCCACAAGTCCCACAGTCCTTTGCCATTGTAAATACAGGCTTGGAATTCTGGGAGTTGTGGTCCAAAATATCAGGAGGGCTGAAGTTTGGACATGCCTGGATTAGTGTATGCAAGCAGCTTTTCGAGCTGAGGCATGCCTCTGCTAGGTGTTTTCCTTGTGCAACCAATTTCAGATCCTTTTTTTTCCAGTGCCAGGTATGATATTGGTATGACCATTCTCATAGGAATGCATCTTAGTACACAAAAGTGCACCAGGTGATGTACACTTATAGTGATAGAAGCATCCATATGTTTGCGGGGGTGGGGTTGGGGGTGGGGGTTGGGGGTGGGAGGAGGGCAAGGAAACTCGCACAGCAATCTAAGGCTTTCTTTTACTGAAAGCTTCTCAGAACTGTCTCTGTTTTTTATGGATAATCTAAGAGAGTGTACTTGAGTATTTTGCTCATAGATACTCTAAAAAAAAATATACACTCCACACCATGAAAATATGGAAGCCTTATCTGAAAACAGCATCAAGAGACCCAAGGAATTTTGCAAGTGCTGGAGAAGGGTGCCACCCATGCGAGAGACTGCATGCCTGGAAGTACTCAGCTCTGTGATCAAATTTGCCCAAGTTGGAAGACGGGTCTCCTCATCACCAGCACTTAAGAGATTTCGCATTCCACCTTGGCCATAGTGCAGGGCTGTCCAACAGGTAGACCGTGGGCTACTGGTAGCCTGCAAAGGGTTCAAAAGGCATCAATTAAAAAGTGAGGGGATAAGTTCTCCACCCTTCCCTCCTCCATCCCAAGGATCACTACTGGCCCAGTAAAGTTCTGGGTCTTTCAGCCCACTGTCTTAGCTGAGCGGGCAGTTCAAGGGCCATGAGCATGTGCACGGAATGGATAAAATTTGTAAGTAGAGGTATTAGTGTAGTAGCCCTCAGGCACTCTAGGCCGGAAAAAGTAGACCTCGACTTGTTCAAAGTTGGACAGCCCTGCCATAGTGTATCATTCCATTGCCCTGCACAGAAAGAGCATATATTATTCATGTTTGGAAATTGTTCCTTGTGTCAGAGGAGAACATTGTATTTTCTTGGTGATCAAACACCATGATGGCTGAGCAACAGGGTGATTCTAGGAGCTGTGTTGCAAATAAGTAATTTTTCCAGGCTCTGAACAGTTGACTTATTCTTTGTCCCTGAATTCATGTTTCATCCATTTTCTACCTTTTAAAAACAAATCCATTCTGAATGTTGGCATCCGTAATCATGGCGAATGCTGTCTAGGATGGGGCATGACCAGACCCCAAAAGGAGGGGTGGGCCTTTGTGTTGTCCCAGCAAATATACAGGCACAGGACCCATAATCCAGATAAAACCAGGATAACCTAGCAATAGAGCAACCTTGAGTTGGGGACAAGGGGTGGAATGATAGCTTGGCACCTTGTAAAACATGAACATCAGCTGGCATGCTCCTTCACTTTGCCACTAGGCCTCCCATCTTGTATAGCCCACCATGAGTTATGGGTCCCATGGTGCTAGATAGGTCTGTGGGAGTTTCACCACCGGCCTACTTCAAGTCCTCACCCCACCCTGGGGCTTTTTGTGCTACTCTCAAGACTTGTGGAACAAGAAGGCTCATAAATTGTTAAGTCCAGGCCTTGCTCCAGATGGCATGCTAGATCCAAGTGCATAACAGACTTTTTGTGTGTGTGTGTGCTGACATTTTGCAAATGCAATGCATATGCAGCTTCGCACTGAGCTGATGTGCTCTGCCAGCTGCAGGGAATGAGCGTAGTTGTGGATCCAGGTTCATCTCATATGCAAGCCATCTCTCAGTGGTATTTGTTTTGGGGTGGGGTGGGGGGAGTGTTTCATTCGTAATTTCATTTCTTGCCACAGCCAGAGTTCAGACATCTTTCTATAGGCACCCAAATGTTTTTTTTTTTGAAGTCATCCCATTAATATGTGTAATTTTAAAAACACAAACATTGTTTCTGTTTGGGCTTCACGTCAGACATTTTAAATATTTCCAGCCTGAATCTGCTTTCAAGCCATATGGGAGTAATTAGTCCCAAGTTGAAAGTTCATCGTGACCTTTGTTTCTTAAGGATCGGGTCTATCATTTTTAAGACAATGTTTTGTCAGCTTCCTTCTCCTTTGGATAAGCAAAGTTCATCAGAATCATTCCACAAAGGCTGCCTTGTTTTGGAGTTGATGCTGAAGAAATGTGCCCTTTACTTCAGTTGCCTCTGTGCACCAAATCATTAGTTGTTCAATTCACTGTGATCGTTTTTCTGCTAAAGCGAGGGAGATGTGATTGTTGGGTTTCCTGCCTGGTAGGGACCCTATTTGGAGGAGAAGAGCATTCTACCTTGTAGGCAGCAAGTGTCATGAGCTTCTTCTACCTCTGCCCTGTTCCCTGCCTAGATCCATACCTTTGACTCGGGCACCTTGAAGTTTCTGAAACACACACTGGAGGGTTGCCTGATGAACATGCCGGCCACAGCCATGTTTACCTTGGATTAGGTGGCAATGACTTACATGTGCCAATGAACTGTCTGTGAACTGTGGGTGTTTGGCATTAGCATCCAGGTCCATCAGCTTATGGGAAGAGAAAGGAGTTATGATGGAAATGGCATAACTGATAGTGTCACACTGGTCTACTGGCAACAGCTACATGGCTAAGAGGAAGTTCCAGTTCAGATTTCATGGCAAAGGGCTAGTGATTACCCTGAATGACTGGCTGCCCTTTGCCTGTAACAGTGGTGGTGAACCTTTGGCACTCGAGATGCTTTGGACCACAACTCCCAGAATCCCAAGCCTAGAGTGCCAATGACAAAGGACAGTGGGAGTTGTGGCCTAAAACATCGGGAGTGCTGAAGGTTCGCCACCACTGGCCTATAATGATGGAGGGAAAACTGCTGGTTCTATATCCTCTGGGTTAAAACCGACCACTATTAAGCCTCAGCCTGATTCTTCCATCCTGCCATCTCCACACTGGAACAGTAATGAAACTAAAGTGCCCATGGTGCCAACATATAACCAGGATGATTTGGGGACTTTTCCCATTTTTGCTATTTCCCCTCAAGCTCTGCAATGCTCCAAGTCCACTGAAGAACACTAAGGATTTGAATGCTTGTATTTTGTGGTCCAACAAAGGCATTTCCCAACCCATGTTTTGGATTATGATCCACCAAACTGATGAATAGGGAAGGACTATGATGTATAAAGTCTTCCTCTTCCCATAGAAAGCAAATTATGTCAAATCACTTTTTGTAAAAAGAATATGCCCACACTTATTATTCTCCATTGCTGGTTGCTTGGAAAGACACCTACCAATCCTAACAGATTTCACTGCCAGGGAACTCCTTGTATACAAATATGCATATGACTCAAATGCTTCCTTTCCTGCCAAGTAGGGCTTCCATATCAATAGACAAATATTCCAACTATTTCAGATTAAGGCTGCCTAGACAGCCATGGAAATGAAAAATACAGCTGCCCACTCAAATGTGTCAATGTGATGGCTGAATTGGACGTAACAGGCATCCTATCTGTGCCACAGGGGATGTCCCTTAATTTACATAGCTTGTAGTAGCATCCCAATATCTAAATCTTTCCCTAGCTGCAGATTCAAGAATGAAAAGCAAGCTGATAAAGACAGGTGGTCAAGTCTGGGAAACAAAATCATTGAGAAATATGTAATTCAAGTTCATCATGAAGATACAGTTCTCAGCGCCTGGCTTAATTCAAAATCTCTCTGGGTGTTCCTACTAGCAATGAACCACCCTGCTCTTCCTGGTGCTGCCTCTACAGCTGAGCTACTTAAAATGGAGTGAGTTACATTCATTGCTGCTGATTCAACTCTTCTGTAAACCTATTACAATGTTCCCCTGCCCTTTCATATACTGCGGTCCCAGTATATCGCAGGACCACAGTACAGTATATGAAAGGCAAGGCCCCCTGGGGCAAGCTGCATGGGCCTGTTGGAGGCCTCCTGCACTTACCCCAGGCATGGTGCTGCACCGAACGGGCCTCCCACAGGCTTGCCGGGCCTGTTGGATGTCCAAAAGTGCTTTCCAGCGAATCGTGACTTCTGGAAAACCAGGACTGACTTCCGGATCACCGGAAAGCACTTCTGGGGCCTCCAACAGGCCCGGGAAGGCCATTGGAGGCCCGTTCGGGGCAGTGCAAGGCCTCATGTAAGTGTAGGGGGCCCCAGACAGGCTTCCCCAGTCCCGAGCCAACCCAGCATCTGCATATTGCGGATTTTCAATTATTGCAGGTCAGGTCGGGTCCCGAATCCCCGTGATAGGTGGGAGGTTACTGTACACAGGCTGGCCTTCTCATTCGGCAAAACAATGCCGCTTCCTCCAGCTGCAGCAGGGGCATCTCCCCAGTGGTCTGCTCTTGAACCTCTGGCTGTTCTCCTCTGCAAGAAAAGAGGTCTGTGTAAGCCACGCAACCTTTTCCTCCCTGCCCCCAACCACCTCCAAAAGTATCCATAGGGATGTGATTTTGGTAGCTCCCAGTCCCAGAAGTCACCTACAGTTCCCCAGCCAGGCTTCTGGGGATCAGAAGAAAAGAAAGAATAAGGCAAAAGGAAGGTCTTCCTATCTACCTCCACTATCCGCTTTATTACATGTGCTTTAGTTGGGAAGCAGAGAAGAGCATCTCGGTTGCATTGCTTGCTGGAAGTTAACTCACATCTCCATGGGAAGGTAGTTTATTGAGACGCTCCCCCTATAGAATTGAAAGGGTAGTGAGACTACCCTTTCCACAGAGCAGGGATGGCGAACCTTTTAGAGACCGAGTGCCCAAACTGTGATTCAAAGCCCACAAATGTTTCACAAAGTGCCCACACAGCAATTTAACTTGAATACAGGTGGCTGTGACAGGGCGATGTTGGGTGCCCACAGAGAGGGCTCCAAGTGCCACCTTTGGCACCCATGCCATAGGTTCGCCAACACTGCCATAGAGCATTGAGGCAACTCTTGGCAAGCAATGTGATTGGACATTGTTGATGGTGTTCCCTTGGGCCTCCCAGCCTAAGCACGGGTAGTGAAGCAGGTGGCCTGTTTTAGCAGACTTGGGTGCACAAATGGAGGCATGGCGTGGTCCTCTAGCCATTAATGGTGCTTAGCTCTTGCCAACCTTAGCCAACGGTGAATGATGATGGAAGTTGTGATCTAGCATCGGGGGGGGGAGCAGGAGGAGCACGTATCTCCAATGCCAGTCTTTGCAAATAGTGTTGACAATTTGTGGATGACCCGAAATGCCATTTGTCACTTGTTGTTCTTCACAGGGGACAAAACAGAACCTTCTGTCAGTTAAGACCTGCTCTACTCAGGCACTACTCTTGTCTGTTGCTTTCTGAGTCACTGGCAAGATAATAATATACTGTATCATCTAATTTAAGTTTATTTGTTATCACTGTTGGTCAGGAGAATGTAGAAACATTTCTCCCTCCTTTATCCCGACCTATTAAAAAGCACTGCAGACCAAGATTGGAGAACTTGTGGCCTTCTAGTTGTTGTTACTAGACTACAACTTCCATCACCCTGGCTATCCTGGAGGGGCTGAAGACAGCTGGAGTCCAAGATCATCCCCACTCCTGCTGTAGGCATCCAAGCCACAGGATTATATACACAGTGTGCATCCAAGCTGTTCAGGCAATTAGAGCAGGGCAAGGCAGTCAAGAACTCACAATAAATCAGGAAAAACAGCACCACTACACACGGTTTCTCTTTCACTGTGCTGAGCAAGCACCAACCCAAAAGGAAACAAGAAGCATGTTTCTAGGAAAACACCCAGTAATTTCAGAAATGACATATATATATATGGTCCTGGTGAACATCATTTGCTCTCTAGAACCTGAGACCAGGGTGTTTATTTTTAAATTTCATTTCCAGGAATCCTGCAACCAGTGTGGCAGTTTCTGGGAACTGTAGTCTATACAATTCCACAAGATTTGGTTTTCACTGACAGCCTTAATGGATTCCTCTGAACTGGTGGTATTTATTTATTTATTTATTTATTTATTTATTTATTTATTTATTTATTTATTTATACAGTTTATATACCGCCCGTCTTCCTAAGGGAACTCCGGGCGGTTTACAACGACTATGCAACACAGCAAAATTACAAAGACAGCAAAGTAAATAGTAACTAGACTAATGAAAGCAGACAAAAGCAACAACAGCAGATGGCGGGACTGAAGGGGAAAAAAAAACCACTGTTAGGGTCACCCAAACGCCTCCCGAAAGAGAAGGGTTTTCACGCCTTCCGGAAGGCAGGCAGGGACTCTGCAAGGCGCACTTCTGCTGGAAGATGATTCCAGAGGGTCGGGCCCGCCACAGAGAAGGCTCAGGCACGGGTGGAAGTTTTCCGAGCCTCCCTGGGCGTGGCCACGCGCAGCATGTGTGCCCGCGATAACCTGGTCGGACGGGCCGAGGTTGATCGCTGGTCGATCCGCTCCGTCAGGTAGCCAGGTCCTAGGCCATGGAGGGTTTTGTAAACCAAAACCAGGACCTTGAATCTAATTCGGGCTGCAACGGGTAACCAATGCAGGCGAGCCAGAACTGGGGAGATGTGCTCAAATTGGCGCACACCCGCCACCAGCCTGGCCGCTGCATTCTGGACCCGCTGCAGCCGCCGAATGAGAGTCAAGGGCAACCCCATGTAGAGCGCGTTGCAATAGTCCAATCTCGAGATCACCAGCGCCTGGACCACTGTTCTGAGGGAGTCCCCATCCAGGTACGGGCGATTCGACGAAGATGGAAAAAGGTGGCCCTGGACACGGCGGACACCTGGGCTTCCATGGTGAGCGCCGGGTCCAGGGCTACACCCAGATTCCGGACAGAGAGAGGGCTACAGGTAGCCACTTAACAACCATAGAGAAGGTGGCAGGTGATGGTGGCAGGAGAACATGAGTTCAAGGCCAGCACTTTGACCACCCATGGCTGACCCTGTTTGCCAGAGCACCCTGATTTTCTATTTAATTTTATTTTTTATGAAATCTTTTGGTCAAGGGGAAGGATAACCGGGCTCAAGCACAGCTAAAGATAAGCTCTCGGAGTGTGAAGGTGTGCAGGTATGTGGGTGTAGCTCCTTGACTCTTGACTAATGTGAGGCGTTCCCTTTGGGGCCATAAAAACGGTGAACTCTGCTTTACTGATTCACCTGGCATGCCTTCAGTACAGGATTGCATCCTAAAGCTGCTGCAGTGCAGCTCCTTTTGATACAGAGCAAACCAGGCCATGGATGATGATAGTACTGCCATCAAAGCATTGAGGGGAGGGAGGGGGTCAAGGTGCACATCTGAGCAACATGCCCACTCCTTTGAAGGCAGGGCAACCCCATCCTGGACAGATGGAGCTACTTCAAGGTGCTGGGGGTGGTTGGGATTTCACTTGACTAAAACTGCCACTATCTTGATGATTAAATTTCAGCTTTGTAGCTGGTGTCCACGCTCAAACTGATTCTACAGCCTCGACCCTGGTAGATCGTGGCTACTGCCTCTCCCAGAGGCTGGCTGAGCCCTCCCACCTTACTTCCATCTCCAGACTGCTTTGGCTTGTAAGCCCCCAAACTCTGATGGAAAAAAGGCCTTTGCAGCCACAAATGTAGGACAGGCAGCAATCAAACTCCCCCTGCTCCATTTGCAAGGGAAGTGCTACTCAGGCCCTTCAAAAGATGGCACAGTAGATGGAGAAAGAGGGAAGGTGCCAAATATCCTTTCTGCTGTTCCCCTCCTCAAGTATCATGCTATTAAGCTCCAGTTTCAAATATATATTTATTATAACTTCCAAAGAATGGAATGCCACTTTTTGGGGAAAAGCTCACTCATTACACAGTATAAATGCTTAAGAAGTATTTTCTGATGTCCTTACTTAATGCCAAGGAAGTCCATTGCATATTCCCTATCCTTTTTTCCGTCAATGTTTGTTGCTAGAGATGGGCACGAAACGAGCAATTTTTCGTTTTCGTTTTCATTTTTTCGTTTCGTTACGTAACAAAAAAAAAATGAATTTTGTCTCCAAAATGAAACGAAACGAAACGAAACAACAGAAATTTTGTCGTGTGTTTCGTTTTCCTTGCGGCAAATACATTGAACTGTAATGCATGCTAACGAAACAGTAATTTTTCATTTTCATTTTTCATTTCGTTACGTAACGAAACGAAAACAAATTTTTTGCAAAAATTTCACAAAAAACGAAAATGAACCAAAACAGACCCCTAAACGACAAACAACAAACGAAACACCATTTTTGAGCCGTGCCCATCTCTATTTGTTGCATTTGGGGTGGGGCTGGGGGGAGGGTTCTGAAGAGTGTTAAGAGAGTGGCACAAAACTTGAATGTTTTCTATCCAAACGCCTGTAAAAATACTGGGAAATGCTTTTTTCCCCTAGATTACAATGTGAGCATTTTAATGACTGAAATCTAACCTTTGTAGACAAGCAGTGGGTTGCTTTGCATCAATTAGTTTTATTCTTATTGCCCAGATATTTATTTCAACAACATTTTGAAAGTTCAGTGCTGTATCGCTGTTGATAGTGCAGTGGTCACCTTCTGCATCCTATATCCCCACAACCATGCACACTGTGTATATAATCCTGTGGCCTCCATTTTGCAGTCCTTGTGCCTGAAATGGATTATAGTGCGCAGACACACTGTAATCATTGTGTTACATTTAGAGGTCTTTTTTAAAATTAAAAAAACAACATCATTTTGTAATTCTTATCTCTCTCACCTGCCTTTGTATGCTAGCAGCCCGGGCCATAAAATGTTGGCCTAGTACATCAGAAAAGGATAAATTCCCATTTTAAATAATTAAACTATTATATCCTGATGGATAAATACTTCTGGTGCCCTGCCTTTTACATGTTACGGTCCCATACTCACACTATGAGGATGAATGGAGGTGTCCTTGGTGCTACCCATTTTGAAAGAAGCCTGCCTACACCCTAATCCTACGATACACAGGTTGATGCAGAGGAAGCCACGCCATTCATAGCAATTGCCAGCTAAACTAACCAACCTCCAAACAGAAGAAGCACCTGTCTCTCTGTCTAATTCACGTTGTCCTTCCCTTCTTAGGGCCAGAGTTCACTGAACTGCATGAGTCTGTTCCATCAAGTGTGTCTGGATAGAGACTAGGAAAGTATTCGGGTTCTTTTTGGGGTTTGTGGGGGGTGGGGGGGAAGGACAGGGTTTGTAGTCATGGTGGTGCGTTTTTTTCCGACCATATTTCCAGAATCTCTCAGTCAACATGACCAATAGCTGAGGCATCTGCAGTGTAGACCAAAAATATTAACATTTCCAAAAATATTAACATTTCCATGCTCTGTATTTAGAAGAAATTAGATAAGTCAGCTGCAGACGGCCACTTTACTGGGATCGCTCTAGTTTGTACAGAGATAAATGATTGATGATGATGATGATGATGATGATGATAATGAATGAATAATAATAATAATAATAATAATAATAATAATAATAATAATAATAATAATAATAATAATAATAATAATAATAATAATAATAATAATAATAATAAGGTGCTGCCTTGTCATGGCAGGGATCTTAACTGGTAGGTCCAACCTTACCAGAGAGGTCTCGACAGAGGAACAGAACTAAGTGCACCCAGCAACCCATGAATCATGATGAAATATAATATAAAGAAGCCTATACCGGCTCGGTTGTTGCCCAGGTTAACAAGGACCGTGATGGGTGTTGATGAACCTGGACATCTGTCGATAAATGGGCTACAGGTCACGGGTCCCATTGCTGAGCAACCAGGGCATGGGCCTGTAGAGTTACTGGAAGCTGAACCATCTCAGAAGCAGCAGAAATATACTTTGCCGGAGAATCAGGCAATCATAATAAATGTGCTATCAATTCTGTCAGTTCTGATTTATGATGGCCCTTTTCAAGATTTTCCAGTCATAGAATGCTCAGAAGCAGTTTACCATTCCTTTCTTCCGGGAATGCCTTGGGATGGTGCTGCTCGCCCATTAAGGCCACACAGGCTGGCTTGACTCACTGGAGGCACAGTAAGGAATTGAATTTCCAACCTCTGGCTCTGCAGTCAGATGCCTAAACCACTGAACTACGAAAGCTGAAAGCTGAAACATCTGGAGGGCCAAAGGAGTCTCACCCCCTGCTGGACATCTTTGGCTGTTGAACTGGAAAAGAGTTAGTGGATTTTCCCTTGCATGACCAGTTTAAGTGGCAGCAGGGGCGTATCTAGGAGGGGCAGAAGGGTACATCTGCCCCAGGCACAGCAATCTGGGGGCGCCTGGAGGGGGAGCAGGAGGAGGAAGCCGTGCACCCTCCCGCCGCCCAGCAGTCCTCCCCTCCCGCCGCCCAGCAGTCCTCCTTTTCCTAAGGCTTGGTGACGGCACCCCCTCCTCCGCCTCCACCGCCGCTTGCACAGCAAAGCAGGCAAGCAGACAGTAGTGTGGTGGCTGCAGCACCCTCCTCCTCCTCTTCCTCGCCTTGGTGGGAGAGGTGTAAGGCACGTGCGCACACCCACACCCACACATAAACGTCCGCTCGTGCGCACATACCCACCCCACGCCCACAGGGTTCAGCCCCCATTGTTGGGTGGATACGATGTGGCGGGGGGGTGGAAGGAAGGGTGCAAAAAACCAAACTTTCCCCCCAGACGCTCCAAATCCTGGCTACACCTCTTTTTTCTCTCTATAGCATTATACCTGCTACTGGCCATGGGAAGGAATTGGATGTGTTGGTCATGTGTGCTTAGAATTCTTCTCCTCTAGAGAGAGTTTGATGGTGTTATATGCCATCAAGTCACTTCCATGTTATATCAACCCTAGCAAGGTTGTCAGGAGGAATAAGAGGTCTAACTGGTGAACCACAGATGCCAGAGCGGGTGAAAATGATTTTGGGTGGCAGCAACAGATTTGTCTTGACAACACATTGCCATGACCCTTCAAAACGTACTGTCATTCTCCAGTTTTCCTTCTTTCGTGCTTCCAATATGTTTTTTTCCAACTATTGTTTCCTGTTCATCACAGGTAGTGTTTGTTTATTTATAAAGATACTTATGACAACAGATGCAGTTTGTCACAAAATGTTATTCCTTCATGTGCCAAACAAAGACTTTGCGGCATGCGAAATGTGCTTGACATTTCATTTGTGAGCCAGTAACTTGGTCTTTGAAAGCTGCCTAGATGCCCTAAGACCTAAGTACATCCGATCTCGCCTGATTTCGGAAGCTAAGCAGGGTCGGCCCTGGTTAGTACTTGGATGGGAGACCACCAGGGAATACCAGGTGCTGTAGGCGCCTGGAGTAGGAACTGGCAAACCACTCCAGTATTCCTGCCAAGAAAATTCCATGGGCATGGGGTCATGAAGGGTCAGTCACGACTGTAACGATACAACACACACAACGCAACTTGGTCTTTGAACTTTATTCAGCTGTTCCATTACAGCACCCTCCTTTATCATATTTCATTGCGCTAACATAAAGATAATGTGAATTATTACCCTTGATTGACAAAGAGAGGCCAGGGAACATGCATGCTATTCCTAAGAACAAGAAAAACAAGAACTGCATAATGGATGAAAGTGAAACTAATGGATTCACCGATATCTGCATGTAATTTTACAAAGGCGCTGTAAGTCTAGTTTAAATAAAAAGGCAGAACTAAAAATAAGCAGTGATTCAGTTCCATAGCTTTGTTAATTGTTTGCATAGCTGCATAATTCTTAGACCTTTAGCCACAAACTATCTTTAGGGCCAGAGTTTTCATCCATAAATCAGGCTAAAAATGGCCTTTATCTGACAGAACAATTAAATCCAGTGTTAATTCCAACTAGTTTAGACCCTTGGAAATCCAATAAATTTCAGTTATTCAAAACACTTCCAGTTCATGACTGTGAGATATTGTGTTTCTGTATTCAACAAGAAATATTGTTGCACAGAGTTTACACAACAAAAGGAAGCCTGAATGTTGACAACACAGAGGGCAGCAGTCAGGATGGTTTATGAGATACCCTCTATTGGTCATTACCTTCCATAAGGTGACCTTGAACGAGTGAACATTCCAAAAACTGACTCCTCCCCCCCCCCATTTGTTAGCCATTTTTCACCCAAAGACAAAGAAATCATCATGGTTGGTTTTCAACAATCAGTCTACTGTATAACCGACAAGTAATGGGCATGTCTTTTGTAAAGTTAATAGCTATTCATTGTCCATTCAGGACCAAACCGCTCTCAAATAATTTATATTATACCGCATTTAGTTTGCAGCAATGCACCATTTCTAGGCCAAGCCCTTCTGTTCCAGATACTGTTAGGGTTTCAGCAAAGCTGAGAGGAAATAGGGAAGCCTCCGAGAGATGTTCCATGATACAGTATTATAGCCACTGCTACTCAGAAGGTCCTGGGGCCTCAGCTATGTGGACCATGGTACCATTGCTATTACTGTAAACTGTATATGTCTTGGGTGGGGGAGGTAATTTAATCTAGGAGAACTCCATGCAACTGTTTAGAGTAGCTTATAGGCGTAAAGCGTATTGTTTCTTGCCCCCTTTGATTGTTATTCTATGCTCTCCTTCTGGCTTCCATGTTCCAAGTCATGCATCTCATCACATGAATATATATTCTTTACATATATGTCTTTTCCTGTTATTGCTGCTATTTATTCTACTTCTTTTTGAACAAGTTGTTGTGGCGAAAAGAGTTAATACAAGTATGAATATTCATGACTCTGTTTTGAATAGCCAATCACCAAGCTGGTGGGAGTGGCTAAGAATGTTATATATTGGAACGTAATGGGTGATGGACAGTTCAGTTTGAGTTGAGTTAAGTTCAGTTTGTGTTCAGTTCAGGTTAGAGCTGAGAGGAGTTCAGTTAAGAGAGCTGAGACTCAGTTATATTGTCAGTTGGTCAGGTGGGAGATCCTGCCACTGAAAAGGGTCTGGTTTACAAAGGAAACACATTATTATAAGAATTCATGTATGCAGTACCATAACATCAGCTAAAGCTATCATAATACTGAACATCTAATTGTAAACCAATAAATGTGTCATGTTTGTTTTAAAACTATATTACCTGGTGTGACTCTCTCTCTCAAATACATACAAGTGTCCAGATTAAACTGGTGGTGGCAGTGAAGGGAAACCCAGTGTGTGAAAGGGGCACATCACAGTTGTGTCCTTCTTTGTTTGGATTACACATGATTGCATTGACTGATTTCATAAAAACACCAGTGTTCTCCATGTTGCTTTTCAGCCCTCATAATGGATTTTTCTTTTTGTTCTTGCGTGCTCTTTGCAGCTCTAATGTTACCTTTTTAATGTTCTAAGATGCCTCTTCAAATCCCCTGTTCTTAAGCTTGAATATGTCTTAAATGTTCTGGACAGTATATTGTCCCTCATTATTGTAAGCCACCTTGGGTCCTTTTCCAAGGAGAAAGATGGGGTGGGAAATATTCTAAATAAATAAATAAATAAATAAATAAATAAATAAATAAATAAATTCTACACAAGGCAGCTGATGGAGATCTTCAAGGAACATCAGCAGGCCCAAAACTTAGCAGCTAGATTGCTAATTGGGGCTGATCACAGGGGCTGATAGCCCCCCATTACTGCAGTTCCACTGGCTGCCAATCCCTTCCCAGGCAGAATTCAAAGTAATGGTTCTATTCTAAGCTATACAAGTCCTAAACTGCGGTCTCAAATGCCATCTCTCCCATTATGAGTCTGCTCAAGTGAGACTCATAAGGGTCACCCGGCAAGGCCTTTCTCACAGGTGCATTTGGTGAGGATATGGGAGAGGACTTTGCTCGTTGCTGCTCCCAGTCATTGGAACTCCCTTCCTACAGGGTGTCCCACCTTTCCCCCGTCAAGCACAACTACCATCTCACAAGCAGAGGAAAGAGTAACAAATCTAGCCAGGCCATCTGCTCTGAACAGAAACTTGGTTGCAGTAATAAATGTTTTCATGAAACACAGCTGAACACCTTTGGCTGCCAGTTGCTCAGTGTAGAGTCCACCACAGAAAAACTGATAAGTCAAGCCTATTTCTAAAGCTGGCCACCCATTTTCCCCAAGCCTGGATATGTTGCTTAAGATCACAGGAAGATTATACCGAGTCAGAACTTTGGCCCGTCTAGCTCAGCGCTGTCAGTTCTGATGGGCTGAACCTCTCCAAGGCGTCCCACAAGATTCGTGCCTAGCCCTATCTGCAGATTGCTGGAATTGTACTGTCAAAAGGTCATCCATCCAAAAGCTAAGCAGGCCCAACTCTGCTTAGCTTCCAAATTCAAGCAAGAGCTAGGGAGGTGTTCCTTGTTTACGAACAATCATCCCTAAAATTGTAAACTGCCCTGGGTCCTCTATGGGAGAAAGGTGAGATGAAATGAAATCATTCCCCATCTAGCTCATGCCACCTGGTCACTTCTGGGAGTTGACATCCAAAATGTTAACACTTGACTTCACTAGATGGTAGAGAAGTAGATGAGCAGCCATTCTGGGGGTCAACTAACAACATACAATTGTAGTGTTTTAAAAAAATAAAATAGAATTTTTATTTCAGCGAATAGCAACTTTCACTATCCAAACAAAATACAAACTTGGGGGGTGTACAGAAAACAAAGCCCAATGTCGCTATTGTTTATGGAATGCCCCATTCCTTCTTTCTGAGTTACAAAAAACAGAATTCTGCATTCTGGGAGTCTAATCTGACAGACAGACCTTTAAATGTGATTCCCCTAGAAGACAAACCTTTTTGTCTCCAACAGTATTTGTTTGATTATTTTTGCAGCCGGGGTGGGGGTGGGGAGGAGGGAGATGGGGGTGGGGGGCAAAAATGGGGAGGGAGGAGGGGGAAAGCACTGGTGCAGCTTTCTTTTTGTACAGAATGCAGAATTTTGGGTTTTGTAGTCCCCAAAAATGCCTAGTTGCTGGATCAGTGATGGCAATTCCCTATTTCCTTCAACTCATTTTGGCTAACGTGCCTCTTGAAGGCCCACTGTTCCTTGTTGCTGGCGGGGCGAGCCAGTACCTGCCTATTCGGGGGGCACCTCTCTCGCCTCTGCCTCCGGCTCTCTCGGGCGGGCTCTCTCTCTCTCTCCCGAGGGCTCTCTCTCTCTCTCTCTCTCTCTCTCTCTCTCTCTCTCTCTGCACTCCTGGCTATTTGATTTAATTGCTCCTTAGTCACTTCCATGTGCGCTTGGTGGCTCAGTGGGCTAGAGCACTGAAACTATCGGCTGCAAAGCTGGCAGCTTGGCGGTTCAAATCCCAGGTGTCACACAGGGGAGTGAGCTCCTGCCAACCTAGCAATTCAAAAGCATATAAATGCAAGCAGATAAATAAGTACCCATAAATAGCAAGATGGTAAACAGTGTTCTGTGTGCAGAAATCTGTTCAGCCTTGCTGGACACATGGCCACAGACTCGCACAACACTAGCTCTTTGACTTCAAAACGGAGATGAGCACCATAAATCCCAAGAGTTGTTCTGTGTGCAGAAATCTGTTCAGCACACATGTGCAGGACTTCAAAACATTTAGAGTTTACCTGTCACTTCCTGTTCCTTTTTCATGTCTTCTGCTGCTCTCTCTGTCTTGGCTTTCTGGGTGTCCCCCACACCCACACACACATACCTTTATATTCCCCCATCTGGTGCCCCTTTCCTTTGCGCAGTTCACCTTCCAAAACAGGCATTGCATTCTTCCCGGTTGTGTTTCCACAAAGAGGGCAGCAGCCTGCCAGTGACACCAGGTGAGGAAAAGCAGCAAGTGAGGTTGCATTGAGGACACCTACATCACATCACCTTTTCTTTGTGGCTCACTCAGCACCTTGTCATGAGCACTTAGGGCCTTTTTACACGACCCCTAAGATCCCCTGGTCCCTTAAATTTGGACCAGAGATCTTGAGGGTTTGTCGCTCTCCCTGCGTTCCCACCCCCTCCGCACTTCCTTATTCTGTCTGCGTGAGGGGAGAAAAAAAGGGAGAAAAGAATGCACTCTTACCTCCGGAGTGCCAGTGGAAGTTGCTCCGACCCCCCCCCCCGTCACTTCCTGGTTCCTCTTAAAGGGGCGGGAGGCAAAAGAAAAACAACAAAAAGAAGCGAGGAGAGCCCGGCCCTCTCCGCATCAAAATTTTACACTCTCCCAGAGCATGCGCTGGGTCGCGCTTAGGTGGGCGGGGTCACACTTAATTTTCTGTTAGCTCCGGAGCTGGTGGGGAAACATTTTTAAGCTCTGGAGCTGGGAGCCATTTGCAGCGGAGCTTAGGGGTCGTGTATAAACGCCCTTAGTCACAGGAGCCATCCTATTGGCTACCTGTTGCTCACTGTTCAGCAGAGATTACCTCTGTGTTTGCCCTGTTATCATGAACACTTGGGGGTATCTGCAAAGGCCAGGAATGCCTTCTGCCCATTTGCCTCAACATCTGTAAACACACTAACAGTGACATCCAGAAGTTAGCTGTTGCTCTCAAAGCTTCAGAAAGAGACTTTCTTTGGACTAGAGCTTCCAGAAGCTCTTGGCCACCATGGGCACCGGTTGGCAGAGTCTGGTCGCTGGTTTCCATAACGAGTAACATTTCCAATCTGCCTTCCTTTTATGGACCTTCTTCTTTTCTTTGTGCGAATCTTTGATGTCTTTGAATGTGGCTATAAGCTGTATCAAAGAGGCACAGCTAGATTACTGAGACTGGTGATTCTTCTGTGATGCTTTCCAAACTCACTCATGTCAATTGTGACAAATGTAATCATCCCAGTGGCTGAGTGTCTCTACCAATATGGGTTAGCAGGTTGCCCTTCTGCTTTCTGTTCATCTGCTGACCTCAGAAGGAGCTCCCTTATGGTTCCATTTTCTCCATTTTTGACCAAGGATGGAGAATATGTACTCCATTATATTTTGTTAGATTGAAACTCCCATAATATTCACCACTGACTAGCACAAATGGGCACTGCAGCCCACCACATGTTTCAGGAAGTACTTCCGGCTCATCTCTGCCCTAAAGGGTTAATATACTTACATAAGCCATGCTGGATCAGGCCCATCTAGTCCAGCTTCCTGTATCTCACAGTAGCTCCACCAAATGTGTCTGAGAGAGCAAGAGACTAGATATCTGTCTCCTGATACTACTCCCCTGCATCTAGCCCTTGAAGTACCCTGGTTTTAAGCCTGGAGCTTAAACTTGGTTCAGAAGACAACTGAATGAAATGAATGAATAATTTGTTGATTACATTGATATTCTGCCTTGCTTACACAAAGAGGGCTCAAAGCAGAGTACAGTTAAATAGAACAAGTATAATTAAATATATAACAAAAATTTATTTAAAAAATAATTTAAAAGCAAAATAAACTGTGCTGCTTCTATACTGCCCCATAAAACTAAAAGCACTCCCTGGATGGTTTATAAAATTAAAATACATTGCCTCACTCATTTTACCAGCCTTGGAAAGCTGGATGGTTTATAATCTATCAAAATTATCAACTCAGGCTGAGTTATGACGGATCATTGACAGCTCCTTTCCCCAATGTGTGAAAGCTGAAGAAGGCTCCATGCTAGGGATTATCAAAAAGGGGATGGAAAATAAAACAGCCAACATTATAATGGTTATCAATAGTAAGGCCCCACAATTCTGGTCACCGCATCTCAAGAAAGACATAGTGGAACTACTAAGAGCTAAAATGATTATGACTCCCTTATGAAGAAAGCAAAAAATTGGGCCTCTTCAGTCTGCTTGAGGGGGATTTTGAGACGACTACAAAAGAATGCAGGGTATGAGTAAAGTGGATAGAGGGAAGCTCTTCTCCCTCTCTCAAAATACCAGAACTAGGGGACATACACTCAAATTGAGGGCAGAGTAAGAACTGACAAAAGAAAATATTTTTTTCACCCAGCGCGTTGTAAGTCTATGGAACTCCCTGCCACAGGATGTGGTGATGGCATTTGCCTTCAAAAGGGGATTGGACAGATTCCTAGAGGAAAAGTCCATCACGGGTTACAAACCATGATGGAGATGTGTAATCTCTTAAACCAGGGTACTTCAAGGGCCAGATGAGTGGTATCAGGAGACAGATATGTCTCATGCGCTCCCAAACGCATCTGGTGGGGCCGCTGTGAGATACAGGAAGCTGGACTAGATGGGCCTTTGGCCTGATCCAGCATGGCTCTTCTTATGTTCTTATGTTCTTATGTTCTTACTGTACGAGCGGCTCTACTAAGAGCAATATGACGCAAGAGCAGAAAATTGTTGCTGTTTTAACTGCTGCCTTACAAACTTTAGATGCAGTCTGCTCTACTTACATTTTTTTTTTAGATTTGGCTCCTCTACTTAACGAGTTGCTTGACTTATGAGCATGCATTCAGAACGGATTAAACTCGTGAGCAGAGGTACCACTGTGCTTGGGATTGAACCCAGGCCATCAGAAGAGTTTAACCACTGTGCCATGAAGAACATATAAAATAAAACTGAAAGAGTAAGATCTGCTAAATGCCCCTAATATCTTTTTTAAAAACCCACACAGCTAACACAAGCTTCCTGAATGGGCTATTCCAGGTTCGGGGTGGGGGGGGGAGGGTTTCCTGGGTTTTTAAAAGTCTGAAGAGGCAACTCTTCCAAATAGAATAAAACCTGTACTGAGAGTGGCAAAACAATTCTCCAAGCATCCTGAAAACTGACAAGTCTTTTTAAATAAATAAATAAATAAATAAATAAATAAATAAATAAATAAATAAATATGCCAGCTGTATATTTATAGAAACCTCTCATGGATTGCAGGGTGTAGCCGTCACTCTGTGGGCGGTGATCTGCCAGGGCAAGCCTAGGCTTGTTTTCAGAGGATTCCTGATCTAGGACACCCACTGGACAAGCCTGAGCTTGTCCAATTCGTAAATGTTCAGTGTGTCTGGAATGGAAACAAAAAAAGCAGCCTCACCCCTTGGAAACAAATGCCTATATTCAGATTTAGTCTACAAAGAATGACACAGACCCTCTGTCATTTGATTCGAACTCTTCAGCATCATAGCTTCATAGAGGGCATTATTTTTTATTTTAGGACTCCAGCCCTAAAGCTAGGGAATGTTTCCTGTGTGGACTATCAATCCCTGGATCCCCTGCCAACATAGCATCTGGGGATGCTGGGAGCTAGAGTCCGGAAAGGGAACTGTTCCAACCTCTGCCCAAATCTTCCTCCTAGAGGGTCTTCCTGGACTCACCCCACCCACCCTGCCTGTAGAGTCAGCTGGCCCCTGTAACTACTATGTCACTGCTTCCCTGTTTGAGTGGTGGCACTGGCCTTCTCCCTGGAAAACAGGTGGCAGTTTGCCGAGAGGCTCTGTTTGTGTTTCGACAAGATTTCAGGATACAGTATATACTATGATTGCTCAGTGGTGACAGCATTGCTAGGTGCTCTGTGGGAGTGGCTCCTATCGCTGGGTTTGCTCCTGTTTTTCTGCTTACACTACTGTGCTTCAGACAGTGCCACCCACAATGTCTAGCACACCATCTTCTTAGTTACAGCTCCTCCGAAGCACGTATCATCTCAGTCTGGACCACATGACTTCCTAATGGACCTCCCAACGCTTAAAGCAGATGGCTCCGAAATTTAACATGCAAGTGTGTGCCTCTAGCAGCATGCAGAGATGATCCAAGATACATCCTTCTCAATATTGCTCTGTCCCTGCTGCTAAGAGCAGTGCCAAAACAGGCAGCTTGATCAGTAGGCCACAGAAGAAAAGGAGGAGCCGTTCCACAAGTCTCGGCTGGCTACATTTATTTATTTATTTATTTATTTATTTATTTATTTATTTATTTATTTATTTATTTATTTAGCTTATATGTTACCCACTACCCAAAGGTCTCTGGGCGGTTTACAATTAAAATAAACAATTCAAATAATTAAAACATTAAAAATGCCTATAAAATTAAAATGATAAAAACCTTTAAATACAATAAATACAATACATTAAAATACTACACTAAAATTGCCTTCAGGACCCACAATAACCAGTTTAAAAACTTCTGGAACAGCAATGTTTTTACCCGGCGCCAAAATGTCATCAGAGTTGGCGCCAGGCCGGTCTCACTTGGGAGGGCATTCCATAATCTGGGGGCAGCTGCCGAAAAGGCCCTATACCTACAAGCCATCCCTTTCACCTCCTTGAGGGATGGCTCTTTCAGGAGGGCTCCCTGGCTAGATCTTAATTGCCAGGAAGGTTCATATAGAAGAAGGCAGTCCTTCAGGTATCTAGGTCCTAAGCCATGAACCATTGGCCACCACCTGACTGCTTGTATGTAACGTGCAAAGAGGACAATCACATGTTTGAAATCAGATGCATATCATGCCAGTACATTCATCAGGGAAACCAGAACTGACTGCAACTCCTTTTAGTGCATAATGGGTTTTAGTACACAAGGCAAAGAGAGCATCTATTTTGGCAGTCAAGGTCAGTGGGAATGGTGACATCCGCCATCCAGTTGCACCCTAGTCCTTGTCTTGCCTTGTAGATAAGAACCACCACTTAACAAGGAGGAGTTGGTAAGCTGCACTGGAACATTCACAGGGCCTACCACAGGACTTGCTATAGGCAGATCCCCCCCCCCCAAATGGTGAGGTCCCCAAACTGCTCAGAGGAGGAGCCACCTCCGAAAATATCCCTGTAACTGCCTCTCTTGATGGCTCCAGGCCAACGGTAGTTAGAAGCGGGTTTACAGCCCACAGCAACTGGCATTGTAACGATCAGAGAAGCAGCAGATCTGGTAGCTTTTTGTCCTTAAAGAGGTTTTGTTTTGTTTTGTTCTCCACGAGGCCCGGGGAATTTTTTGAGAAGGATATCCAGGACCAGAGTGGTAGGTTTTAGACGGTGCAGAAAGACACCTTTGTCTGGTGGCTCCTTGACAGTTAGGCCACGAAAAGTTGAGCCAGGACTCACAACAATTGCTAACTCTTAAGATGCTGCAGCATGGTTCGGGGAAAGAAATTACAATATGCTCTGGAGAGAGAGAGAGACTGCCGCAGAGTTAGGGGACCGCGTAACCAGCGTGACGGAGCGCTGCGCCCCTCCGTTATCTGCGTATTGTCGAGATAAACGCGGATGGGCGTTCTCCGCTTTCCTTCGGCCTGATCAACGTTCCAGCATCAAGCGAAAGTTCCAAGGATCAGCGAAAGTTCCAAGGATCGAACGTTCGCTCGCCGGCGTTCTAGCCAGGTCGCTACAGGTAATGCGCGGGGGCGGGCGGGCCGACCGAGAACCTGCCGCGCACATGCGCTCTCGAGGCCCCGTCCGGCGACCTCGGCCACCGAGCGAGGGCGTCCGAGAGCAGCTGGCCGGAGGGAAGAGCGGCTGGACGGCGAAAGGCAGCGCCCGCCTCGGAGGGAGAGAAGGGGTGTAGGGCTGTGCTTGGCGGCCGCCTTAAAAGGCCAGCAGCGGTGGTGGTGGGGGTTCGAGGAGAGAAGCCCAGCGAGGGCAGAGGGAGGAGGGGACACCGCAACGGAGACGATCCCGCCGAGCGGACGGGGATTTTGGTTTGGGGATCCCAGCGGGAAGCGGCAGGGCTCGCTGAACCTGGCCGTCCGGATTGGGGGCTCCCGCTGCTCCAGACTCACCCGTAGGAGAGCGCTCGCCATCGCCTACGGTCGGCCAGCATGGGCGCCGGCGGGGACCAAGATCTCCCTCACCAGATGGCGAACGCCGCTGCCCGCGGAGACTTGCGCACCGTCCGGACGCTGCTGGAGAGCGGGCTGGACCCCAACGCGGCCAACCTCTTCGGCAGGACCGCGATCCAGGTGAGTCTCGTGGGGGGGGGGAGGGGGCGGTGTCAGCGATCCACAGGGGGCTTAAGGGAGGCGAAGGAGGACGGTCGTTTCCCACGCGAAGTGGCGAAGTCGTGGCCCTTCAGACCTGACGGGACGACAGCTCCCATTCGAAACTACAGCGGCCAGCGACCGGGATGATGGGACGTGCCGTCCTACAGATCCGTGGCCCTCATTTGGAAAAGGACTGCGGAATCAGGACCGTTCGGGGCTTTAAAAGAGCTTCTTGCCTTTGCCAACGTCCACAGTGAAGCTCTGTCCAGCGCGAGGTGCAGACCCGCCTGTCCCCCAGCGTTCCCTGCCTCGCCGCCTGTTTCACTACGCCTACAGTTGTGTCCGGACTTACCTGACTGTAAAACCAAGCAACGCCCAGCCCCCGGTCTCAAGCATCCAAAGCACCCGGAAGCCCCGCTGGGTTCAACTGATCTGAACCTCCAGGCTTGGCATATTTGAGATGGCATCCCAGACTTGCTTCCGTCTTCGGTCCGCCCAATTATTATTATTATTATTATTATTATTATTATTATTATTATTATTATTATTATTATTATTATTATTATTATTATTATTATTATTATTATTATAGCAATTCCACTCCCCGCCAGCTTCCATGGCTGAGCAAGGATTCGAACTCAGGCCTCCCGAGTCCTCGTCTTTGGACTCTGTCCACTCCATCAGGAAAACATCTGCCCAATGGAGCTGGTTAATGTTTACGGTACAGAAAAGGAGACCATAAAAAACTATCCTAAGAGCAAAAGGACAAGCGTCTCTGAACGGCGTCCGTCAAGGCTGCTGATCCGAACTGTTTCACACACGCTGTAAGAAAAAAAGAAATCTAAACGTAACCCCAGCCAAGCAGCTGCGGGGCCAAGTCAAGAAGACTCTCCCAGATCCCTCGTAGAAGAGCCGTTGTGGCGCCGTGTGGTGGGAGTTGGCGCAAAGAGAGCCAGGCAGAATACCTGCTTTAAATCCCCGCCCCGCCCATGCGCATCGAACCTGTCTTTAAAGCTCCGTGTAGCAGAGGTTTGTTTGAAGGATGAAAATATCAATGCACCTGGGCCGCCCCGTTGCAAGAAAGGCGCATTTTAAGTGTGAAATTATAACCCCAAAGGCCAGCCGATCTCTAGCGTGCCTGGACGGTGAGGAGGGACCGGTGAAAGCGATCTCGGACAGGTCCTTGAGAGCCCTCCGCCTCCCCTTCGCTCCCGAACTGCGCTTCCAGGAACCAGAGGTAGCAGCATCCTTGGCGGAGCCTTCGCGGCTGGCTACAGCCCAGCTCCGTGCCCAAGCCCGGCGCGCAAGTCAACGATCTCCGGTGTGAAGCGTTTGGCGCTTCGCGAACTTGGACAACCGCTTCCTTGCCAGGATGTAGCCTTAGAAGAGGACAAGCGTGGCGGCTCGAGGTCTGACCGATTAATGTCGTTGTAAGCTTTGGGGGAATCATGATCTCTTTCTTCAGACACGGCCCCTACCGGGGGAGGGGACGGGGACGGCCGAACGATTGCGACCAAAGACTGCTGGGGGGGGATTTCGATCTGGGAAGGGTGGTATAGCCGCGTGAGTCGACTGCAACACAAACAACCAAGAGCTCAGTGGCACCCGAAAGAAGAGACCATTTTAGGTGACACAAGCCTTGACGGGACGGTCATCCAGTTCTTCGGACGCCGTTCAGAGACGCTTGTTGAGGATAATCGCTTTTACACACGTCCTTTTGCTCGTAGGATAGTTTTTTATGGTCTCCTTTTCTGTACCGTAAACATTAACCAGCTCCATTGGGCAGAAGTTTTCCTGATGAAGCGGACAGGAGGACTTGGGAGGCCTGGGGTCAAATCCTTGCTCAGCCATGGAAGCTGGCGGGGAGTTGAATTGCTATAATAATAATAATAATAATAATAATAATAATAATAATAATAATAATAATAATAATAATAATAATAATAATAATAATAATAATAAATATCACTTATGGTTACTAGAAATCGGTTCTGACTTGTCTGCGCGTAATTAACTAATTTCCTGGGCGCTGTAGTCCAGGTCTTCAGTAGAATATCAGATGCCTCTGAAGAAGTGAGCGGGACATCAGGAAAGTTTGCTACTCATAAAACGGTTTGGTCTTCAAGGTGGCACAAGACTCTGCGTAGATGGCACTCAGCGAGGCTTGTTCGCCAAGCTGCTTGGATGAGTAGCTAAACGTTTCGAACTCTCCAGAAAAGAAGTCCATTTGCCCTGCCTCAAGAATCTTCACAGACTCGCTGCTGGTATCTGGGGTGGCAGCCTTTGAGGGCAGTGCTATGGATGGGTTACTCCAGAGGTGGGGAACCTTGAGTCCTCCAGATATTTTGAAGGGCTAAAGTTTCCCACTCCTGCCATAATCCAGAATTCCAAGCTTTTATTGCCAATGACAAAGGTCCAAAACGTCTGGAGGGACGATGGTTTTGCACCCTTGGGTTACGCCAGGCAAGTTCAAACTTCGGCCCTCCAAATAAGGCCCTCCTGATTTTAGCACCAGCTTATATCTCTTTAAGGAAACAAACTGCAATTGTAACAAAGACTGTGAAACACTGGCCTGAGGGAGCCTCACTGCAGCTGCAGCTGCAGGACTGCTTTGAAGGAACAAATTGGGATGTTTTTGATAACTCAGACCTTGAGGAGTATACTGCAGGAATTCTGGGTTATATTAAATTTTGTATAGATACTGTTACTGTAGATAAACGTGTCCGAATCTATCCAAATCAGAAACCATGGATGACCAAAGAGGTGAGGTGCCTCCTGCATGACAGGAATAAGGCTTTCAAGTCTGGTGATGTGATCAGGTATAGCATTGCTAGAGCAGATTTGAGGAGAGGCATTAAAAAAGCAAAGGTGGATTATAAGAAGAAGATTGAGGCTTGTTTTTACAGTAATAATAATGTGAGGCAAATGTGGCAAGGGGTTCAGCAAATCACTAGTTATAGATCTAATTATGCTGCCCCTTCTGCTGGAAATGCTTCTTTGGCTGAAGAACTGAACAATTTTTTTGCTAGGTTTGAGACAGAACAAACAGAGGTATTTACATCACAGCCATCAGCACAGTTTAGCCCCTTCCTTCTTGTTGAAATGTGGGAAGTGAGAAACATCTTGAGAACTGTGAACCCAAGGAAAGCTGCAGGACCTGATGGCATTTCTGGTTGGGTGATTAGGGAGTGCGCAGACCAGTTGGCTGGAGTTTTTACTGAAATTTTTAACCGGTCTCTAGCCCAGTCAACTATTCCATCTTGTCTGAAGGCCTCCATTATTGTTCCACTGCTAAAGAAGCCATCTATTAACAGCTTAAATGATTATAGACCTGTAGCACTTACCTCCATTGTAATGAAGTCTCTGGAACGATTAGTCCACCAGCATATCATCTCTTGCCTCCCAGGCACATTTGATAAATATCAGTTTGCTTACAGAGCAAATAGATCCATGGAAGATGCTATAGATATCACCTTGCACACTGGTCTTACCCATTTGGAGCTGCGGGGGACCTATGTAAGGATGCTCTTTGTGGACTTTAGCTCTGCTTTCAATACAATTGTACCTCACAAGCTGATATCTAAACTTAAGGACCTTGGTTTTTGTCATTCCATCTGTGCCTGGATCATGGATTTCTTATCAAATCGCTCACAGAGGGTCAGATTAGGTGACTACATGTCGTCAGCCCTCACTCTCAACATGGGTACTCCACAGGGCTGTGTGTTGAGCCCACTATTGTTTAGTATTTACACCTCTGACTGCACTCATACTCATCCTGAAAATAAAATCATCAAGTTTGCCGATGACACAACAGTAATGGGACTCATCTCTGGTGGAGACGAGTCAGCCTACCGAGAGGAGGTGCATCGGCTGCTACGGTGGTGCAGAACCAACAATCTGATAATAAATATCAACAAGACCAAAGAACTTATAGTGGACTATCGAAAAAGGAAATCAGACACTCAGCCCCTGATTATTGATGGAGTTTGTGTAGAGCGGGTGACGGACAGTAGGTTCTTAGGAGTTATTCTACAGGAGGATTTGACCTGGAGTGCCAACACTGAAGCACTGGTTAAGAAGGCCCAACAGAGATTATATCTTCTGAGACTTCTCAGGACGGAACAACTGTCTAAGAAACTGTTGGTAACCTTCTACCGGGGCTTTATAGAAAGCACTATCACTTATTGCCTCTGTGTCTGGTTTTCCAGTTGCACAGTGGCAGATAGAAGGGCACTCCAGAGGGTCATAAACACTGCTGAGAGGATAGTGGGCTGTCCTCTTCCTCCTTTGGAAGAATTATACAACTCCAGATGCTCAAGGAAGACATCTAGAATTTTGAGAGACCCTTCGCATCCTGGCTACCAATTTTTTGAACTGTTGCCGTCTGGCAGGAGATACAGGACTCTTAGGTCAAGGACAAATAGACTAAAGAACAGTTTTTATCACAGAGCGGTATCCAAGCTAAATGCGACAGTTTTAGCACTATCTTAATCAGTTTTAAGTAGTGTTTTAAATTTTGTAAGCAATTTTAAGAGTTTTTAATATTTTGTATGGTATTTTATATGTTTTATGTGTTTGTATGCTTAGAGTATGTAGTGGAACAGCACTCTAATTTCGTTGTGCATATTTTGCATCTGCATAATGACAATAAAACTATTCTATTCTATGTTTTGGACCGCAAATCCCACAGTCCCTTGACATTGGCAATCCAAGCTTAGAATTCTGGGAGTTGTGGTCCAAAACATCAGGAGGGCCGAAGTTTGGATATGCCTGGGTTACGCAGAAGGGACTGTTCACTTAGTTGGGGAGTTCCCCTCCAAGTAGAAGAGGCTGGAATTGCCAAACGTCACTTGAAAAAAAGATGATATAAGAGACCGAAGACTGGAGCCGTTGTACTAAAATCTGGAATTCACAAACCTCAGTCTTATTCATCTCTTCTACCTGTGGGGAAGGCTGACTGAAAAAGCGATTGGGGGAGGAGGAGAGAGAAATCGCTCGCAAACGGCCTCCTTTTTTTATTTTCAGTTCTGTTATCACTTGTTAAGCTCCTCTACTTGGAATTGGAAGGGTTAAAGTTCAGC
>JAPFRF010000004.1:30052500-30142500 GCA_029282475.1 Phrynocephalus forsythii
TAATAAAAGCCTAGGATGGGGCTGCAGGATCTTTACAAACATTGCAGATTTTCCAGGAGGACTCATGTGACAACTTGGCTTGGCCTCCATTTACCCAGACAACAACTGTAATTGTTATTTTATCAGGGATTTGTTTAGTGACACTAGACTACAAATTCTTAATGATTTGGCTACATTTAATCCACCTTTGAGTCAAAAATTAGAAGGTTTGATTTGCACTTGTGAAACACACAGATAATCAACAATCTGGCAGGAAGGAACACATTCATAGTTATTTTGCAACAACAGCCATAGTTATTTTGCAAGGGCAGGTTAATTTTCCTCTTGAGATCAAAAGCTAATTTTTTTCCTGATGCAAATGTTTACTTTTAGCTAGACTTGGGTTAGCTTAACACTTACTCAGTCCATTATAGATTCCAGACACAGGTTCATTACGTCTGTAGACTCAAATGGATCACATGACAAATGGAGTTGGATGTTACAGCTGTATCCTTGGATCATGCCCACCAGTAGTATGATACAGATATTAGATAGACAGCATAGTGGAAAAGTAGAATGCAACATGAGGCAAATTATTTGGTCCTCCCGCATCACTTTCTGGAATCAGTCTTCCTAATAAGAACGAAGTCGCTTGAGATCAATACCTCTGATAACCTTCCAGAAGCCAGAAAGATATCATAGCTCAAGGTATTACCCGAGGTATTAAGAACCACTGGGAGAACCGGAAATTAGAGACATTACTGTCTCCCGGTGCCGTTTCTGTCATCCATGAGAGTGGCCAGAACTACTTCAGAGACAAACTCAAACCTAAATACTTGACTTAAGGATTTAACTCTTTGTTCTTCTCAACCAAGAACTAAAATGTCAAAAGTGTTGTGCTTCCTTCTTTCCTTCCTTCCTTTTGGCTCTTCTTCCTCACTGGAAATATTCACTGAAGTACATTTTGTGAAAAACGTACTTGTTTTTGTGCAAACTAAAGGTTTGGTGCTGTAAGTACAAGGCCTTATGCACAACTATAATTGTAATTTTGTTGCTGCTGACAAAAAAAACCCTCTGATCTCTTTAATCCCTGTGTAAGATCAAAAAATATTTTCAGAATTGGCAGGGTTTTTTTCTTGAGAACAAGGAACATTATGAACTTCAGTTGCGTCCTTAACTACCATTGTTGTTGTTCAGTCGTTTAGTTGTGTCGGACTCTTTGTGACCCCATGGACCAGAGCACACCAGGCCCTTCTGTCTTCCATTGCCTCCTGGAGTTTGGTCAAATCCATGTTGGATGCATCAATAATACCATCCAACCAGCTCATTCTATGCCATCCCCCTTTTCCTATTGCCTTCAATCTTTCCCAACATCAGGGACTATTCCAAGGACTCCTCTCTCCTCATGAGGTGGCCAAAGTACTGAAGCCTCAAAATATGTCCTTCCAGTGAACATCCAGTAAACATCCAGGTTGATTTATTTCAGGATGGATAGGTTTGATCTCCTTGCAGTGCAAGAGACTTTCAAGAGTGTCCTCCAGCACCACATCTCAAAAGCATCGATTCGGCAGCGATCAGCCTTCTTTATAGTCCAGCTCTCACTTCCATACATCACTATTGGAAAAACCATAGCTTTGACTATCCAGACCTTTGTCAGCAAAGTGATGTCTCTGCTCTTTAAGATGCTCCCCAGGTTTGTCATCACTTTCTTCCCAAGAAGCAGGTGTCTTTTAATTTCATTGCTACAGTCACTGTCTGCATTGGTGATAAAGGAGCCCAAGAAAATAAACCCTGTTAAGTGCGATAATTGTATCCAAAACCCATTGATATTTATTTATTTATTTATTTATTTATTTATTTATTTATTTATTTATTTATTTTACAGTATTTTTACCCCACCTTTTTCCTTGGAAAAGGACCCAAGGTGGCTTACAGTAATGAGGGATAATATACAGTTCAGTACAATTAAGACATATTCAAGTATTGAGAACAGGGAATGGAGGAACATCTTACAGCATTAAAAGACAACATTACATTAAAGCTACAAGTGAACTCCAGCAGTTAAAAGGAGAGTAAAATTTCATGCAAAGTTATGAGTGATGCAAACTAACATTGAAAACATAGTGTCAATGTAATCACACAAGTTTATAAGTGGTTATAATCACAAAGTCTATGTGATCCTATAGATTCATATGAAAGACATATAATAGGAAACTCAGGGAAAGCTTGCCTGAAGACAGAGGTCTTTGCCTGTTTGTGGAAAGACAACAGAGATGGAGCAGTCCTGTCATCTAGTGAAAGGGAGTTCCAGAGCTTGGGTGCCACAGCTGAGAAGGCCCTTTCATGGGTTCCCACGTGATGTACCTGTGAGGGTGGCAGGATGGAGAGAAAGGCCTCTCCTGATGACCTTAGCACCCGAGCTGGTTCATACTGTGAGATTCAATCTTTGAGGTAGCTAGGACCCAGGTCGTACAGTGCTTTGTAGGTCAAGTTCAGCACCTTGAATTGTGCCTGATAGCTGATTGGCAGCCAGAGGAGCTGCTTTAGTAGGGGTGTAATGTGATCTCTGTACCCTACCCCAGTCAGCAATCTAACATGGTAACCTGATGAGCTGCTTTACCTTAAACCTGTTCCATAGGAACCATTTTTAAGGAATAACATAATGACTGGCTCATTGCACACTGGTAGACCCACTCCACCTCAGAGGGAGGACCAATGGCTTTCTGGCCTTTGCTGGTGAGCATCTTCCTGCTAGATGTTTATAGGGAAAGGTGAATAAATGTTGAGGAAGCAAATGGTAGAGCATCCATATTTGTTCAAATGAAGAGCTGCTATTTAACTTGGATTTTTTGAGCTAATACAAGGGTATGAGGAGAGCTAGGATAGTTGGATGGTGCTATTCTCTGTTACTTTATAGGGTATTGTACTTTAGGTGTATTTTATTCATTTCTTTGAGTTTAGGGGAAAACATTCAATATAAAGATTAAATAAATTAAATTGACCTGGTTTATTTCTCAAACGAGATGAAAAGGTCATATATGGCTTGTGTTTGAAAAATCCGAGTCCAGAAGCAGAATTCTAGAAATTTGTAATAGGGCTCATTTACAATTTGATCCCATACATGTATGTTCAGATGGAGCCCCCACTAAGTGCAGTAGTGCTTACTTGCAGGTACACATATTTGGAGCATTTTTAAAAACGTATTTTAGGTTTATATGGCTATAGTAACCTTTTTATAAGTCTCTGTCTCTCTGTCTCTGTCTGTCTGTCTGTCTGTCTGTCTGTCTGTCTGTCTGTCTGTCTGTCTCTCTCTCTCTCTCTCTCTCTCTCTGTGTTTGTGTTTGTGTGTGTGTGTGTGTGTGTGTGTGTGTGTGTGTGTGTGTGTGTGTGTGTGTGTGTGTGTGTGTTTGGGAGAGAGAGAGAGATCATATTAAAGCAGCCACATACTGAGCAGCATTGGTTTAACTGTTTTTTTTTGTAAAATTTTTTTATTTAATTTTATACTACATACAAACAAAATAACAGATAACAATTAACAATACAAGTGTACCCCCACCCCCCGGGACCATCCATGAGTTCTTCTTGTTACTCCGTCTTCTGTTTTTCTAGTATTCTTCTTAAAGTCCTCTTCTCCAGAACTGTCTTGAAGTGTTCGTCGACTCTTTCCCCTTCCCTTCAACTAATACAAAGTCTATAAATTTTCCCCAAATGTCATAAAAAACGTCTTTTTTTCATTTCTCCTCATTTAACTTTTAGGCTACAAGACAATTTATCGTTTATGGCTATATCCCAAAGTTCATTATACCAATCTTCCATCTTGAGATCTAGTTTGGATTTCTAGTTTCTTGCTATAATCAATCTAGCAGCTGTCATAAGATTTGCTATTAGCTCCTTTGTTGTAACATCATAATCTTTACTAGTTAACAATGATAATAGTGCTGTCTCTGGATTGCAATCAATATCTAACTTAATCATGTCACTTAGCTCTAAAAAAACCCTTTTCCAGAACTTTTGAACTATTTCACATTCCCACCAGAGATGCATATATGTACCTATCTTTTTTTCACATTTCCAGCACATCTTAGAGTATTCAGCATTCATTCTGTTCAGCCTAATTGGTGTTAAGTACCATCTAGAAACCAGTTTAGCATTGGTTTAACTGTACAACTGGTGACTGAACCTAGATTTATTAGAGTCTGCTGACACAAAAACCTAATGCAATTTGATGTTATAAAATGGATGCTTCTTTATAAAGTTATGGGGATTTTTTCTTAGTATTATTGTTCTTCCTTTCAATTGTAATTTATTTTTCTCCTTCATCATTTTATATGCATTCCACTTGCATAGATACCGCTGAGATTGGTCACCAAGGCTGTCTGAAATTCTGTGCCCTCAGGAGGTTCTGAGGGACATCAAAAGGTCACACAATTAGAACTGATTTTAATTCACAGAGGTCTGACTTTTCACTGTCTCTTTACTGTCCTGCTAGTTACGCATTATTAACTGTAGTGAATTTTAAGACCTCAGTGAGTTGCTTAAGCCTGCAATACATAGTAGCTGAAGAAGGCTGTGGAGAGTTGCAAAATTATGTTTCTATTACTGGATATAACATGGTTGCAATTAAACTAATGAAATATAAGTATGCAATCAGCATTGTGATACTTACAGACAATCTAATCGGCAGTAATACTTAACTCAGTGTTGGTTGTGGTTGTCATTCAGCTAAAAACAAGCAGAAATACTTGTCTGCTATACTGTTTTTATTTTACTCGCTTAACAGACTGGATACATTAAGTCTGATAATCTAATAGCATCAGGGATGTTTTGTTAGTGGATCATTCACTCAGATGAATATTCTATTAAGTCTTATTTCATATATCCAGAGAATATTACAATATTTAATGTTGGAGGATATTCTTCTATCTCTAATGCAACACAGCACTGTATTCCTAAAATACAGCAGTACCACTACTTAAGAGCAGCTCGACTTAAGAGCAGTTTGACTTAAGAGCAGAAAACAGTTGGCGTTTTAACTGCTGCTTTACAAATTTTAGATGCAGTCTGTTCTACTTACATTTTTTATTTTTTTTTAAATTATAAAACCAATCACCAACAACCCAGACAAAGACAGTGACCCCCCCAGGCATCTGATACATTGGATATACATTAACAATGAAAACATATTCAAACATATTCAAATTAACAAAATGTACAATTCTATATAAACTAACAATTAACAATTAACAATCCGTAAGGTTTATTTAGCTTTTAACATTTTAATTACCCCAAATTGATCAAACATACTCAAATAATTCAGTAGCTTCCCAGACCATTCCTCTTCTTTCTCATTGACCTTAAACCCTTTCATCCTGCGTATCTTCACAGTTAGGCATTTTTTAATTTTTTCCTGATTTATTTATGTATTTGATTTTTTAAGATAGGGCTCCTCTACTTAAGAGTTGTTCGACTTAAGAGCATGCATTCGGAACAGATTAAATTTGTAAGTAGAGGTACCACTTGTACATTTTTTTTTAAAATCAAGAAGTAGATGACTTTAAAGCAAGCAGAGGTGCTGTACATTGGAGTGAACTGGCTTGATAACAGGTGCTTACTTTTCACAGTTACCTATCATGTGGTACCTCTCTTAAGAACAATGTGTTTGGAAATGGCGGTATTGGTTACTTATGCTCAGATAAGTATTCCTTAAACTAGGGATGTTCATCCCCTTCTCCCATGTATGGCGACGGATAGGCAACTGAACAGTTTATTCCAACTGGTGTGGCCACTTTTGGCAGCAGGCAAGGCCTGGCTAGACTGTGAGTAGAGTCCTCCTCATCTCCATTCCCTACATTTACAGACAGGCATGTTTGTACTCATTCATTCTTATGCACACACACCTGTGGATACATCCACTTCTGCACTTATGCTCACATACCAAACAGCTGTGACTTTCTTTTTTAGGGTCTCTGTGTCCCATGTTACTTTTCAGTTCCTGCTGGTGAATAGAGGAGAACATTATTTATTTGCGGAGGCAGGTGTACAGGAAAGATAATTCTTGCATGCAGTCTTCCTCTAAGAAACAACATTTTTGTTCCCTAAATTGTGGGAATCGTAACTGCATTGTGGCCCAGTCTTCTGGAAATCCGTTTTGGCTGCTGTGAAGGCATCCAAAGAGGTGCTTGCCGATTTCCCGTATCTGACTTAAACAGTTGTCTTTAAGATGTGTCTATAAATTTGGATGCATGTTTTGTTTTAGAGCAGCAAAGATGTATCTGGGTTCATTCCAGTTTGACAATACTGTAACCTTGTACAGTGGTACCTTGACTTACGAATTTAATCCGTTCTGAATGCATGCTCTTAAGTCAAACTACTCTTAAGTCAGGGTACCTATATAAAAAACTAAGAAAAAATAAGTAAAAAAAAAAAAATGGAAAAAAATGTAAGTTGAGCAGACCATATCTAAAATTTGTAAGGTGGCAGTTAAAATGCCAACAGTTTTGCGCTCTTAAGTTGAATTGCTCTTAAGTCGAGCTGCTCTTAACTTGGGGTACCACTGTACAGTATCATACTGTTATACTTGGGGTCATAGTTTGGGTGTTAGTCTCTTTTTTAGAAAGGTCACTCACATTTCATAAATGTTAGGTATAGCTAAGCCTCATTTAAATCTGTGGGATTTAGTCACTTGTAGTGCATACTATACAGTATATTGAGAAATAAGCCCTGTTGTGTTTTCAGTGATGTAAACCTATTCATAATAAGATCAGAGCCTTGGTTTCACTGATGTTTTAGTGGGTCACAGAGCACAACACAATGCATATTTGCTAAGAAAGACATTTCACTTTGGTCACAGGCTCTTTATAAGGTATGTTTGAGAAGAATTGCAGCTCCCCATCATTGCCTGATGTTTTGGGTTTGTCCGGATGAAAAATGCCCATCTTTACTAAAATAATCAACAATCCTTAGTTTCACAGAACTCATGCATTAATTGTGTTTTTCTACTGGTGATTTTGAATGCACGGTCTGAATAAACAGGGGTCTTGAAATGGTGGTGAAGTATTGATTTCATGGTTGTGAAAATATTTTGTATTAAGGATAACTCTGTGTGTCTGTTTGATTGTCTGACAGCAAAAGAGGCTTTTAAAACCTTAGAAAGTGAAGCCACACAATGCGAAGTTTGGTACTGCCAGCAGATCATATCCATGATTCAAACAGCAAGACCTGGCATTATGGAAGAAAACTTTTGGGGGCAGGAAAAGAGAGCCGTTCAGTCCAGTTTACATTTGACACTGCTGACTAGCTTTTAAAAAATGTATTACTATTAGCCGTGTATGGCAGTAAGTAACTTCCAGCTGCAGGGGATTTACTGCTCTGAGTGGGTCGGAAAAGCTTGGAATGCATTCAGTTCCATCAAGGGATTTGTGTCCCTCGTCATTAGCCTTAACGTGACTAAAGCACAGAAGATTAAGAACAGACCACCGTCACCTGCTCTGAACTTTAGGAAAAGACTCCAGAACAATTAAGGAGGGGGAAAAAAAGGAAAGATGAGAAAGATGTTTGTGTTGTGGAGAGGTTTTTTTTTAAAAAGGCATGTTCTTGAAGGAGGGGGAAACAGCAAACTGCATGCAGAAGATATAATGCTGAATTTATCCTCACATCAGTTAAGTAGTAGTAACACAACTTTTAATGAGTTTCAGTAGAATCACCTAAACTATTATAGAGAATTCTTCATTTCAGCCAATTGCATAGGATTGTGTTAGCAGGGAGGAGTCACTGTGAGTTAATCGGTTCTCAGGCTCACCTGAAAATGCTTATGTATATCTGTGGGACAATCACTGATATCTCAAGTGGCTTCAAAGAAATACTGTACCTTCTTTTTGACATTTCAAGCTGATTTTGGACCATATTACCGAATGTACATGCCTGAAATAATGAGACCATCAGATATCAATATCTCTTAATTTATGGAGAATTATCTCTCCCCTCCCAACTCCCAATAGTTGTAACCTATGGGCACAAGGGAATGTATAGGCAAGTGGAAGCCCCATCACTTAACCCAGTGGTTCTTAACCCCAGATGTTCCTGGACTGCAACTCCCAGAAATCCTGGCCAGCTCTGCTAGTAATGAAGACTTCTGGGAGTTGCATTCCAGGAACATCTGGGGATCCACAGGTTGAGAACCACTGATTTAACCTTTGCAAGAGTGTAGTTCTGCAGCTCAGTACAATGCTAGAATTCAGTGGGCAACATACTTGACATGCAAAGGGTCTCTGATTATTTTCCTGGCATTTCCATATAGGTATTTTCAAAACAAGAGCTGGAAATGTCACAAAGAGCAGGAAGGATGAATTTACCAGGTGGTATTTATAAGCTAATTGTCGGAGCTTAGACAAAAGTTTGAAGCCACATAAACTATGGTTTGTGAAGCTGGGAATGGTGACCAAGGTGGAACACTTGCTAGTACACTGATCTGAAGCTTAGTTGCTCCAAAGAAATTCAGACAAGCTTCACTTTTTAAATCTAATTGAAATACCTCTGGCCAAACATTAGTCAACAAGCCAGGATAATAAGCAAGGGATGGATGGGAAGGGCTAGTGATATAAACTTATGAAACTCGGAGCTGTCTTTGAAACCAGGTTAGTATCTGTTAACCTTAGTTATATATTTGCAAAATGGATATAATTAAAATGTGTTTGCCTTGCTGCTCAGTGGTAAGGATCACTAAGATTTATGTTTCAGACATGGAAGGGTATATGAATTCTAAGCATTATTAAACGTGTGTGTTAAATATGTTAGAAGTCACTGATGCTAGCATCACAAAGGCTTTTTCCCCCTCATGAGATTTTGAATTTGGTGTGCATGCCAGCAGGCAGTTTAGTGTCAGTGGCAGGAAGGTTTTTGGCATAGTGCAGTCATGAACTGGTAAACTAGAAGCATCTGTAAAAATGTAGAGGGAATATCAGTTTTCTCAAAGCTTCAGCCGAAGACTAATGAGGTGCAAATGATAGCACTGCATAACCCTTCTCCACCCTAACTGTGGAATGAGATATTATAGCAGAAATACAAGGTTGAGGCGTGGGTTTGATCCTAAATAAAGGGGGGGGTTGTGGGTTCTTTTAGGTATCTTTGGATTACTGAGATGGGGTAAATTGTGCTTCCTTTTCCAAAAAAAAAAAAAAAAGTTAAGAGGAAGGAGGTTTTAGGCTGTCAGTGACTTCTTTGTCTACACACGTGCTAAAATATTTTATCAAGTTTTCTAAAAGTCTCCTCTGTCCCCCCCCCACTCGCCCCTTTTCTTCTTTTAAGAGAGAGAGAGAAAGATGTATGGAAAGAAGAATCTTGATTTCTTTGAAGGATTACTGTGAATCTGGGGTGTGTGATCTCCTGTCTCTTAAGAGCAGATGGCAGATTTAGGCTGGCAACTTAGCAAGTAAGCTTTCCTTGGCATGGGCAATCAATAGTTTTTGTCTTCTGTTATCTATGAATGAGGTTAAACCACTGTAGAAAAATCTGTCAAAAACAAAAATCTGTTTTGTTTTAGCGATGGGGGGGGAAACCCTCTCCCCTTGAGGTCTATCCCTGATTTTTAGTCTCTTTCTTTATCTCCCTGGTGTTTATAGGAAATATTGCTTCTTCATGGCAACACCTGAAGCCTTTTATTGCCAGGTTCATCCCACTTGCAAAGTATGTGTTTAAGGGCAGAGGTGTGGTGCTGTAAATGTGGCTGATTCTTGTCATAACAGGCATGGCATTAGCCTGGCTGAGCAGTGACTAGAAGTGACAGCAATGTGTTTGAGGTGCCTCAAGGGCACTCAGTCATCGCTCCGACACAGCTCAGATGTGCTTTGGAAGGTACTCTCGGAGGCATCAGGCCAAGGTATGATACTGTCAGAAGAGCCAGAGAAGATAAGAAACTCTCTCTCTCTCTCTCTCTTTCTCTCTCTCTCTCTCTCTCTCTCTCTCTGTGTGTGTGTGTTTTTAAAGGTACTGTTATTGGATTTCCAGTTTAAGAAAAAGAAAGAAAGAAAGAAAGAAAGAAAGAAAGAAAGAAAGAAAGAAAGAAAGAAAGAAAGAAAGAAAGAAAGAAAGAAAGAAAGAAAGAGGTCTTTGCCATACCAGGCCAAGAAAGATTTGTGGACAATGCACACCTTTCATTCATTCATTCATTCATTATTGGCTACATGTGTATGTACACACACACACACACACACACAGAGAGAGAGAGAGAGAGAGAGAGAGAGAGAGAGAGAGAGAGAGAGAGAGAGAGAGAGAAGATGCCCTATGGTTTTGAAAGTACCTGACAATTTTTTTTGTAGCTGACTTTGAGTATGCTATTTCTTTTAGTTTACTGATAATTGTATTCTAACTTGAGGTCCTACACCTAAAATGCATGTTGAGAGAATAGCAGTCTTACTATCTTATATGTCATTTTAAAAGGCTATCATGCAGAGCAAGACCACTGAGCTGACAAAAGAGGCCGTCACATTTCACTTACCTGTGATGGAGCTGCGTGTGTATCTGCTGCGTGCAAAACTTGTAAATAATGAATTCATAGTAAAGTTGTTATTGGTGTATTAAACAGGAGGACAAGATCAAATAGAGTCATCAGATATTCTAAATGTTTTGAAAGTTATCTTAAAACAGAAACAATACTTTTAGAAGATTGAATGCTTCAGTTTGCTGGCCTTCCCACTTTATGCACAAGGAACAATTTTAACATTAGCACATGAACATTTTATTTCTGTCATCTGCACAACTGCAGTGCAGTAGGCGGGAGATAAAAAATTATATGTCGGAAGTTATGAAACCCCCCACTTCTGCCCTCAGATTGACTGACAAATTGAGATCTGGGATTATCCAAATCAGTGTGGGATTTGAAAAATTATCTCTGTCCCTCAACAGCAGATGTTTTTGGATGAAGCATTAAAGAGCAGCCCTGTGGAATTGTAGACAATAGCTGTCCATTTTCAGGAAAGCTCCTTCCAGAGGCATATAAAAAAAAAAAAGTCAATGTTTGTGTTGGGAGCCTATCTGAATGATGAACTCTTGGGAAAGGAGAATACAGTAGGACCCCAGTATCCGCTAGGTATTGGTTCCAAGCCTTCCTGTACATGATGAAAACCGTAGATAAGAGAGAACCCCCAAAGGTCCCCAAAACTGCTGTTTTGTGATAGTAACTTGCTTTACAGTTGCTGTTTATGACGGTAGCTTGCTTTACGGCTGCTGTTTTATGACAGTAGCTTGCTTTACAGCTGCTGAATTATTTATTTATTTTTTTCCTCTACCAACTGTGGATAACTGAATCAGTGGATAATAAATCAGCGGATACGGGGTCCTACTGTACTCTACAGGGGCTAGGGTTTTGGTTTTACATCTAAGCAGCATTTTCCTGCGGAGTGCCTCGTTCAAGGCAGTAGGATAGGACACATTCTTTCACTTAAATTTTAATTTGCTTTGTAGAAGAGTTATAGGACTTTCCTTTGAGGGAGGTATTACCAAATGTGTGAAACTTATATCTCGGTCTTAGCATGGGGCATTTGGTGGATTCTGTAATGCTGTAGCCAGTTTTTGTATTGACACAAGAAGGCAAGCCATGTCTTTGTACCTATATGCAGACATACTTGTGTCATGTGCTATGGTATGGAGAGTGGATCCAAACCTCAGTATTGTATGTGTGTGTGTTGTGTCATTACAGTCGTGACCGACTCTTCGTGACCCCATGTCCATGGAGTTTTCTTGGCAGGGATACTGGAGTGGTTTGCCAGTTCCTACTGCAGGCGCCTACAGTGCCTGGTATTCCATGGTGGTCGCCCATCCAAGTGTTAACCAGGACCAGCCCTGCTTAGCTTCTGAAATCAGGTGAGATCGGATATGCTTAGGGCATCTAGGCAGCATTCAGTATTGTATATACGTCGTATAAATTAATGACTAACATTGTTGTGTCATTCAGTCCCTATCTCTCCCAAGTCCCTTACTCTCTCCTTAAGGTAAGTTGTTTTAAATGGATTTCTTGAGAATATTTCATATTCCTCTGCTACTTTAGTTATAGTTGCCAAAAAAAAAATGCTTTGCACTTGAACATTCAAAACCTGAAGGTAAAAACATTACTGTTAAGAAGTTATAGAGTCAATACACAGTCTTATGTATTAAATTTTACTGCAGGCTTTTAACATGTTTTACCTGAAATTGAGTGTTCTGTGGGATTGTTAGAGTTCACGTCTTTCCAGTGAAGGAAGAAAGAAATATAAAATATTATGCTATGCAGAATTATTTTTGTGTTTGATACCTGTGTGTTCTGTTATTTTATGTTTTTTGTTGAAAGAGCTTTTATTACATGTGTACTTTAAAATAACTGTTTCGTGGCATGTTTCTGTAATATCAATCATCCTTTAAGCTAGCCTTGAGCACTTTCCTTGTAAAATGCTTAATGGACTGCCTTTTTAAGGTTTCAGCGTAAAAAGGTCTTTAAAAGATCTCTACTGTACATATAGGTGGTTATGAATGTGCCAGTATTTTGTTGGTTGGTCTTGAGAAATATATTGTGTGTGTTAAAAGAAGAGAACAACATTTTAAATGACTCCATACATTTCTGGTAAGATCGGTCCAGTTGTGAGCAATTTGAACTTATTAAAAATATTCAGAAAATCTATGTAGGGGTTCTATGGGGACCATGGGTTCTAAGCATCATGCTTTGCTAGAGATTTCCAAGCTGACCTTGGCACTATTCAGAACAGTATTTTGTTTGCATTTCTTTTCCTCCCTGTTGGAAGCCAAACCTGCAATGTTGACTTTAAGTGTCAAGAACAGTGGATGTGTTCTTTGCTAGCAAGGATCACCTTTCATATATCCTCCATTTTCCCTCACTTCCAAATGTATTTTCAAAGATTTATATATATATATGTATATATATATGTCATAAGAAAACACATACAGTTCTGCTAATTGATTTCTTCTCACAATAGTAACACAGATTATAAACACATATCTACAGGTAAGAGCTTGTTCGTGCCATCGCTCATCGTGGATTTATTACTATAAATCTGACTTGTATGCACACATAATAGTTATAGGCTGCATCATTTTTTGACAGAATAAGTCATAGAAAAATCGTGCCACTCCCCGGCTTGTTGAAAACCATTTATGGACAAAATCATAATATACCAGTACATGTGTTATCTATATTTGTCTATTAAAAGGATGCTGAGTCAATGGCCCAGTCTATAACTTGTGTGTGTGTGTGTGTGTGTGTGTGTGTGTGTGTGTGTGTGTGTGTGTGTGTGTGTGTGTGTGTGTGTGTGTGTGTGTGTGTAAAAGTGATCTTTGTAGACATAAATATGCACACCTTTCCCCAGAGGTTGACATATACTAGACAGAAAATAATTAATATCTATGTACAATGTGGAAATAAAATAAAATGAAGTAACAGTTAAAGCATCAGTGGTTAAAAGCAAGCATAGATAGAGCAGTAAAAGCAAACTGTACCCTTGCTCTGAAAAGGAGCCTCAGAGTTCTCTGGGAAGGGAAGAGAACAGACTAAAACCCGCCTTGGTCCATGCTGGGAAAAGGTGGATTTTCTCATTCCTAGTCAATATCATTTTTAAAATAATTCCTCATGTAAATAATAATAACTACTGTATCACAGTCACCATCCTTAAATATAAAAAGACCTCGCTATCCTGCTTGGTTGGATTCAGTGGATATTTCGTACGGTGGCATCTCACCTGCCTGTCAGTGCACTCCTTTATTTGCCCTTGTTAGAGCAAACCATGTGCTTGGATGAAGTGGCACCATGGAATACACTAGCAAGTAGTAAACGTACTTGCAGGTCCCCAGTACTAGGTCTTGCCGCTGAAATACGTGAATGAATAGTGCCTTATCTTTATTGTCAAGGGCAATGAGAAGTGTTTTTTTTTTTAATGTGATTAATATGACCTGGAAAAAGTGTTAAATAGAATCAGCAACTGTTAAAAGGGAATGCTTAAACTGAGCTGCTTAGCCATTGTTCAGAGGCACGGCTGAATATTTTATGCTTAGCTTAGCTAGAACAATGTGTCCGATTTAGCAATTCGGCTCAACTCCAGTTTTCATTGTGAGCAGAATGTATACAGATCCACATTAATTTTTCAGCTAATTTAATGGACGGAGGAGAGAAGCACTGCATAGCAAAAACAAACAAACATATTAAAGCTGTCATTGCAAACAAATGTTCCAGTTCCCCGAAGAAAGTTGTCAGGGAAAAATGAGGAGGAGCATGTGCTGCAATGTTGCATAGAGGTATCAGATGCTTAGCTTATACTGTTGCAAATATATAACCTAACCCACTATAAGGAGCCCCGTGACACAGTGGTTAAATGCCTGTACTCCAGGTAAAAACTGTGCTCACGACCTAGGGTTCAATCCCAGGTAGCAGGCTCATGGTTGACTCAGCCTTCCATCCTTCCAAGGTCAGTAAAATGAGTAACCAGGCTTGCTGGGGGTGGGCAATGTGTAGCCTGCATACTGTAATTAAAACTGTAAACCACCCGGAGACTACTTGAAGTGGTTTGGGGTGGTATATAAGCAGAACACTTTGCTTTATACCTTTCTGTCAGTCATGGTACTTTTAAGATCAATAAGAGTATGTTGTTAGCCAGCCCAAGAAGAACTAAAAAGCTTAGTTTTTTCCATCTTTCCTGTAGATAATCTTCATAAACCGTCAACCAAACAGATTACAGTATTTGGCAACAGGGTCTTCTTTCCTATATCAAGACTCCTTGATGTAGGAAATGCCCTTTCCAGAGACATTTAGGAAATCTAGTTATCAGATAAAAGATAACTAGTTCATAAAGTTCATGCCTTTATTGAATGACCAGTTGTACTTGATTCCTCTGGTTGTTTACAATGTTTGCAGCTTGACCTTCTGTTGGCTGGATCTCCTTGCTAGATGGTATACACTCAGCTCTGAAGATGAGAGAGATGAAAGTATTGCATCCAACATGGCTTTCCCTTCCTCTTGTTCCCACAAGCAGCCTCTCTTTTTTTTTTTTTTGAGTTCTGGAGAGGCTCCCAACCACATGAAGCTGATTTTGAATATATGTAGGGCAGGCCTGCCCAAAGTCCGGCCCGGGGGGGTGGGGGACAAATCCGGCCCGTCAGGCCATTCTGACTGGCCCGCGGCTGGCTGGCCCGCCCCTCCCTCCCCTCCTTTGCCCCATGTTTTTTTTTTTTAAAAAATCTTCCGCCATCAATGACACCGCTGGGAACCTTTGAAGCTCAGCACACGCGCGCAGGGTCGGCGCATGGGCAGGCCACCACCACCGGCATAGCTGGAAAGCTTGGGCGGCACCGCAGGGGAATGTGTGAGGTTGGGCGCACATGCGGGGCAGTGATTCGGGTGGGCCGCACCACCGGCACCGCTGGGAAGCTTGGGCAGATGGGCAATCTGCTGCCACCGGCACTGCAGGGGAATGTGTGGGGGTGGGCAGGCCAGCGGGCCTCTGCCACCGCCAAGGAGCTTTGGTGTGGGCTGGTGGGCGAGCCGTCGCCACAGCTGGGGAGCTTGGGGGGGGTGCAAGTTCGCACAGATCGCGTCTTCCAAGGGCAACCTCTGGCCACGGCTCCCTGTGCTTCCTTTGGTCCCCACCTTCCTTCCTTCCTCCTTCCCTTGTTCCCCACCTTCCTTCCTTCCTCTCTTGGTTTCCACCTCCTTCCCTCCCTCCCTTGGTCCCCGCCTTCCTTCCTGCGGGTGGGGGGCAAGGGGTCAGTAGGTGGGGTTTATGGGTCAGTGGGTGGGGTTTGCAGTGGGGTGGCAGGGTCGGGGAGCAACTGGCCCCTGACACATTCTCAGCCACCAAATCTGGTCCTCCTTACAAAAAGTTTGGGCACCCCTGATGTAGGGGGATCAAGGAGGGAGGTAATGTTATCTCTTTCTCTCCCACTAATGCACTTCTATCAGCAGGAGAGGTGAGTTAGAGATAGCTTTATTTATTTATTTATTTATCATCATCATCATCATCAATTTTACTGCTACTTCTTCCATTTGTAATCCACTTAGATGCAGTTGAAAGACAAAATATACGCATGTCTTCAGTAAATAAAACTAACTAATAAGGTATAAGTAACCAGCCAGCGTCATGTGAAATATAGCACCATATTGTATGGTTTTAAGAAGATTCATGAACAGTGACAGTGATAGCTTAACACTTTGATTTGTACTGGCATATCTGCCTGCAGTGCCAGTATAATGTCATGTTCTTTGTAGTAACATGAATTTGGCAGTCAGTCTGTTTTACCCTAAATGTTCATTTGCCAGTGCAGCATGAATTGGAGTCAGGCTGCCATAAGGGAATACTTCTTTTGCAAAAATAATAATGTATATAATGTATGTGTACGTCTTGGCTGCCGATAAACAGAAAATATTCAACTACAGCATAATGGATGGATGGATTTTTCAGATATTTAGACACTCCTACCCAGTAACCCTACACTTTCTATTCCAGTAGCACCACAGACAAAAGAGAGAAATGGAAAAGTGGAGGAGCAGCCATATTGGTATAACGGCATATATATAAGGTTGATTCAGAAACTGTCATATGTATGAAATTGTAAGGAGCACTTTCCAATGTGAGGCAGGTTGAGTAACAGACGAGGAAGCTGAATATTTGTCTGCTTTTATTTTTAAACAAAATAAAATGGATACTAACATGCATAATTTAAATCTATAGTCAACAGTCAATTGTAAAAGTTCAAGAGGATTCAGCCTTCTGGAATAATAGTGACACATTAGGAACTTGTGAATATTACTCTAGGAACCAAAAGGCAACTGGAGTTATAAATCCTTCAGCTTTGATTACATGCTAATTTTTTTATGCCTTCAAAAGAAGAGTATGGTTTTGAGGGGAAAATAGTTGATTTTGACCCAGCCCCAGGTGTGTGAAAGTGAGTCTGGCCAGTTTTGACTGAAGGCTAAGTGTGTGAAGGTTATAGTTAGGATGAAGCAATGCATGATAGATATACAGTACCTCTCCACCTAGATGTAAGGTAGATCTTCTTATGTTCATCATAAAGGTCTACAGAGTTGCCAACAAGCACATTCAGTTGAAGGTCATTATGCTTTAGAAACATGGTCAGACCTGCTTTCACAGAACTCCTGATCATGTAAAAACTGTATGTGCATTCAGCTGAACACATTTACAAGCATCTCTGCAGATCTGTGACAAATGCACAAAGACTTTTCTCCCAAGAAGGGTTACTTACACCACTCCCTGTCACCACCTACAGGAAAGGTGTACAAACCTCTGTGGTTAATGCCTGAATACAGTTGTACTGTGTTTGCGACGTGTCTGAGCAATTTTCATCCAGATGGTGGTAAACTTCCAAATGTTACTGCATTGCCTTGGGGTGAAAGCCCAGTGAAGTAAGGCTTTTTTATTTGCTGTGGAAATGCATAAAGCCCCATTTCCTATACTCACTGTCACACAAGGCAAATAAAATCAAAGGGTATTTTTGTTTGGAAAATCAAATTTATTTAAATCTTGATTTAAATACTGTAAATGATTTGGAAATTTAAATTATCCAAAATTCAGATTTTTTTTGTATTTAAGTTGTGATTTAAAGCAATCTGATTAAAGTCTCTCTCTCTCTCTCTCTCTCTCTCTCTCTCTCTCTCTCTCTCTCTAGATCTCTCTCTAGATAGATAGATAGATAGATAGATAGATAGATAGATAGATAGATAGATAGATAGATAGAGAGAGAGAGAGAGAGAGAGAGAGAGAGAGAGAGAGAGCCACTCAGCCATATTATTTTTGCTCACCCTGGGGTGGGAGAGCCCAGGTTGCAGTCATTTATGGTGAAGGCTATGGAAATTGACTCCCAACCCACCTAGTCTTTCAGAATTACTGGGTAGTGGTGCTCCAAAGAGTCTCACAAAAAAAGGGGGGGGGGGAGACCTCAAGGCTAGCATTCCAACTTTGCTAAGTAGCTGCCGCCCACTCTCCCAAAAAACACTAAAGAAATAAGTAAATCCCAGTAGTTCATCAAGACAAGAACAGATTTTGGCACTGTAAACTCTCAGCCAAAAATCCCAAAACAAGAATTTCTGTAGTTTATAAGAAAGAAAGAAAGAAAGAAAGAAAGAAAGAAAGAAAGAAAGAAAGAAAGAAAGAAAGAAAGAAAGAAAGAATCTCTCTGTTTTTAACAGGCTGCTCCCCCTTGCTCTGCCACATGCATTTTCCACCCCCATCTTTATGCCGCTTGGATGTGAGGATCACACTAAACGGCATATCACATACCACTGAACCACAACAGATCCTAGATTGCACCAGCCCACACCAAAAATACCAGCCCTGAGCCCTGATGTGCATTGCTGTGATGAGCAAAAAAGCAACAGACCATCATGATATATAAATAAGCCGACCATGTGAATGACATTTGGACATAGTACAGGGTGCCCATGTCTATCTACTTGAAGGCATTGTGAAGCTGCAATATGAAGATCATGCCCATGGAAATTGATTCTGGGCCACTCTGTGGCACTCATGAATCAATCCATTTACCATCACAGGATATGAAACTGAATTGCACATCAGTTAAATCTGATAAAGTAAATAGAATTAGTCCTGAACGACTAGCTTCACTTGCACCATATGATGCAGTTGTTATTTATTAGCTGTGGAGGGACTCTCCTTACAGAAATTGGTGGAATTGCTTCAGAAAGCAAAACATTTTTTGCAGCAACAGCCTTAACTTCACTGGGCCATGGGAATGCATCATGCAAAATGGTGGAGCTAGAGATACAGTCATACGTGATAGTGGAGCTAGAGGTTTTAATGGAGTACATTTTAGGAGCAAATAGTACTGGAGTGAAGCCAGGACTGGAACATAATGTGTCTATTTATAATGTAAAACAATTGTGACAAGGATATTTTCAAACTACCTGACAAGAAAATGTTAAAGATGGTCAGTTCCAATTAGTAGTAGCTTTTTTTTCTTTGTCATGCATTTCATTCCATATTTTCCTTCCTTCCTTCCTTCCTTCCTTCCTTCCTTCCTTCCTTCCTTCCTTCCTTCCTTCCTTCCTTCCTTCCTTCGATTTATATACCACCCAACTTTATAATGAGGCTTTGGTGATAAACAATTTTTTGAATCAATTGACTAATCAATTAAAGTTCTTTAACTAGTTTGCCATGCTACTTCTTCAGGCCACCAGTTCATGCTTCATTCTACTAACCACAAATAATTTATTGTGATAGTTATTGAGGGGTTTGTGGGACAATATCACAACTCCTACCACTCATTGCTGGATGTTCTTGTTTTGTCATCCTTTGTCATATTAGATTGAAAGAAAGATCAGATCAAAATGTACCCATGAAAGTGCATTTGAGTTGGTTAGTTATTGCCTGTTGACCATCCATTTGAACTAAAGACTCTATTTTTCCTCTAAAATGGTGACACGGTGTCAGAAATGCTATGAAATGTGTGCACACAGAAATACAAAGGAAGTGCTTTATTTCGCAATAAAGAAAAATATAAAGAAGGCATCACCAAGAAAAATACCACATAATACATTTTGTTTTCTTTGACATAATAATGCACAGCAAATGCCATTATCCCCCACAGTGCCATTCAACTGTAAGGCTGATGCAACAGAAATATACTTATACATCCTTATCATGGCTGACATCAGCCGTTCACAGTGCTGGACAATCTAACAAATAAATTAATAAAATAATAATATTGGACAGCTGTGCTTTCCAGGGGACCAATGCATCCAAGAATTTTGAATACAGGAAATAGCAGTACACACAGACCCAAAACCTGTTGCTTTCTGTCATAAATTGCACCAGAGTAGGCCAGTTGAATCAATGAGGACTTGATGAGTCAACTCCATACATTCTGTTGATTCAAACAGGCCAACTCTAGTTACAACTAATTAAATTTCCACGGATTGCTCCTATGGAGTCTCAAATGTGCAGTATTTTGTGTGTTACTATCGCTGCCAGCATGGAGTGCCTCCATGTGTGTGAGAGAGTTTTGAGGTATGATGTATACAACTTTATTTCTACACACCCAATAAAGTTGTGGTGAACAACCTGTCCCTAGCTTAACTTCACATGACTCTAACCTATTGCAAAAATGAGATGGAATAGAGAGAATAGGAAAAAGAGTGGGGGTGTTAGAAACAAAGAAAGATACGCCATCTTGCAGTGCTGCAGATTTTAGCACTGTCATTATTCACCACCAAATCCCTTCATAGTTAAAACCTCACTCTTGCTTTAAAGGAATTCTTCAAAACATTGATGACTTTTCTTTCAGTAGTCAGTAATCCCTTTTACCTTTTCCTAATGTCCTGTGTTTGGAGGGAACAATAAATGGCTTTACAAAAGGTCTCACTTTGCAGCTGCAAGTATTTCCGTGCAATTGAAAACTGCAAATCGTAAAAGAGGGTTCAGTGTTGCATTTCTAAATAACCTAGAGGAGGGCTGAAGAATGAATCTGGAGTCTTTTGGGAGACATGTAGGCAAAAAGGTGGCATCTGAGCTGGAAACTGTTTCCTTCTGCCGCAACACCCTCTAGCAGAGGGCAGCTCTAGATCTCAAGGTGTATTTCTGAAATGACTGTGCTCCTGGATTCATTGCCAGCAGAATCAGAACTTCCTTCCTATTCCAGTGCACCTGTCCCCCTGGCATCAAAAACCTGCTCCATCTGGAACATTCCGGATTCACCCAAAGTGGTTTTCAAAGTGCCTAGTAAAGGAGATAACTGAAGAAGGGAAGAGGATCTGCACATTCTGGTGAAAGTGGCAAGATCTAATGGACCTTTGGATCTTGGCCCTGACGTTTGCTGATGTAGACCATGGACTTACACATCTCCTCCCACCTTTCCTTTTGTAGCATTAGCTCTAGCTTACTGTTATGATAATGCAGTAGTCCCCACGACATAACACCCCAAATATTGTGGTCCCGCTATATTGCTGGATCTGCCACCCCCACCTGTGCTTTCATGATGGTGGCCCCAGATCAATCCATGAGTCCAAGGAAGGACTCCAGACCCAACCACGGAAGCCTCTGGACCTCGCAGAGGGCTCCGGACCCAGTGGAGGCTCTGGCCACGGAGGCCTCCTGACCCGGCAGCAGCCCCAACAGAGGCTGCAGCTGGGTCAGGAGGTCCCAGCTGCGGAGGCCTCCCGACCCAGCCGTGGCCGCAGCAGAAGCCTCCGGCCCTCGTGATGACAGTGTTCATTTATCGCGAGTGGTTAGAAAAACCTAATCGCCCACAATAAATGGGGGGGGGCTACTATACCAAGATTTATACTCATTACTCATTCACTTGAACTAGAGCTTGCAAACTAGCCCTGTTTTCAAACTGATTTAAAAATAATTACGGTTTGTGGTGCACTAGTGTTCTCTGAAATATAACCACACTGGTTTACAGTAAAAAGTGGAGTGAGGGAAGGATCCAGGAGATAAAGAGAGCAAAGTGAGAGAGCCCCTGAGTCTGCTAAGTAACACAGAGATTGGGGAGCATCTTTTGCACCTGGATAAGATTGAGGGCATACAGGTGAATGATGCATTATAATACAGACAGAGAGGAAAGAATGGCTTATTCATAGATAAGCAAGCATTTGGCAGTGTATCAATTTCTAGGTATTGATATAGATTAGGGTCCCCTCCCCCCTTAGCACTGCCCTCTATTTCTTCCATATTTCTAGCATTTTTCTTGTGGAAGTATGTTGCTGTGTTTGCCATGGCTGCTGTCCGTGATGGCATTTATCTTCACTTGTGAGGTGAGAAGAGATTAACCCCTCAAGTGGCATTTCGCTTTTCTCACTCATGAAGAAAAATGCAGCCATACAGGCCAGCCATAAAATGTTCAGCCTTCATTAAGTACTGCTCCTTTTAACACGTTGGTTACCACTTTAGATTTCCTTTTGGGGTACCTATCAAAGTGTATGTGTGTGTGTGGGGGGGAATGAATTACAGTTTAGTAAAGTCCATCAGTCAAGCATAGTTTAAATGATTGTCTTGGATGAAGATTCCTGCTTAGCATTGGACAGTTTGATCTCCTACTGCAGGTCTGCTTGAATTGGACAGTGGGTAGGCTTTGTTCATCTTTATCACATGAGCCAGTATTAAAAGGAATTTTGTTACCCTTCATAGATTATGTTGGTATTTCATGAAGTAAATCAATGTGACTGTTCTTAATCCTTATAAGTCTTTGCCAGAATATTTGCAATACAGCTGGCATTCCTAGACATGGACAGTCTGTGACTACCCACTTCAATACAACCTATCAGTGATGTATCACAGTGACCTAGTGCCAAGCTTTGGACAGCCTGGTTCTTCATGAAGTGCCCTCATTAAGAAAAATGGAACTGCCAGCCCCAGAAAGCACTGAGGTAGCTATCTCCCATGAAGCATGACAACAGGAACTCTAGGCCTAGAAGAAACGGTTGAAGGAGGCCTCTGAAACAAAGGTCATAACTAGAGAATTCTGGGATTTGGAGTTCACCTCTCAGAAACTGTAAATGGCACACCCTTAACTGATACCTTTAAGAACATAAATATATTACTGCTCCATTTTCTGCCCTAATTGATGCATTCCGACATATGGAAGTACATTTTTCTGGGATGCTAACCCCCCACACAAACCTTCGGGCTTGTAAGGATTGCTTTTTATTGACGTTTTTGAGATTAAGCATAAAAACACATGATAAATGCTCTATTGACGCATAGAACATAAACTCCTAATAGAGCAACACTCCCAGTGTCTGCAATTTTTTCTTTCTGTTTCGTCGATTGGTAGTAATGTTCCAGTCAAGTTAACCAGAAAGCATTTCATAGCATCCTTTCAGGAAACGTTGTGCCCTTTACAAGTATTGTCGGAAGGGCTTGACGCATTTCTTGCCCCTGTTAGTGTGTTTGTATCTTATAAATGTGTAATTAGAAAAACAGACAGAGCCAGAATGACTGTGAGTAAGCTGAACCTCAACCAAATTTCCAAAACCAGGGAGCATTGCTAAATGTACACTATGTTAAATAAATTTACCAAAGCACCATTTTCTTTTGAACGTAAGAGTTGTTTACAGCTTTTGTAATTGGTACACTCTCTTTCCAAATAATTAATAGACAGGCTAAATAAATTTAACCTTCTGTAATTTAAGTTGTGCTCCTTCCATTGGACACATTCTCAGGTTATTCCTGAGCATGGATACTTTTCACTGTTTCTGGTGTACAAGGGGTATTGTGGTATCCTTCTTACAAAAAGTCTATGAAGAATCCTTTGTTGCATCTATTGGAATGTGGAAGCTGAGAAAGAAACAATGGTTTAAATGGAATTTGGTTCCTTTAAACTCACTGCTGAAGTTAATATTCTGTTTGCTGGGTCATATTGGCCCATGTTGGTAGATGTGTGGCACTTCAGTTCTACTTCAGATAATTTGTTGTTTTTCTTGTATAATGTTCAGAATTGTTTTTAAATAGTCTTACAATATTATATACCCAATTGATAGGCACTATTTTTAAACTACAGTAGGACCCCTGTATCCACTGATTCATTATCCACTGATTCAGTTATCCACTGTGGCAGAGGAAAAAGTTAAAAAATTCAGCAGCCACAAAGCAAGCTATAAAGCAAACTGTTGTCACAAATAGCAGCTTTAAAGCAAGCTGTTGTCACAAACAGCGGCCATAAAGCAAGCTGCTGTCTCAAACAGCAGTCATAAAGCAAGCTACTGTCAGGAAACAGCAGTTTGGGGGTGGGCAGGCAGGTGTTCTCTCTTATCCACAGTTTTCATTATCCACTGGAAGGCCTGGAACCAATCCCCAGTGGATACCAGGGTCCTCCTGTATCTAAAATATCCCAGAGGAAATATCCCTAAAAAGATCATTGAGGTAGGAGAGAGGAAAGTAACAGGGCTTTTTGTGTCTAGTAGTAACTTCACAATGTGTAAAGGACGTTAAGTGTTCTGATGATATGGTTTGTCTAAATTAGGGTTTAAAAGCCAGGAGGATATTTCATGTATTTGTGCTATTACAAACTAGGGGTAGAACTTAACTAGTTTAAATCAAAACAATACTGCACATTTAGCAAGAATATAGTCTAGACCTTTCTGATTCTTTCTTTAGTTTCTAAAAGAGATAGATAGAGAGGCAAAACTTTTAAAAATATTTGCTTTCTACATGTGAACTTCCAAAAAGATACTAGAACAGGAAAGTGGCACATTTACAATGCACCGTTTTGCAGTTTCATGAAGGAGTTAAAATAATTTCCTTGTATGTGTGTGTGTGTGTTTTCCCTCCCATTCTTTAATTTAGGCTCATTGTTATACAAAAACTGTTAGCCTGGGTAAAGCCGCACCTTGAGCACTGATGTAAACTGAGTTTTTCAAAGTACATTAAAATTTGCCATCCTCTTTCCCTTGACGATTGGGAGATTTGCATCTGGTAGCGATTCACTCAGCCGAACGGAAGATCGCTCTCCTTAGAGTGCTGATAAGCGGACACATGACATTTGCAAAGAGCAGTTTGCCCACTTGAGTGCCAGGGCAAACTGGAAGAAATTCCGCGCTTCCAATTTCATCAGAAACGTAGGGAATATTGCAAATGACACTACCAAATCAACTGTAAATAGATGATAATTTGATTGACATCTGGAAAGCTGTCACAGGCTGAGCAGCCCATAACAGGAACATTTACCGAGTGCAGAGGCAGCTTTCAAGTAAATCACTTTTTGTCCAGTGGGGCCCAGCCAGATTATAATTGCATGTCCTTCCCTTCATTGCAAATTCCCCATTACCGTTACCAGCAGTGTCTCATTTATAGGAAGGTTGTCTTCCAAATATTCAGAAGTGCCTCGCCATTAACTCGTCACCTCCCTCTTTGCAGTCACTCATGGTGTAGGATTATCACAGTTTTACTTCCCTGGATTTTAATAAACCTCATTAACTTTTGCCCCCACCCCCACCCCATTCAGTGAGCATATTTCTGAAAAGCTGTCTTGGGTACGGCAGGGCAAAAGAAGCCCTCCTCTCAAATAGGAGACACAAATTGTCCAGATAGCAAAATATCTACAGAAATGCCAATCACATAGCAAAATATCTACAGAAATGCCAATCACCGGAAAGAAACAATAGACCTGAAGCTGAAGAGAAACATTGGGGACAAGAAGTCCATTTGTGGAAAAGTTAGGATGCTGTCTACAGTTTCTCGCACATCAGAACCACTAAAAGCAGAGACTGGAAAGTTTCTTCAGAAATCACAAGTATATAATAATGCACTGTAGCTGCCTAAAGTGGTCAGATGATACTTTGGAATTCAGGCATCATCTTACCCTTCCTGAGTGTGGACACCAGTATCTTTGCTGTTATTCCCTTCCTCTTTAACATGACTTTTCATTCCCTGAAGGATGATTTGATGAGAGAATTATCAGATTTTGTCTCAAGAGCAAACCAAGTGAAAGGTACTGTAATTCTAAAACCTTAGCATGCTTTTAAAATATGTGAGTGTTCTGAGTTTTTAATGCAGTGTTTATGGGAACAAATGGGGAAAAGGGGTAAGGAAGTTAAGGAAACAGCCTGACACCTGACAGAGAAGCTTTTGTAACTAGTAGTAGGCCAGGAATATCTGTGTGTGTGTGTGTGCCTGCCCATCTCTGAATTGTATTTTCAAGACTGAATACAATATAGTCTCATAAGCAGGGAGGAGCTGATTTTTAAAACTTGCTCTCTAAACATTACGCTTACTCGGTAGGAGATGTATGGAAATATCTATCTTTTAATCTGTACCCTTTCAGAATAACAATGCTGCCAACTTTTTATTGCAATCATTTTCCCCCTCAGGGCCACATCTCTGCTTTCAAACCATAACACCTAAAGTAGTAACAACTGGTCAGAATAGAAGAAGCGAATAAGCACAGTGGTCACATAAATGCACATAAGAACATAAGAACATAAGAAGAGCCATGCTGGATCAAGCCAAGGGACCATCTAGTCCAGCTTCCTGTCTCTCACAGAAGTCCCACCAAATGTGTGTGGGAGCACACAAGACTAGATATCTGTCTCCTGATACCACTCCCCTGCATCTGGCCCTTGAAGTACCCTGGTTTTAAGCTTGGAGATTACACATCTCCATCATGGTTTGTAACCTGTGTTGGAATTTTCCTCCAGGAATCTGTTCAATCCCCTTTTGAAGGCATCCAGGCCAGATGCCATCACCACATCCTGTGGAAGGGAGTTCCACAGACTAACAGCGCACTGGGTGAAAAAAATATTTTCTTTTGTCTGTTCTTGCTCTCCCAGTCCTGTATTTGAGTGGATGTTCCCTAGTGCTGGTGTTTTGTGTGTGAGAGAAGAGTGTCCCTCTATCCACTTTACTCATGCCCTGCATTATGGAGGTAGTATCAAACAGAAAACCAACAGAGAATCAAGCAGAACAAAACATTCCCCTTTTCAGACTTGTCTGTGATGAACTACAATAACTGGAAACTCGGGTAACGCTGGTGGGCATTCTCTCTCTTTCTCTCTCCCCCCTTTAGATTTTTGAAGTTCTTTTCATTTTTTCCCATATCAATAGCTTGCTTCGGTGTGTCCTTGATTTAAATCACCACCACCCAAAAATGCACACATACACATAGTCACAGTGTTCGCTAATTGTACTGGGTCTGCCTGTGTAGCAACTGTCAGACGATTTGATAGGCGTGACATGTGGCTAAATGGAATAGGGAAAGACATAGCAATGGACTGTTAGTCCATTAGTTTGCTCCAGCAGCTTGTTTTACTAAGGAGCTCTCTAATGGCTTCTCGGCAATAATTACTATCTCTCTTTCTCATGCTATTCAACATGACAGGCACTTGCTGTAGTCGCAGCTAATATATTTGCACTCTAAAGGCTGTGATGGTGAGTTGAGTAGGTTTAGCTAAGAAATGAATTATTGGTTTAGGCGTTTGTGTGTGTGTGTGTGTGTGTGTGTGTGTGTGTGTGTGTGTGTGTGTGTTTTAGTAAAGGGATGAGCTGTCTAATGCGGATGACTATCATTTTGTTTAGTATATTAAATATTTGAAAGAAAAGTTGAATGCATTTTCTTGGGCTATACATTTCTGTCATGTCATGAGTTTACCGCAGTTTCAAATGGGGTGAAAATTGTTTTTTAAATAAAGGATATCAGTCCCCCCACTCCAGTTATATATATAATCCATTGTCTTTTCCAAATTTGCATGATTTTGGAAGCCTGCACACAAACACTTGAAATACCCCTTTGCAGCTTTCCTTTAAACCCAACTGACTATCAACCATGGACATCCATTAAGATACAATATGATAACATGAGATCTTGGGACCTTTGATGTCCTCTGAACACTGCTTGGAGCATATTGTCACTCACATGATGCCAGAGACATGTAATCTATCTATCTATCTATCTATCTATCTATCTATCTATCTATCTATCTATCTATCTATCTATCTATCTATCTATCTATCTATCTATCTATCTATCACAAGAGGCTAGTGCCTTTCACTGTATTCATCACTGTTTTTCTATGGGTACCTTACAGGAAGCAGTATTTATGGTGCTGATGTTTATATGCCCTTTGACAATCAATTTTTTCTTTATTTGCATAATAACTAGATGCCTTTTTTATTTCTATTAGCCTGTCTAAACTGTGTAGATGAAATTATTTCAGTACATCTTACTGCTATGTGGTCCCAAGAATATATTTGTTCTCTTTAAAAACAAGATTATTGTACTAATGGGAAGAACTCCCGGCCGGACCTGGCCCCGCTCATTGACTGAGAAACTTGGCTGGAAGAATTTGAGGAAGAAATTGGCTAGCATTCTTTCAAAGGGTCTAGAGATTATTAAAGTTTGCCAGGCATCATCAATGTATATAACACAGCAAAGGCTGAAAAATCCAGCTTAAATGGCTGTTAAAGTAGTGTGCAGGAAAAGATATTAATGGAAATCCAACAACAAGATATGTCTATATGTAGAACTTATCGACGGTCTTTCATATGCCATGTGTACATTACTCAGAATGACTTGAAAGTTCACAGAGGCTAAACTCAGTGAATACACAGAGGAAGATGGTTCTGACTCCACCTCATTTCACCTAGTTGTGTTTAGGCCAATCTATATGTACCTTTAAATATATGGTCTTTCGTGTGATATGATTTTTTACAACCTGTCTTGGTTATCTCCAAAACATATGGGATCTATAGAGGATAACCCTTTCACCTCTCTATTTCGAGACATAGTCCTCATCTTCTTCCTCCCACCTGGAAGTCTAGACAGTCACGGTCTCTCTTCATTAAGAGCTGTGTGGTAAGGAGTCACAGAGGATGTGGGGCCTTCTTTCCTTCCTGCCTTGAATGGTGCTCCTCCCCTCCCATTGTAGAGCTGAGAAGGAGAGGTGGCCACAGTGCTGAGCAAGATGGGCTTTTGGGTCTTATTTGTGTTCCTGGAGAGTCATCCCCCCTTCTCAGGTCAGGCCACTGGACACAAAGAACAGGCCAGGGCAAAATGTCTTGAATACAAAAAGTCACAGGCTGCTTTACCAACTAATTTATACAAGAGCAGAATGCCTCAATCTGTCTTTCCCTCTGTCCTGCTTCTCCCTACACCAGCAATGGCGAACCCTTTTAAGAGACTGATAAAGGCACAGAGTTAATTTTTAACATTTTCTAATGGTGGTGTGCCTTAATTTTTTCATGAAACAAGAGTGCCTTTGCCCAAAAAGGTTGAAAAAAAACACTGCCTTTAGAGGAAGCAGTATTTTGGTGCTGATTTTATATGTCCTTTGACAATCAATTTTTTCTTTATTTGCATAATAACTTAGATGTATTTTTTATTTTAATAGCCTTTCTAAACTGTGTAGATGAAATTATTTCAGTACATCTTACTCAATAATAATAATAATAATAATAATAATAATAAGAATATATTTGTTCTCTTTAAAAACAAGATTATTGTACTAATGGGAAGAACTTAAATTAAGCAGCTCCCCCTCCCCTCATGACTGAGAAACTTGGCTGGAAGAATTTGAGGAAGAAATTGGCTAGCATTCTTTCAAAGGGTCTAGAGATTATTAAAGTTTGCCAGGCATCATCAATGTATATAACACAGCAAAGGCAGAAAAATCCAGCCAAAATGGCTGTTCAACATGTGCAGGAAAAGATATTAATGGAAATCCAACAACAACAATATGTCTATTATTAGAACTCATATATTCTACAAAGATGCCCAGTCAACATTACTCAGAATGACTTGAAAGTTCACAGAGGCTAAACTCAGTGAATACACAGAGGAAGATGGTTCTGACTCCACCTCATTTCACCTAGTTGTGTTTAGGCCAATCTATATGTACCTTTAAAATAATGGTCTTAATAATGATATGATTTTTACAACCTGATCTTGTTATCTCCAAAACATATGGGATCACCAAGAAAGATAACCCTGAACCTCTGAATTTCAGAGACTCTGGCATAAACCATTAGACATAGTCCTCATCTTCTTCCTCCCACCTGGAAGTCTAGACAGTCACGGTCTCTCTTCATTAAGAGCTGTGTGGTAAGGAGTCACAGAGGATGTGGGGGCAGTTACCTTACTTGAATGGTGCTTGGCCATTGTAGAGCTGAGACATCACATAGTTCTAAACGCTTGGGAAGCTGCTTACTGATTTGTAACACAAAATTAAAGGTAGGAACATCCCCCCTCTCTAGGGACAGGCAACATTCTTGACAAAGAACAGGCCAAAAATACTTGCTTGAATACATAAAGTCACAGTGCTGCTTTTCTACAACTAATTTATACAATTACCAGAATCCAGTAATCAGTCTTTCCTAACACTATAACGCTTTAGTCTGTGAGGTAGGAACTGGAAGTGGGTTCTGAATGCTGCCAGATAAAAACTCTGTACAATATTTGAAAGATATCCTCTGCCCAATGTGCTTAATTTCTGTTTGCAGGAGAGTTCTGCCCAATGGAAGCATTGAAAATTAAGGCAAGCTCCCTCTTTAGAGCCACAAGTAGTTTCTTTCAAGATAACACGTCAGCATGTGGTTCTGCTGACCATATATGTCAGACCTTGGCATAGTATGTTAGGATTAATGCCATTTCTCCTGTGTATGTATTTTATTTCAAACACAATTAACTCAATAATAATAATAATAATAATAATAATAATAATAATAATAATAATAATAATAATAATAATAATAATAATAATAATAATAATAATATTTCAAATCGTCGTTGTGGCAATACCAGGAGACACAAGAGTCAGCGGCAAAGAGTTGGAAAGATAACCTAATATCAGGATTTAGAAATAGAAATTGAAAAGCTATGGAATAAGAAAGTAAGAACAATACCAATAATAATTGGCGCCTTGGGTGTAATCCCAAAATACCGAATCAACATCTGAAAACTCTCAGCATTGACAACATTGCTCAACTACAAAATCAGAATATTATTAGGAACAACCATATTCCAAAAAGATAGGGAACAGTCAACCTAGGCTATTGGAAAGAGCTCGATCATCAGAGAAGGCCAACCAAGGTTAACACCAGGCAGCTGTGTTCAGAATAAGTTAATAATAATAATAATAATAATAATAATAATAATAATAATAATAATAATAATAATAATAATAATAATAATAATTGATGTTGCTATACTAGGTGATAGTAGAGTCACCAAGAAACATGGTCTGAAAATTGACCTTCAGAGACTCTGGCATAAACCGGTACAGGTGGTCCCAGTGGTAATTGGCATGCTGGGTGAGCTAAGTAAGTATTTAGAAGAAATTGGAGTTGACAAAGTCACCAGCAGTCACCTGCAGAAAGCCACCTTACTGGGATCTGCAAGGCTCCTCCAGCAGCTCTACATCATTTAGTTCCCTCAGAGGAAGCATTCTGTAACTAGTGATTTGTAATGCAAAATCAAGTGTAGTTATCTTGTCTGCTGTGTGACAACAACAACAGCAACATCATCATCATCATCATCATCATCATCAACAACAACAACAACAACAACAACAATGCCATCACATCAATTCAGACTTATGGAGACCACTTTTCAGGGTTTTCCAGGTATAGAGAATACTCAGATGCTTACTGTTCCCTTCTTCTAGGGGTGCCCGTAGCTTAGCCATGTTTACACAGGCTAGTTCTTCTTGCAGGAGGCACAGTGGAAAATTGAGCCCCATATTACCTAGCCATTCAATCAGCTAAACCAGGCATGTCCAAAGTCTGGCCCGGGGGCCAAATGCATCCCGATTTAAAATTTTGAGTGCCCTCAGCCTCTTTTCTCTGCTGGCTCAGCCTGTCAGAGATCTAAAGATTGGCCAGCCCTTCCCTGTGCTGGGAGGGGGAGAGACATCAGCTTGCCTTTCAGTTTTAAGATGTTTGCCATGACCTCCTGCCTCTGTCCATCCCCTCAGTCACCCACCCTGCCTACCTGCTCCTGGTTCTGTTGCTGCAGCGTCTTCCCTACCTCTTTGCAATAAAGGGATATAATCAACAGTGGTGCATCATCATAATACATATGATTACAAGAGGAAAGCCGCTGAAATTCAGTGCTTCAAGCCCTCATAATAGATAACACACATAAATAAGTTGCATAAATAAATAAGATTGGTAATGGTTATGAGGCACCATAGGTTTCTATACAAAACCAAGGTATGCATAGAGTGTATAATGCAGTATGTAGTAATGCATACAATACATACACGTGGAATAGACAAAACATCCAGAGTCTGTAGTCCCCTTGCAAATGGATGGATGCTGTTCCAGGAGAATTGATACTTGATACTGCATGTGCCTTCTGGGAGATAAAGGCAAAGGGAGCTGCCTGCAGTTGCACGTTACCTGATTGATGTATAAAGAAATGGTGTCCCTCCCTTTGCCCTGATCATCTTCCTAGGAGGCAAGGGAACAGCTTTTCAGGGTCCTTTGGCCCCGTGGATATTTCACGATGTAGTTCAGAATGAGCTGCTCTTTGACTCTACCGCACATGAACAACTCCAGCTGCAGTTTATTTTTTTTTCTTGTTCCAAATATTATGCCACAGTGCTTCTCATTCTGTTTTTAAAATTCTTATCTAGATCTATTCTCAATGACAGGCACACCAATTCATCAATACAAGTATCCTACATATTAAATCAAATTTAGGGCCATTTCATTTGATTGAAACTGTACAGAACAGTTGGTACAGGCTAGATCAGTGGTGGCGAACCCTTGGCACTCCAGATGTTTTGGACCACAACTCCCACAGTCCTTTGTCATTGGCAGTACAGGCTTGGAATTCTGGGAGTTGTGGTCCAAAACATCTGGAGTGCCAAAGGTTTGGCACCACTGGGCTTGATATTCAATTTCTGACATGTCAGTTTCACATGGTTCTGTTAGGATGCTCCCCTAATTGTCATCTCAGCACAGCAGCATTTAACAATGGGTTTTAGTTACTCTATAATCTTTTCATGTTTTGTTCAGTTCATTGCAGAACTCAATTAACTTTAAAGGCAATTTTTCATTTCCTTTGTTTTTGTGGGAATCTCTGTTGTCTCTTCTCCCTCTCTTTGATGCAATTTTAGGGCTTCCTTTTGCCATGAAGAAATTTGCTGTCATAATTACAAAGCTCCAAAAAGTTACCTCTTGAAGACTAGTACTATAATCTCCCTAGCTAATGTACTCTGTTTAAAAAGAAATGAAAAGGAAATGTAACTTCTCCAAGCTCCGCATAGTTATAACTCAAAACAGTGAGGTTTGAAAAAGAAGCCCCGTCTACCGCAATAGAACAACTTATTGAGTGTTGCCTTCATAGGTTTAAAACAATAGATTTCCACAGAACAAATACAGTGGTACCTTGTATAAAGGAATTAATTCATTCCAAATGAAATTATGTTAAGCAAAATTTCCTTTATACAGATTTCCCATAGGAATGCATTGAAAACAGAGTGATCCCATTTTTATGTTGTACGGATTCTCCCCATAGGCGATTATGTTAAGCAAATTTCCCCATCTCCGGAATTTTTTATGTTGTACAAATTTTATGTTATACAAACCGTTTGTTATACAAGGGTCCACTGTAGGTGATTTCTTGGTTATAAATTTTTACCATTTGAACCTGTGATCTGATGTGGTTGGTTCTTCCAAGCAGAGACAGGAGAGACATCTCTTGAGGAGGTTCTGTCTCTGGATTTTTTTTTCTATGAAGGAGGAAATTAGACTAGAGGGCTTAAAAAGTCTCTCTCAGCTCAGTAATTCTTTTTGATCTAATTCTTTTTATGCTGTCTGGGTCCATATCATGTCATTTCTGGATTGGTCATGAGATTGTGGCTCACGTAACATCATGTGGTGAATTTGTTGTGGTGAGGAGACGTGAATAAGAGAGTTCCCCTTTGAACAGCTCTGGAAATTAGGAGGTTTCTTTTCATCAGCTCTTTGGTCTGTGTGAGCGGTGCAGGCTCATGACAACCTGGTCCCATACAGATGTGGAGCACTGCAATGAAGGCTGCTGAACACCGAAGGCCTTATAAGGAACATCATAAAATGCCTCTTATATAGCTATAATTAATATATATTTGTTAGCGTAAACAGAGTATGTGGTACTAGAATTCCAGAGTTTGAGTGAGGTTGGTTGTATGACTACTTTGTGGGAAAGGAGGAGATTTGAAAATTATGTTTGTTTTGGATTTAATTTGTATGGTAGTTAAGTATGAGATTTATGGTGTGCTGTGTGCAGAATATTTTATTTACTCTTCAAAAGATTATGGTTACATCCACATCTGAATTTGATATTTTGCAAGCAAGCTCAGGAAATTTAACACAACTGGATACAAATAGTTCCCCTCCCCTTAATGCGTCTTATTTTGGTTTGCTCCTTCATTACATAATTAAGTCATTGCTGTATTTATTATTCCATCTCTGGTTGACATTATACATCTGCTGCTGTTTCCCATGCACAGTTTGGCACATGGTGAGAGGGGATTTTCATTGGGCATTATTTAGTCTTTTTAACACCTAACCCTCCTGTCGCACAGTGTGACCCACACTGTGGGCTGCTCTCCCAGAAGGACCCAGATTCCTGATTTCTGTCACATTCCCTCAACGCCTCTAGTACAGTACCTGTACATAGATTTCTTGTGTTCTGTATGGGAAGAATGATTGTAGATGAACGATAACCAGCATCCTTCAAAGTGTTCTGCTGACTTAAAATCAGCCACTTGGGTGTCCAGTTAACAATTCTAAATTCCCATGTAGTTTGAGTGTATTGTGTGGTAGAATGTGGTGTTCTGATTTACCAGTAAATGTTTGTTAAAAATATAAATGAGCAAGGATTTTATCTAGCCTGCCCCATGTGGATATGACCACACACTCTCTCCTGTATTAAAAGTATTAAGCTATGATGGAGTGAAGACCGTGTGGAAAACTCAGACATTTGTTAATGTGACTTAAAAACAATTTTAAATTAGAAAATAGTTTATAATAATACAGTTCAAATACAGGCTAAGTTGTACGTTTAAAATACTGTTGTGAATTTGCAAATGGACATGTAAAGCAAAGAAGGCCTATTTAACTGCCCTAATGTATATTTCTCTAATTGAGTGTGAAAATATTATTCAAGCTAGAGTTATCATGTGCTTAATTAATATGAAGAAAAAGGTATACATTGGATATACCAAGTGGAGTTGATGGCAGATTTTTAAAACTTGGCACTTTTATTACAGGACCTTTGTGCTGGTGTTCTGCTTGTTCGGTGTGTGTTTCCTCCAGCGTGTGCAAACGTGCATTTGTGAATGCACAGTAAAACCTATCTTAAGTGATGACCCAAGGGCCCCGTTGTGGCAGTCTTTTTAATTAAAGGTCAAACAAAATTATGCTAGAAACCTCAGGGAAACTTTAAAGTGATTTCTTAAGACAGGGACTGCCTATTAGATTTTGTTCACTGTATAAACCTGAGGACTCTGTCCACGAATCCCACTCTGCCTGGAGTGTGATTCTTCACTCATTTTTATTGTTCTACTGGAAGAACATCTGTGCTGAGGTTTGAGCCATGATGCCAATATAGAATCATGTTTTCATGAAACTAGTAATGAGGATATAATTAGGCTTGGTTTATTTCCCCACCCCAACCCAGGCTCTTCCATCAGAAAGGCTGCTTCGGAGTAGATGAAGCATTTCACAAAACTGTTCTGACATGTTTAAATTGTTTCATTGCTGAAAAGTCTGAAAATGAGAAGATGGTTGACATCTTGGAATGTCAGTGCTCCAACTTTGTAGTAACTGCTCAGCTTGGGACTTGCTAACTAAGGATGGGATACAAGACATGAGGCTGAGGAAGAAATTTTTGGATGGGAATTTTTCTCATTCGTGACAGATTCCTAACTGCTTCCAGCACTTAAGCATTCTTTGTGGTGTGGGGGTGGGTTGGGGGAGGGAGAAACCCCTTAGTGGCGATCAAAATTGGAAATCTTTTGAATGAAAAAAATTATTATATATTCGTGGCTGGGCTGTATAATGTGAATGCTTTATTGCATCTACTGATAGAACATTTGTATAGGCCTGAATGTAGAGTTTTTTTTTAAAAAAAAATATAGGCTTAGCTCAGCATTATTGGTGTGGTCGAATAGTCAGTGAGGAAATGAATCAGGAAGTGGGAAATGATTGAAGGATATTAATACTCATGTTAAATATGCTGTAGATTTAACCTCATTCAGTTTTAGGTTGTGCTGTAGTGTATATCATCATCATCTTAACATGGTCTGGATTGCCTATAAAAAGGCACTTGAATCATTTCACACAGCAGGATTAACACCTGTCTGTCTTTTTTGAGGGATTACTAAAAATATTCTTAAATTCCTCAAGAAAAATATGGAAAAATGGATAACTATCTTAATGGCCTATGATGAAGGAACTGGTGAACTTTCAATCAAAAGAGGATTATATTCCAAGGGAATTCTTGGTCACTACTCTGTTTGAAATCACACTCATTCCCATGTCAACAATTTTAAATTAAAATGAATTGGTCTACCATATTTCAGAACAAGCAGGAAAAATCAATAATCTGCTATACACAGATTTGCTAAAACTATATGCAAAAGTTCCACTAGGATAGAATCACTGCTAAACACAGTGTCTATATTTAGTGAAAATCACTCAAGTGAAATTTGACAAATATGCAGCTCTGTCTATACAACGTGGCAAGATCCAAAAACTAGATGGAGTAGAGTTTAAAAATGCCAATACTGTATTATAAAATCACTATCAAGTGAACAAAATTATAAATACTTTGGAATACAAGAAGCAGATAACATCGAGCACACACCTTGAACATAGCACACCAGACACAGTAGTAAGAGAACAAAGAAATGTTTGATTCGTTGACATTGCAATTCCAGGGGATGTCAGAGTTGAAGCTAAATAATTAGAAAAACTAACAAAATACAGAAATCTGTTAATTGAAACACCTCATTCACGGATGAAACACACTTCAGTAGTCCCCTGTAGTCATTGGGGCTTTGGGACCATTATCAAGACATTTCAGACAGTACTGTAAACATCACAGATCTCAGGAATAACACCATCAGAGCTACAAAAGTGGCAATGCATACCGTACTGATATTTTACAGATACTTCGGGTTTTGATTAAAACTTGTATCGGTCATATAATGCCAGTCAGTGTTTTTATAATTTTGATTTACTGAATCTGGTATTTTTGAATCATCTTCTTCTTAGAACTACAGAGCTGGAAATGATCTCTATGGATCATTAAGTCCAACCCCTGTCAAGGAGGCACAGTGAAGAATTGAACTCACAATGAAGTTACTGATTAGCAGATTGCACATTGTTATCTTGCGAAGTTGCGAGCAAACTGCTTATCATGTTACTCACTGCTCTTGGATACTTTAAAATTCCTTGTCTCAGGAAGCCCTCTGGTGTTTCCTCCCCCAAAGACAGGAAAGCCATGTTCTCATTGAAGAGGCCTCGTCTTATGTTATCATCATGGTTTGGAAGCTGCTGCAGTTTGCGACTCTTTTCTGTATGCTGATGTGACTCAGATGTCCAAGGTCAGTGCTGTGTCTATTCCCTATTCTTGCACTGTCTATCTTTGAAAATGGCGATTCAAAAATGGACAAGAAGCATAGCCTGATCTCTTCCCACAGTGGTTTAGAGTTTCTTCCATCATCTTGTCAGTGAGGGAAGAACCTTTGTAGTATGGCTACTGTGCCATGAATACTGGGACATAAGTGCTAGATCAGAGTCAAACTGTATGGTGAAGATTTGAAGAGAAGTTCTCTTGACATTGGAAAGGGATTCTTCACAGCAGACACTTTTCTTTGGTGGCAGACTTGTGTGAATATGCTATTGATTCTTCTCATCCACATGGCGTTTCAGTCATGATTGTATGTATGAGTGTGTTGTGTCATTATAGTCGTGACCGACTCTTCCTGACCCCATGTCCACGGAGCTTTCAGAACCTGGTATTCCCTGGTGGTCTCCTATCCAACTACTAACCAGGGCTGATTCTGCTTAGCTTCTGAAATCAGGCGAGATCGGATGTGCTTAGGGCATCTATTAGCAGCTTGCAAATTATCTTGCTTTCATTTGCACTTGGTCTTCAGGAGCTAAGCATATAGCTTTGTTTGAAAGTCTGATTTCTCATATATGATGGTCTGCCTGAATCTTATATGTGTACGCTGATAGATTTATTGCATTGCCTAATTTGGTCCCATGCTAAATATCTGTGGAGTCCATTGTTATGTTCACAGTCGCTAGCCAGTTGTCTGTAGGAACTCCACAAGTTGGATGTGAGGGCAAAACCTCCAACAGCTGCCTCTGATAGTGGAGGGTAATATATAGCCATAATGACTTTTACTCATAGTCTTATTCAACAAGCATAATCACTGAAATCCCATTGCCTAGCTTTAGAAGCTTTGTAACTTTTGGTCTGTCCTAGTGGGAAAACAATGACTCCACACCACAATATTCAGGTGCACTTGTGCATCCACCAAGCCAGCATGTGCACCTCTCTCTCAAGAACCACAGCCTTTGTTTGCTAGCAAAGAAGAGACTGGAAGTTATGGGTTTTCTTCCATTAGGCAACAGGATTTCAGCCAATATGTTCAATTCCTTTCATAGCTGACAGCCATCATTACCTCTTATGGTGGTGAATTCTATTGTGTCTGTACTTCCTCCACCCCGCCCTCAATTTACTATTGTTCAGCTTCAGTGGATGACTCCAAATTCTACTACAGTATATTGAAAGCTACCACAACAACAGGAGATAAAACAAAAAGAACTAGGAATTGAGCATCTTGAAATGAAATAACATGATTAGAAATACTGGAACTCACTGTATGCAAACCAGAATTAGAAATATTAGATCTTAAGTCGAACTATTCTTAAGTCAGGGTACCTATCTAAAAATTGAAAAAAATTAGTTAAAAAAGAAGAAAAAAGAAAAAAAAACATTTGTAAGTTGAGCAGACCATATCCAAAATTTGTAAGGCGGGAGTTAAAATGCCAACAGTTTTCCGCTCTTAAGTCAAATTGCTCTTAAGTCAAGCTGATCTTAAGTCGGGGTACCAGTGCACTGCAGTGTACCGTACGACCTCCATACCTATAGAGGGGGCTGCTTTGCAGTCAACTGTGAATGCCTGAAACTGAGGATAATAGTAAATCTTATATACACCGTATAATGAGGAAGGAGTCAGGACAAGATCACAAGGCCCACTCCTTTATATTTTGTATAGAGGGCCAAGGCAAACCACACATATTAGGTGTGTGTGTGTGTGTGTGTGTGTGTGTGTGTCTAACTGTATTGTTTGCATTGCAGATGTCCTCCAGGAAAGGAGGATGAAATGATGAGTAACAATGGGAGGTTGAATTTCTGTGTTTGAAGGACAGCAAGAATGAGAAAGATGCATGTTCTTGTTTGAGTTGAGATATGTCTTCAACCGCTAATAAGGGAAGGAAGTGGCTTATTATATATGGAAATGAACTGAGAACAACATCATTCTCCCTCTGGAACCTGAATGTTGTGAACAGTAAATATGGTTAATATTTTGCAGGGTTATTGGAAATTGATTTGTTTAATGCCTCTCTAATTTCCCAGGTAGGTCCTTATTCTGAAACTTATTTTAAACCTCCCTTCTGGTGACAGACTTCTGTGAAGGTGGCATTGACTTCTCCCATCCGCTTGCTATTTCAGGAAATGACTTTTGATCCCATAGAATATACAGTAATATAAATGAGTTTTGGCTCCTATAGAGTGATGAGGAATGAACAGAAACTCAAGTCCGTGCGTCTCTGTGTCTTTCCTCCCTTCTTTGTACACAAGTGTGTCTTGTAACAACTACAGTGGACCCTTGTATAACAAACCGCTTGTATAACATAAAATTTGTACAACATAAAAAATTCCGGAGATAGGGGAAATTTGCTTAACATAATCGCCTATGGGGAAAATCCATACAACATAAAAATGGGATTACTCCATTTTCAATGCATTCCTATGGGAATTTGTATAAAGGAAAATTTGCTTAACATAATTTCATTTGGAAAGAATTAATTCCTTTATACAAGGTACCACTGTACATTTTAAAAGCAACATATAATGAGGAGTGATACGTTAAGGCCTCCCTATCAATATGCTTAAAAGATCATGGAGAGGATTCTGCTGAAGCAATTATCTCCAGACAAGATGCATTCTTTGGTTAGGCCATTCCTGCGTTGCTTTGCTGTGTGGACAAACCCAAGAGATCACTTCAAAGAGCTGGTGTTCCAGATATTAGGGGGAAATCATCCCATAATGTGAGCTTTTCCATACTTACTTGTAGAGCCTTGGATAGAGTAAAACCACAGTGGGTTATTGGGATAGGATTGTCCCAATTCTCAAGTCTTTTTCTCATCCAAATCAAATGTGCTAATATATACCGTGTTTCCCCGAAAATAAGACAGTGTCTTATATTAATTTTTGCTCCCAAAGATGCGCTAGGTCTTATTTTCAGGGGATGCCTTATTTTTTTCCATGAAGAAAAATACGGTACACATTTATTGTTATCTTATTATGGGGAGGCCTTATTTTGGGGGGATGCCTTATATTTCAGTGTGGGGCAAAACTGTAAGTAGGTCTTATTTTCAGGGGATGTCTTATTTTTGGGGAAACAGGGTATGAAGGTCTTAATCAATAAAGCAATGAGCAGAGTTTGTCTTGGGGGGAAAAGTATGTCCTCTCTGTGTTTGTGACAGGTTGGAAATGAAGGTAAAGTGCTTCTTATTCTCAAATTTGTCTAGGTAGCTACTTTAATGTAAGAACATACATGTACAATAAAGAATTCATGCAAATTTTACCCCTTTGTACCTGGTTTGGCGGAACAAAGTGGGTGGAGAGGTGCTTTACAGTTGCTAAATTTCAGGTTAAGGTAAAGGATTTTTTATGACTTTTAAATACTGTAGAAAAAGACATTACAGGGTTTGTACCTTGATTGGTGCTATCTATCATGGTGTCAGTCCTGCAGCACTCCTGTGATTTCCACTTGGGATTAAGGTCACTGCAGCTGGCATTTAAAACCAATTGGTGAGGTTGCATGCTGTAATAATCAGCCATTTATTGTGGATGGGAAGTCTTTGTCCCTTTCCTGCCGTCAGTGGCAAGGTCCTCGAGTTGTATTCTTTTAGGAATAAATCTTTCTTTGTGTTTTGTTTTGCTTATTCACAGCCAAGTTTTGCTCCTTGATGGCATGACACATATTGTCCTTTTCTGCTGTCAGCAATTAAGAGAAGGCCTAGGCAGATTTTCTTCTACTTCTTCTTCTACTTCTTCTTTTTTTTATAAAGAGCCTTGTGACATAGAGAACATTTGCCTGAAATGTTCCCATGTGAGCCACAATCTTGGCTAAATGCTAAAAGGGAAGAAGGAGAGTGAATGAGGCTTTTGTTGAAGAGTGACAGGCAGGCCGTGCTGGCTAAGTTTAACTTAAATCCTTTCGTTGATATTGGAAAGTCATAAGCCTGCAGATGACATCGCCACATTCAACGCACGGTGTGATCTGGGACTTTGTTGCTTGTATCGCTGTGTGGGTTGATGTAAACATTTTATGAACTGCAGTTTCTGATCCATCGGTCTGTCTGGGCAAGAATGTCCCTTGGTACTAAAAAGAGCAGCAATCAGGACAGAATTGGCCAATGTGGCATGTCTAATGGTGGGAAGATATTTGAAGGACTCACTATAGACACAATAGACTCTCTAAATAGCCTCTTTGCACCCTGAGTCTTATTGCAAACAGGTTCATTAAGGAGAGACGTTTTGACACACAGGATCACAGTAATGAAAGTAGCTCTGTTTTTCTAATATTGTATCTTGCCACTTCAGTTATGCTGCGGCTACAAGATTTCCCTTGTGTTGCTGTATATTTCTCCAGAAAAAGAATCAGTCTTCATAGAATATACAATTATTTTGTACAGGAATATATAACTCACACCTAAGATATAGCCTTTTCCTGTTTATGTGCACTAGTCCAAAAATAATTGGCAAGCCTAAAAGACCAAATAAATAAAAGGCCAAATAAATAAATAAATAAATAAATAAATATGCTTCTGCTGGAAAATTTTTTGAAGAAATGGGAAAATAACAACGAAAAATAAGTACTGCTACAGTGAAGTCTTTTGATAACCTGTACCAATGTATGATACTTTATTTTAAAGGGGTATTTATATTTATTAAAACAGAAAGTGTTTGTTTGTTTATATTGTAGCATTTATAGTGAAGCAGATTGGGAACTATTTTATAAGTAATGTGGCTGGCATCCAGATTATTCACAGGGGAGGTGTAAGGTCCTTCCAGGACCTTCAGAAGCAGGATTTGTTTGTTTTTTAAATTGGGGTGGTAGTGTTGGTGGTGGAAAGATGCTGAAATGCAAAAGGGAGAGTACTGGGAAATATCCAGTATCATCAAATATCATACATAGACCACTGAATATCTGTTTGTGGCCATTACAACAGGTGGCAGGTGGAGTTATTTCTTTGAGAACGAGAACAGTAAGTAGCTGTATGTCTATCTATCTGTTTATCCCAATGATTCAGAGGTAACACTTTACTTGACGGAAGGATTGAATGTAGGAACATCAGCTTAGGTGCTTGTCATGGACAATAGTCTTGGTAAATATTTATTTCAGAATTTATACCCTGTCTTTCTGTGTTCACCCAAGGTGGCATATGGTACCTGATGCAACCAAAAACATCCAAAGGTGGCAATGTAACAGCGAGCTAGAGAGAGAGACAGAGACACACAGAGAGAGAGAGGAGCTACAGAAACAACTGTAAACTACCCAGGAGTGCAAATGTGGGGCCTTTGGAAGTGGTGGAAGTCCTGCTGCGCTGGTGGAAAGAGATGTCCACTGGTGAGGCAACACATGCTGCTGGAGGTTCCCTGGTATGTCAGTAGAAAGCTCTGCTGACATCTTTGTTATGTCTCACCAGCACTGAAAATAAACTTGGGTGATTGGATCATGCTCCAGGCATGTAGGACCTAGATTGAAATCTGCCTTTCACTCCAGCATGCTGACAAAAAGCAGCCAGTGCTGTATCAACCATGGGGCTAATATACTTGTTTTTTTCCTCCTGGGAGAGAAAATACAGAAGATACCCCCAACCACACCACCTGGCAAGTTATTAAAGTTATAGATGCATTACAAGAGACCCTGTTCCACAGACCTCTCTGTCTCCTCTTGGGTGCCTAGCACAGTGTGTGTAGATACATCACAGTGTTTAGCTGTAGACATAGCTATAATCAGGAGAGAGAGAGAGAGAGAGAGAGAGAGAGAGAGAGAGAGAGAGAGAGAGAGAGAGAGAGAGAGAGAGAGAGAGAGAGAGAGAGAGAGACCTATCTCTTCCTATCTGTGCAGTGGAAGTATATATATGCAGGTTGAGAACTGTGTTAAGTTCCATCAAGTCACTTCTGACTCATGGTAACCCCATGAATGAGCAATTGCCTAACATTTTATCTATCTATCTATCTATCTATCTATCTATCTATCTATCTATCTATCTATCTATCTATCTATCTATCTATCTATCTATCTATCTATCTATACCATCTTTCTCCTTCAAAGAACCCAAGGCAGCTTACATCATAAAATGGGTTTCAAAAGCTAAAAACAAGAATTATACAAACGTTTAAGAAGAATTAAGCAAAATAGTAAATAGAGATCAATATTAAAACAAACATGAAAATGGAGCACAGTGATCCTGTTAAAAAACCCCTCTCAAAGCACCAGTCATTAAGGAAAAGCCTTCCTGAAGAGGAAGGTCATTGCCTTCCCCGTGGGGCCCGCCTGTCCTCAAAAAGCCCTGCTCCGCTCTTGGAAACTCAAGCTTGCGGTATCCTTTAAGGTTGCTGTCCCCAGCCTTTTTAGCACCAGTTTGGTAGCTGTATGAGATTCTTCTTGGGTGCATTTGGGCAGGCAGGGCAAGGTTTCTTCCTGGATGTGTGCATGCACACAATTCCCCTCCCACCCTTGTGTACTGGTTCTGTCCTGGCCCAAGCAAAAATGGTCACAGTGAGTGTGTGGAGGAGGAAAAGCCCTGTGCAGGGGGGGGGAATGAAGCTTTTGCATCCGCTCTGGCACACATCTTATAGGGAACCTTCTGGGCTGTGCAGCCCAGTTCCTAAGAAGCTGCAGAGCAGGACCAGCCTGTGGCCCAGGGGTTGGGGACCCCTGCTTTAGGGAGTCAATTCATTTCCTCTTTGGTCTTTCTCTTTTCCTGCTGCTTTCAATCTTTCCCAGCATTTTTGCATTTTCCAGAGAATCCTGACTTCTCACCCTGTGCCCAGCTTCAGTTCCATCATTTTTGCCTCCCAAGATAGATAGATAGTTCACGTTATCTGCAAACTAAGTTCTCTTCCAGCACCACCTTTCAAATGAATATATATATTTCCCTATCAGCTTTCTTTACTGCCCGGCCTTCACACCTGTACGTGGTGATCAGAAACATACACCTTCATCGGATGATTGCTTAGTTATTTGCTTTGACAAGTGTTGTAACGAATGAGGGTTGCTCATTTAGTAAGATGGTTATAGATGCCGTGTGTGTGTGGTGTAGTGGTGTGTGTGTGTGTAGTCTGTAGCCCTCCATTGTCTAGGCTGGCTAGGGCTGGATGAAACATGGGTCCATCCACTCTGGCAGATCACCCCATTTCTGAAGCTTGCCGTAACATGGCCCATAGCTATACGGTAAAATGTTCTTTATTATTTTGTGGACGGGCAATGCAGCACCAAATTTTCCCGGAGTCAAGTCATCTGCGTTTGTCATCTGCGCTGGCTCCTTGATGAAGCAGGTTGAAAAACCAAAATGCACATGGAATGATATCGATAACTTGCCTAGTGCAGAAGACGAGCTGCATAGTTTTCTTTGGAAATTGTTTTTTGGGTGATGCCTCGCTGTGGAACACACTGACAAAGAGGGTGCTGGATGGGTGCCTCAGGTGCTCCACGCCTTGTCCTCCTCAGTGTTTTTCCCCCTCTTCTCAAATAGCTCTCTCAATTCTTCAAAGGCTCCATTTTGTTCTATACTATTTCAGAAGCAATTATTTTTCTGGTTTGCAAAATGATTCACTTTTTTTTCTGGGATAGGCATGTCCCACACCTGCCATGTTCTGAAGGCAGGTGAACATGAAAAATTGGGGTGGGGGTGGGGGTGGGGGGGGAATGTCTGTTAAAGGCTGCAAGATGAAAGTGCAGCACGTGTGTGATCAAGAGCGCGGAAATGCCTCGTGGCATTTAGTAGAGGTTGAAGAGAAGTTCCTCTCTTTTTGTCTGAGGTCATCTAATTGCAGTGTTGGTGGTAACCTCAGAGTGCTATTTCCTCCCATTTATTTACTTTTGCCTCGGCGCGTAGATTGATGGTTTCATAGATCTTTAAGTGAGAAATAACCATTGAATTCATTGCAGTGGATGCCTCAGAAGTCTAAACACGGTGGCAAAACCCAAATCTGGGCACTCAGTGTGTACTAAACAAACCAAAACAGCAAGAGGTAGATGCGTGTGTGCGTGCGCGCGCATGCACTAGCAAAAACATGTTCCTCCCTCCCCCCCCGCAACCTCTTTATTAAAGTCTTAGGTCACCTGGCTACACAATATGGCAAATACAGTGGTACCTTGTATAAAGGAATTAATACATTCCAAATGAAAAGCAAATTTCCTTTATACAAATTTCCCATAGGAAAGCATTGAAAACAGAGTGATCCCATTTTTATGTTGTACAGATTCGCCCCATAGGCAATTATGTTAAACAAATTTCCCCTATATCTGGAATTTTTTATGTTGTACAAATTTTATGTTATACAAACCGTTTGTTATACAAGGGTCCACTGTACATTTTTCTCAGCTGTGAGGAGGAGGAGGATGCATGGAAAACATCTGTATGATGGGAATACTTAAAAACTCTACTCTCAGCTCCCGTGGCTGTGTGTGAAACAGCCGCCTTTCTCTTACAAATGCTCCCATTTTTAGTGTTGAGCCAACTGACAGCATGTTAGAGTGGTTGCAGCATTAGATTAAGACTTCAGACCTCCGTGTTCTCTTCTTCTTCTCCCTGCCATGAAACTTGCTAGCTGAATTTGGGCCAGTTACTCTCTTTCAGTCTGATCCACTTTGCAGGGTCGTTGTAAGAATAAAGTAGGGAGGGAAAGAGCTATGTACCACCTTCAGTTTGCTGAAGGAAAGGCAGGCTGCAAAGGTAATTAGTTAACAAGAAAGCAGGCAATCAAACAAACTGTGAGTAGGGGAAAGTTGAGGAACACTTGGCTCTCTCTGCATGTTTCTGCCTATTACCCCCATGAGCATTACCAGTGTGGCTAAAGAGAAACGATTTGGGGGGGTTGCTTTCTAAAATCTCTGGGAGACTGAGGGTTCCCTACTCCTATCCTTAGTCTAGACCAGTGGTTCCAAATCCTGGGTCCCCAGGGGTTCTTGGGGTTTAACATTCCCAGGAGCTTTCACCATTAGCTGTGCTGGGTAGGATTCCTGGGAGTTTTCATCCAAAAACCTCTGGGGACTCAAGGTTGGAAGTCATTGACCGAGACCACTGTTGGTGAACCTATATGGCATGGGTGCCAAGGGTGGCACTCGGAGCCCTTTCTGTGGGCACCTGAGATCTCCCCTTCACAGCCAATTGTATTCAGGTTAAATTGCTGTATTGGCACTTTACAAAAAATTCAGTGGGGTTTGAATCGCAGTTTGGGCACTCAGTCTCTAAAAGGTTTGCCATCACTGGCCTAGACGTTCTTCAGCTTCTTCGTTTTGCAACCTGCATATTTTATGTGGTTCATTCCAGTAAAGACAGCAGAGTTTGTCTCCATAATATTTCATTGATTAAAATTATTGTACCTTTATAGACTGCATTAGTTTTGGTGGTGTCACCTTTCTTTGTAAATTCTGTAAGTTCAAAGAGTTGGACCCACTAAATTTCATATTTTTCCAAGGATCACCTACTTCATCCTGATATTGATTCTGGAGAAGCTCTTTGCAATAGCTGCCAGGTGGGCCCTCTTCCAGCGGAAACATAGATAGTGATAGATAATAAGAAATACCCACACATTTGTTTCACATATTTTGGTTTTCTTACTTTGAATTCATGGGAAGGTATTCTGCGGGGGCCAATATTCCTTGTGGTTTGTCATTCTAAACACATACGAGTAACTTACATATCCTGCACCATATGCTGTGTCCCATTGGGGTCAACAATCAGAAATTGTGTTGAGGTTTTGTTTTGTTTTGTTTTGTTTTGTTTTGTTTTGTTTTGACTGTAGCCACCAGAAGTCTGGTGGATCTGTTTGCTGGGGGATTCTGGGAGATGTCATCCAAAAATACCTTCTTCAAGCTCTGATCTAGATTAACTCTTCACTTGCAAGTGAATGTTGCATCATCTGGCTGAGTCCCAAGAGAGTGTCATATCATTTGCATCAGTCTTAATGCTCCCAGACCTCACTGATATGGTAAGTCTTTCTTGGAAATAACATTTGTTCCCATATCTCTGCCTCGGAGGAAATTAGCAGCAAGGAAATTAGGAGAGGCCCATCTTCCCATCCAGATAAATTTTCAGCAATATAGAAACAATTCACATGTTAAGAATACTGTATGTTCTATTCAAGTGTTCCTTCCCTTTTCCCTGTTTAGATTACCCCCATGGGTCTACAATTTTCAAATGATATAGCATGCAATGTGTCATTTGTCAATATGGCTGCACTTTTAAAACAAACATTTGCAAATAATGGCCTTTGAAAGAAGGTGACACTGGAATATCAACAGACACTTAGTTACATTCACCCATCTGATATGCCATAGTCAGGGAGAGACCCAGTCTAAGGCAGTAGTATCGGAATAGACTCATGAGACCAGAGGGACCGCCCCCCTTCAATATTCTCACAGTTAACTCTGTTTCAGTTACCATCCTGAAGCTAAAATCCCCTCAGAGGATTATTGTGAATTTAAGGGAGGAAACTGTAGAAACAACTAAGGATGTCACTGTAGGTTTCTTGAAGTAAAAGTGTAGTAAATAAAAATGGTTAAGAAAGAGTGTGAGCTCTCTTGTGAATTGAGGATTTTGTCATTAGTAAACCCACTAGATGACAGATGTGTCCCAATTTTGTTTCCAGCCTCAGCTGCCAGCATACAGTAATTATTGCCACCATTTATTTTCTTTCTTTCTTTCTTTCTTTCTTTCTTTCTTTCTTTCTTTCTTTCTTTCTTTCTTTCTTTCTTTCTTTCTTTCTTTCTTTCTTTCTTTCTTTCAATATAATACAATAAAAAGTACCCAGTATAAAACACTGGCCAGATTCCAGCGGAAGCTGGATGTTGTAGCTTCCACCAGAATCTGCAAACACCAGAAAAATATTTCCAAGGGCACATTTATGGCACCATAGAGAACTATAGCAGCAGGTGGAGTGAAAGTTTAGATTCTGCCGCTAATATGTACTTATTTTTCCTCATCGAATGAAGAACTGGTGTACTTGAGCTATTAGGGATTTCTGTTCTGCCTTCTTCTTGGATAGCACCCAGTGCTGTGTGTGTGTGTGTGTGTGTGTGTGTGTGTGTGTGTGTGTGTGTGTGTGTGTGTGTGTGTGTGTGTGTGTGTGTGTGTGTGTGTGTGTGTGTGTGTGTGTGTGTGTGTACACTCTCTGGGCCTTTTCACACGACCCCTAAGATCCTCTGGCCACTTAAATTCGGACCAGAGATCTTAGGGGTTTGTCGCCGTTCCTGCGTTCCCACCCCCTCCGCACTCCTGGCTGCTGGCTGCCTGAGGGGAGAGAGAAAAAAAGGAAGAACAGAATGCCGCTCACCTCCGTTCTGCCATCTCGCTTTGCTCCCGGCACTGCATTCAGAACTCTTAAAGGGGCGGGGGGCAAAAAAAGAACAAACAGAAACCAGGAGAGCCCGGCAGTCACTACTGTTATATCTGCATCAGGAATTTTAAACCCTCCGAGAGCAGGTACATGAAAAGTGAGCTGGGACGCGCTTAGGTGGGCGTGGTTGCACTTAATTATCTGTAAACTCCGGAGCTGGTGGGGAAATAATTTTAAGCTCCAGAGCTGGGAGTCATTTGTGAAAAGGCCCTCTCTCTCGCACACACGCACAAACACACACACCTCCTTTAGAAACTAAGGTCTGTCCAGTTGTTATTCATTTCTTGGTTACGGTTTCTCTTTGTGAAACGTACTGCGGATCCCTTGCAGGTGCAGGGAGGCTTCCGTTCCCACTACTTCAGACGGGATAGTTAAGCTAAGTTGAAAGAAATTAACCTCAATTAAAGGGAATATTGATTGATTGTGACAAAGGGATAAATATGATGCATTGCCTTGGAAAATATAAAGCACATTAAAATAACACTAAAATGGTGATAAAACATGGTTAAAGACAGAAAACTGATAGGAAAAGGAGACATCTAAGAATAATTTCAGTATCTTTTTTAAAAGATGTAGCTACATGTGGTCTTGAATTAGTTAAAATGTATTGTCAAGGTATTAGGCATTAATAATGTCTTTGGGGCAGAGTGTTTGAGCTACTCAGCATTCATTAAGTTGAGGTGAGAAAATGTGTTATTCGGCTGTGAATTCATCTTACTTTCCTTTTATCCTTTGCTTTATATGTAGCTTCCTTCGAAGACGTTAGGAATAATCTAAAGGGAAATTGTGGGGATGTCTGATTTAATGGAAGAAGAATTGTACAAGATGTACTTGTACAGGGTGTACACGGTAGAAGTTTCTGGTGGATTGTGAATGACATTATTAAAGGATCTCCTGAACCACAATACGTAGACAATCATGTTCTGAAATAAGAAAGTGACTCTATAAGCAGGAGTTGTTAGACTGCAACTCCTGTTTGACCCAAGTACACCTGATTGGGAATTATGGGAGTTGTAGTCCAACAACAGATGGATAACCATATGGTGTCTACCCTGGCTATACAGTTTGAAGATATGACATGTAATGAGAAACAATCAATGAAACGTTTATGAATAAAATAATAGTGCCACATGTAATAGCAGAGTTTGAATAGGAAATGTTTGAGCTGCATCTGAGGTATGGTAGATCCTAGTATTTGTCTTCGGGATTCTTTTGGGCAATAAATAAATAAATATTCCAATAACAGATTTTTAAATTTTAAACTCCCCCGTTTTGATATAAAATGTAACTGGTACTGTACTTTTCTTGCGTTACAATTTTTGCACGGCCATTCAGATACAAGCCCCCACATCGTTCCACTGCAGTGACAGCTTTAGAGCAAAAACTTAGAAATGTTTACGCAGAGAGCAGTTCCATGGAGTTTGAAAGGATTTACTCCCCTGTATAGAATTGCAGCAAGACTAACTTTTAGACTTACCTTGAGAGTGCTCCTCTGTCACAAACAGTCCTCGTCAAGTGAGATGATGGCAAGGGATACATAAGATACTAAGGACACCTAGTTCATCAGAATCCCCCAGTCCCTGGAAGAAAGGGGGTGGTGGAGAAACAAGCAATGATGTGCTTCTTCCAAATCATGAGATTTGATGAACGTGGCGTGCTCTCACTTTAACCTGTTCATCTTTGGTGAAGTGCACTTGCTGCTTCTCATTTGTTGCAAGACATTTGAGCCAGGGATTCAGTTCCTGACAATGCAATTACAAATGCTTTTAATCTTTCTCCTCTTCATAGCAAAGTAAGAAAGTGCTGATTATATTGGAAAATTGTGCTTTAAACATCTGGCGGGTAGTGATTTATTCATTATTAGATTTCTATTCCACCCTTCCTTCCTCAAAGTGGCATACTTAATTCAGCCCTCCCATTTTAGCCTAGGGGGAACTTTCTGAGATGCTTTAGGTTGAAAGGTGGTTATGTCCCAGAGTCATCCAATCAGCTTAATGACTGAGGACAATTTTGAACTCAGCTGAGTGTTTACACAGTTTTCTATAAGAGAATTCTGCTGTGAATACCTTAACAAGGCAGGAACCCCAGGCTTCTGTAGGATAAAGTCATGATGGCTGAAGTGGTATCAGGCTGGTCATAACTGTGTAGTGTAGATACACTTTAGTTTTTTTCTGGTTTTGATTGAGCTATAGGTAACTTGGGTGGACAACAAGTTAAGGAAAAACTTTTTCCAAGCAAGGATGTGTTTGTGCAAAACTATTGTGTCCCCTTTAAAGCCAGGATACACACATGGCAAGCACCGAAGAGTTCCTAAAATGTTCTGAAAGATGCAAATAACAGCAAGGTGATCCATATTAGCGAGGACGGATGAGTGAAGATGTGAAAAAATGAGACTGTGTTGATAGAGTTACTGTTTTCTGAAAGATGTTTATTCTCTGATGATATTGATTTGTATGTTACATATTAAACCAGCCACTAACATTTTACCTGATAAACCATCCCCACACCCATGGTTCCACATTTCACAATAGAACATTGGAGGTTTCCTTCATCACTGAGCTCAAATATGATATGTATGAGATACAGTGGTACCCCGACTTAAGAGCAGCTCTACTTAAGAGCAATTCGACTTAAGAGCGGAAAACTCTTGGCATTTTAACTGCCGCCTTACAAATTTTAGATATGGTCTGCTCGACCTACAAACATTTTTTTGATCTTTTTGATGTTTAACTTATTTTTTCAATTTTTTTAGATAGGTACCCCGACTTAAGAGTAGTTTGACCTAAGAGCATGCACTTGGAATGGATTAAATTCATAAATTGAGGTACCACTGTATATGTTCTAGGCCAGGTCACAGGCATACATACATGTTCAAGATTAGGACCCAGGAGCCAGTGACATTCCTGAGCTTGCACAGTAGCCCACCAAATTCTTTCTCCTTGCATGCTCTTGCTCCCTTTTGCTCAACCCGTAAAAGTTCAGGGCTGGGATGAGCTTCCTGGGAAGTGTTCGTGCTCCTTGAATCTTCTCATCCCACCACCTCGAATGTACTGTATGGCAGGGAATGCCAGTGATTCCTTATCTCCTCCTTTGGGTGATGTCATTGCCCATATAGTGTCAAGGAGGACAATCTTCATTGCTGCATGGCCAGAGAAGAGTAGATGCTATGCCACTTGATATCTTAATTCTTCAAAGTAGATTATGAAGATAGGATGTAGCTCAGCGGTATGGCAGATAGTTTGTCAGCATAAGATCATAGGTTCAATCCTGGACATCTCCAAAACCATGCTGCTGTGAAAGACCCTGCATACAGCACAGTAGTGTTGCTTGCTAAGCCTAACAAAAGATACTGGCAAATGTTTGTATGCTGGATTCCTTAAATATATAATATGAATGCTCACCCACACTTACATTCCTGTTTCAAAATACATTCTGTACATACATGGTGTGTGTGTCTGTTGGGGGGGCTTATATCAGTAACATTTAAGAGGCCAAAGGTTTGTAAGGCACTTAAAAAAAAGCAAAAGTGACAAAATTTCCATGTTCTGGTAATTAGATCTATTCAAGACTCAAACTATGGTGTGTAAATCTTTCTGGTCTTTGCTCTTTTGTTAGAGAGAGTAGAACCTATTGGAGTTCTAAGTGTTATACATAATCATAATAAGTATGCCAAAACATTTAAAAATATTTGTCAAGTGTGGGAGCAATTACTTGCATTGAATGAATCACACATCCTGATTGTGGGTTATGTGTGTGCACCCGTGCACAAGTGAGGGGCGAAGGCTAGGTTTCTAAACAAAATTGCTTTCATGAAGGGGAGAGAGACAAAAAGCAAGGTTAACTTTTATTAGTAACTCATATTGAGCCATATTTTTAATGCCAATACAATTCTTTGTAACACAAGCAATAAAACTGCTTCATATTAGGCTTAGGTTACTCTTTCACCACATCCACTGTCACCAGCCTTCCCAGGGAGATGCTTTCTACTATAAAAAATAAAATGTGTGGTACTTTAACATTCACAAATAGCAGCCCAGCTTAAGTTACATAGTTTTTGCGACATTTGTACAGCACCTCCGCGGTACCTGCTGTGATAGTAAGGAAATAACTGCTTTAAGTTTTCTAACATGCTAGTTTTAATGTACTAATTTCGTGTCTTGAACGGAACTTTAATCTATTGTGTCCAGTAGTATCAGGACTACAAAAACTATTTATTAATATAAATGCACATATTGAAACACATGCTTTGTCATGCTTGCCTTAAAAGTTAATTAAACCTTTTCCAGTCTTAGAGTAAGAATGAATTATTTTCCTGGCCAATAGATTGTACTTTTTCCATTGCCTGTTCTTGAATTACTGTTGAGTATGTCTCTGTAGTTGTAGCCCATGTTTGGACTGCAGTGGAATGGGAGGTATACATAGCAACCCTCTAGGGTACCATTGCCTTCCCAGGCAAGAATAGTGGGAAGACAGAGTGTCCTTTCAAAAATAGAATCTTCCACATTTTCATTTTCTTGAATTCTACAAACAAGATTTCGATTAATATAGCAACTGAAACACATTGATTTACCACACAGTAAGATCTTTATACTAAGGATGGGGATGTATAAACCTTGATATATTGGGGGCAGGGGCGTATCTGGGGGGAGGGGGCAGAAGGGTACATCTGCCCTGGGTGCAGCAATCTGGGAGTGCCTGGAGGGGGAGCAGGAGGAGGAAGCTGTGCACCCTCCCACCGTCCAGCAGTCCTCCTTTCCCCTAAGGCTTGGTGGTGCCGCCGCCTCCGCCGCCGTGCGCCAGGCGAGCGACAAAACAGGCAGGCAGGCAGGAGCGTGATGGCCATGGCACCCTCCTCCTCCTCTTCCTTGCCTTGGTGGGAGATGTGTAAGGTGCGTGTATGCACACACACACACACACACACACACACACACACACACACACACACATCTACCCATGCACACAGGGTTCGCCCCCCCCGTTGCTGGGTGAATGCAATGTGGGGGGGCATCAGGAAGGCTGCAATAATTAACTTTGTCCCCAGGTGCTCCAAATCCTGGCTACGCCTCTGATTGGGAGGGGGAAAACACATTCCATATTTGTACTTAGGAGCACCATCCTAAATCTCTGACTTTGGAGTTGATATCAAAAGGTCCAATCCTGCTTAAGAAGTAGTAGAATAATAATAGCTGCAGAAGAATGGAGCAGTAAAGTACTTCTTAGTACTATATACCTAGAAAACCCTGGATGGGATCGCTGTAAGGTGGCATTGGCTTAAAAGCTCTTACAGTAGCTTTGACATTGTAATCATTGTAAACATGATGTTCCATTGTAAAAAAATGGAACATCAACAAGTCTCTGCTAAGTTTCTTGCTCTGTTATTTTTCCAAACTCAAGAAAGTGTTTGATTTGTGTTGCAATAAAGGCTATTGTTTTTTAAAAAGTGATCTCTACTAGCATTTTGAAGTGGTGTAGTTTATTCTACCATATTTCGACCCTCCAGAGTGATTTGAAAAGCAGTTTTATCACCCAGGCAACTGTGAATTTGATCAAGTAGTTGAATGGAAATTTCATATTTTTTACATTTGGTTTAAGGAAAAAAGTCAGTCAAATCATATCCCAGCTTTCTTATTATGACGTGCAAGCCCTTGCATTTCTCTGGGTTATAAAATGCCCTGTATGAAACATACGTCAAATTTGGCCTGGGAACTATGAAGCTAAGTAGAGAAACTTTACAGTGGACAATGGGAAAGCTTCAGTGACCACACAAAACTGCTTGGGGCTGCAGGGTTTTATCTCAGTACCAGACTGTTCTTAGTTCAACGTTTTATGTTCAAGGAACAGTCTTTTGCTGAAAATAAACATTTACCTTGAAACCACGTCCTCTCAGATTATATTAATGAGCATTCGAAATAATTGGATTTTAGCTATCCTAATACAGTGGTACCTTGTATAAAGGAATTAATTCGTTCCAAATGAAATTATGTTAAGCAAATTTTCCTTTATACAAATTCCCATAGGAATGCATTGAAAATGGAGTGATCCCATTTTTATGTTGTATGGATTTTCCCCATAGGCAATTATGTTAAGCAAATTTCCCCCATCTCTGGAATTTTTTGTTGTACAAATTTTATGTTATACAACCTGTTTGTTATACAAGGGTCCATTGTATATGGGAATCCAACCCATATATCAGAGTTGAGCTCACAACACTGGTACAAGATCCATCAAATTCCTCACGTGGCCTATTTAAACCTTCATGTATTCTGGCTAAGAATTTAAGCCAATGGTTTGCAATGAGCACAGCTTCTCTATTGAGAATTGACAATATTGAGAATCGTTTTGGATTCTACAAGGACAAGGCACCTCAAGAAGATCTTCCAGGAGGTGGAAGAAGTGACAAGAGTATCTGCTGTCCTTGATCTGGTGTAAAGTAACAGGGATGAACTGGGTGATGAGATAGGAATAGTTAGAACTTTCAGGGGAACTGATCTTGCCCTCTTGCGATTTGCTGTTCTGAGAAAAGGGAAAGCTGAGAGTACTATACTGTAATGAGCAATCTGGATTTGGGACGGGCTATTCATTTCGGAAGCTACCGCTTCCAAAATGACATGTGGGAGCCCAGCTGGTGTTTGGAAGCCTCTGAAACTTAATCAGCCAATCCCTTACCTTGCTCTGCACCTGCGCAGGGTTGAGATCCAAAGAGGAAGAAGAGGAAGAAGCCTCTGACATCATCGTTCCTTCTCCTTGGTGCTTGCCAATCAGGATCTGTGCAGGGAAATTGTCTGATTGGCCAGTGCCAGGGAGAAGGAACAATGACGTTGGAGGCTTCTTCCTCCTTGGAACTCAGCCCCGCATGGGTGCAGAGCAAGGTAAGGGAGTATCTGGTTGTGTTTCGGAGGCTTCCAAATACCAGCTGGGCTCCCACGTCTCATTTCAAAACTGGTAGCTTCCGAAATGAATAAAAAGGTAGAGGTTCCTCCCGTACATGTGTGCTAGTCGTGTCCGACGCTACAGGTGGTGCTCATCTCTGTATTCAATCTGAAGAGCCGGTGTTGTGCAAATCTGTAGCCATGTGGCCGGCATGGCTGCAAGGAAACACTGTTTCACCTTCCAGCTTTTTATGGTGGTACCTATTTATCTTCTTGCATTTACATGCTTTCAAACTGCTAGCTTGGCAGGAGCTGGGGTTAACAGCGGGAGCTCTCTAAGTTCAAGTGGTGGTTAATTCCAAATGTGCTTCTTGTGCTTTGAAGTGTGTGAAGTCCATACACATTGAGAGGGTGGTGCAATCCTCCCTGATAATCTCTTTGATGACAGAAAATGTTGTTATCTGAAGAAGGGGAACTGCTGTATTCGAGTAGCCAGATCTTCCCCAGACTTGGGGGGTGAAGCAGCAGTGGATTCAGCCACAGCAGCTTTCTCATTTTCAGACAGTTGCATTTCCATGGGTGAAGAGGCAGTGGAATTCCCCTCTGTCTGTGGGGATTCAGTATGATTCTCTGTTTGTATCAGAAGCACCACAGTGCATTTCATATTACCAAATTATCTTAGATAATTTTCAATTAATAAATATCTGAGATAATTTTCACCTTGTAATTCGTTGTTGTTGTGTTGTTACAGTCATGACCAACTTTTCGTGACCCCATATCTGTGGAGGCTTCTTGGCAGGAATGCTGGAGTGGTTTGGCAGTTCCTACTCCAGGCACCTACAGCACCTGGTATTCCCTGGTGGTCGCCCATCCAAGTACTAGCCAGAGCCGACTCTGCTTAGCTTCCGAGATCAGGCGAGATCGGATTTGCTCAAGGCCTCTAGGCAGCTTGTAATAGGCAACAAAAAAAAAAAAAACATTTTGGACAGCTAACACCAAGTCTTCCATGGTGTATGTTGAGGGGCACAGAGGTGCAAAATTCCCCCTTCTATGCACTCAGAAAGGACTGTCAGTGCAAAACCCTCCATTTTCTTGGGATCACCTTGGTTCTCCCACTCCACTTTGTAGCCTATTAATTAAATTCCAAGTAACCCAATTTTTTGTGTGACCATGGGAAAAGCATGGCTGGAAAAGTCTCAGTGCTTAGCTGTATGTTTGGTATATTGATTATAACAGCTCCAAATCCTAGATTGTTTAGGCATCTGATGAAAAGTAGTGCTGTTGTGAGATGGGGAATGTGTTTATTAGAGCAATACAACGATCCCTTCCAGTGACCTGTCATGGACATTGTCGTAGCAGTTTTTCACACAAGTATTGGATGGCATTTGAGGTCCCTGCTAGGTTCCATCCTGGGAATTGGTGTGTTACTAGCCTAACAGCTGCCCTGCCATTTTGTGGGAGTCATGGTGCTGGTGTTTTTGGTGGTAGGGATAAATGACAAGGAGAACTGTGAGAAGCCCTGTGGACAAAAATATCTAGTCTGTATTACCCAGTGAAATAATTGGGAAGAGAAGCAAAAATCTCAACTGACTCAGAAAATGTTACTTTTTCTTTAACTTCCATAATCCCCCATGCTGGCTACGGTATTCTGGGTGTGTGTGTGTGTGTGTGTGTGTGTGTGTGTGTGTGTGTGTGTGTGTGTGTGTGTGTGTGTGTGTGTGTGTGTGTGTGTGTGTGTGTGTGTTTGTGTGTCCAAATGCAAACTGTCATCTTTCCAAGCTTTACATGCAACACATTATGAATTCACTTAAGCAATTTGTGGTTCAAAAGGAAAAGATGGACCTTGAAAGAAGCAACACCCCATGTGATAGATCAGGAGGGGGACTACTTGCTTTCTCTTTAGTAGAACCTTTATTTGAAAAGCAGCACTGGGTGTTCTGTACCGTCATGAGTTGGAGTTAGTAGAGCCTTCAGGCCAAGAGCTGAGGCATCATTGTATAAGACAAATAGTTTGTTGACATCAGGACTTTCTAGCCTAGTCTTGGTTCTCCATTTGACTTTCAGGCTCTTGGCACTCAGGTATCTGACAGGAAGCCTTGGAAATTGTTTCTCCTTCCCATCTACTTTTTTAAGGAGGTGAGTTAAGAATACTATTGAAAGTGGCATGGATTGATTATAACAGCTCCAAATCCTAGACATTGTCTCCTACCTCTGCTATAGATGTCTCATTGTACAACTCATTTTTGTCCACTAATGGCTTCGCTTTTGCTCACTAAGCTCCCCAGTTGGACATGAGGTAGGGTGTCAGTGCAGCAATGGATAAGTTTGTTTGGAATCTTTTTCTTCAGTAATGTGAGGTCTCGGTTTCTCTTTGTAAATAAATTGGAACACCCTATTGAAAGGCTGAAAGCTTGATTCCAGGGTTAGCACCTGGGAACTACAGCTTTACTAGGTGCCCCTCAGTTATCTGGTGACAATCTTTTATACGAGCAGCCCAAAACAAGCTGTTCTTATTTATTGATTAGCAAACCTTTAAAAATGAAGTGTCTTCTTGAACATTCTGATTGGGGTGATAAAATTACAAAACTGACTTCTTTCACTTCGAACTAGAGGAGAATAAGAGTGTGACTAAACAACGGAAAAATATAAGTGGGTCCACTATGAAGTCTTATCTGGCAAGCTGGTTTTCCTTATGCTAATTTGCTTCTGGCTGCACAGGAGTCAGCAAAGAGAGGGGATGGAATTAGCTCTCAACCTGTTTTTGCAGCTTAAGGTAGCTCTCCTCTAGTTGTCCAGATTTTCAGGATTGGTCTGTGAAGATTCTCAGTCATCCAGGTGAGTTTATCTGGAAGTTGAGTCATGGCAACTGGACTTCTTTTTCTTGAGAGATAGAAACATTTTGTGGCTCATCTGAACAGCTTCATCAGTCTGAATACAGCTAGTTGGAGGACTCACACTAAACCCCATCCGTTGAACTGATGCAAACACATTCACTGTTAAAAGAGTAGAATTCCCAGCAGTGGAGGGATGGGAGGGACTCTGGACTGTTTCACATTGACTTCTGTGTTGCATATGTAGTCAAAGGAGAATAGTGTGAATTTGACTGTCCCAGTTCTGGAACGTTTCCTGTGTTATTTGTCAATAGATTTGTCTCCTAAATATACTCTAAGAGTACATATTGAGTTGTTCTAACAAACCAAGCTGCTTCCAACATATGATGGCCCTATAAATTAATGACTTCCAGAACGTTCTTTTAGGTCTTTTAAAATATAGTAATACATTGGTTTACGAGCATAATCCATTTCTTGTAAACCAAAACACACATATCAAAGCAAATTTCTCCATGAGAAATAAAGGAAATGCAGATGATTTGTTCTGGAACCCCATACTGTACACAAAATGCCCAAACTCATGAAAGAAATTGGCTACACATCCATAACATGGGCTAGGCACTTTGCTGTGGAATCTGCTCTACTTGGGACTAACAACTGTGACAATAATAAAATGCAGTTTGTAGCCCTATACACACTTGACTGGCTGGCCCATGACTTGAAATGGCTTGAAAAATAAGAAAGGATGTTGAAAGCAAAGTAAATAAAAATATAATTAGGAAAAAAAACTTTGAAAACATTCCTGGCCAATCACCTACAATCCAGCAGATGGAGAGAGAGAGAGAGAGAGCCACCATTGGCTCACTTGTGATCATGTGACCTGCTCCAGTGCTTCTGTTGCAACATTACTTGTTGATCAAGACAAAATTTAGAAGAAATGTTTGCTTGTCTTTGCAGAACACTCTTAAACCAAGGTATTACTGTAAAGACCAAATGCTTCCTTTACTGGATAACTACATCTCATATTCAATCTTTCTCTTTTGGAGGCACCTTCAGTTTTTCCAAGTGTAATTGTCTTTTCCTGTGAATCTTGTCTTTTCATAAATTGTTCAACGTACAATAGCTTCAGTGTAACTGTTTTTGCTTCTAGGGAGAGGTCAGGCTTGATTTGACCTTGACCATGGATTTTTTTCTCACTTGTTTTTTATCAGTTGTTTATTCCTGTGTTCAAGTGTTAGGTGTGAAAAAGGTTATTTTGCAAAGCAATATTATTTTAGTGGAGCCCATCTCAGGGGGCAGGTGTAAAGGGAAGTTAAATTTGGGGCAAAAGATGAGTCTTTGCTGTAACTTACTCATAATACTACTGAACACGCCCCTGTTTATGACATATTAGTTAAAAAACATAGGTTACATCTTTGGTTTCTAGATGTCCTTTTCAGAGCACCCTTGTCATCTGTTGCCACTTCTATGGGTAAAAGTCATCTGATAGATAGATAGCAGGTGGTTAGCGTGTTCAGAGCTGTGATGGATAGGTTTTTATCATCCCAGTTTAATAGTCTTTTTTCCCTTTCTAGTTGCCCTTTTGTCTTTGGAGCACAGTTTCGCCAACAAAAGCAAACTGAACAAGGGAAGATGGAACAACTCTTTTTAAAAAATTTCCTCCGTTTAAAGTCTCTAACAAATAAGTCGCATTGCACTAAAAAGAATTTGTGTGTGTTGGTGTGGAAGAGAAGGGGGAGGGAGAGAAGGAGGAACGTGCATGTACACCGACACCGACACCCCACCCCACCCCCCACCCCACCCCACCCCACACACGAGAGAGAGAGAGAGAGAGAGAGAGAGAGAGAGAGAGAGAGAGAGAGAGAGAAAGAGAGAGAGAGAGAGAGAGAGAGAGAGAGAGAGAATATATTTAATATAATGCCAGTATGAAAAAAGCTAAGCCAAATGGTGACTTTGACAAAGATTTACCAACCCAGCAAGTGTGGAATTGTTCTGTAGGCTAACAGTTTTAATGGGTTTATCTTAGACAGTACTTCAGTTGTGAAAGTGTCAGTTAATAATTTACCCTTCCCAAGAGGCTGGGGAAGCAATCACACTCGGTAGCAAGGTACTCCTGGGCCTGTCGCTTCACTGTAGCTCATCTTGGCTATAGCGATGCACCATTGGATGCGACATCAGCACTATGTCTGCACTTTGACAAATGAAGTCTTGTAAGAGCTAAATAAGGCACGGGAAGTTTTAGAATGAGCAAATAGCTCTTCAGCTGATTTCTGCAGTAATGGATTACTGTAAATGTCCATCAGCCACACATCCAAAGAAGACCAGCTTTAAACGCAAATGCTGCTCTTCCCTCTTCTTTTTCCTTCTCCCTCTTTATTTTAAATCCTCCTCTGAAAAGTATCTTATCCTCAGAGATCTTTTTTTTTTGCTGGGATGCAGACCACATTAGAAACGTTGGTCCCATACGAGGTACATAGCTAGGCTTCTAAGGTGATACATTGCACAATCAGGCAGGTAGTGAAATGTGCTGCCAGAAATGTGGATGTTTAACATAAAAACACCCTCTCAAAGGTAGTACTTATACTGTCACCTTTCACCATTCAATTTGTTTCGTCGTAGTTCTTAACCCAGAAATGCTGTAGACGGAGCACCATTTTGTGAATTTTTGTCCTCCAATTTCCGGATCTAATTTTACTGCATTCTTGGCATGGTGATGCTTTGCAATTTGTTTTTCCCGAATATAAAGGAGTGTTTTTAAAAATACATATACAAAATAATCACTTTTGACTACAGTGTTGTGTTAAAACATTGTACTATTATAGAGATTGATGGTTATTTAATAATGATTTATTGCAGTAATTTATTCTGCCAGCTGCAGAACTCATTTTTTCCGGCAGAAGTTTTGAATAGCATTTATACAAAAATTTGCTTGAAGAACCCACTTAAAGGTCTAATGAAACATATATCAACGCTTGTATTAAAAACCATACACCCATGGGCTAGAATTGAGGGCAAGAAGGTAAGTTACATGCAATTTCCTCTTTACAAATCGACATCCCTGCTCTTTGTTTGGTGATCAGTGAGAGTTTGTGTGGCTGTACAAGTTGTATTATATGGGAAAACATAGGTGTGTCTTCCTTGTTTGAAAAGCTGACATGGAGACTGAGAGCTGTTCCATACCAGCAGACCTCATGCACTCACTTGTAAGAGACTGTCGCTGTTGTCCTCTGATGATACTTCCTATATAACAAACCTGTTTCCAAACATATGTTAATCTCAGGGGCTAATTACATCTTAAACCCAAATTTGTGTGTAGGAACTTTGCAGAGAAATCACTTGGAAAATGATGCTTTAAGAGGAAAACAGTAGATTAGGGGAAGGACTGGCAGTCCCTGCATGCCCAACACTTTTCTGCTGCTCTTGCTTCCATGCTCTTAATTACTTTCTTCCTAAGTAGTTATTTTAAGAAAAATACAACAAGAACTAGGAAGATGAAAAAAGTTACTTTTGGGGGGCTACAAGTTCAAAAATGATGGCATTTCCATTCCTGGAACTGACTGTAACTCATATAACTTCTGTTCTTTATATCTTTGCCTGAGAAGTAACTTTCCCAGGCTGAATGATACACACATTTGCAGGAAACAAATTAATCAGCACTTCATTTGTGAACAACCCCCAAAAAACCCTTAAAAGCAAGCGTAGGTTGAAAGCTAGTTTTTGTAAGAATTAAAATATTACTTCTAGGTGGTGATATGTTTTAATGGGGGCATATAAATTTAGCGGTTAGCGTGGTGGCTCAGCAGACTAAGGCTCCGAAACTGTTGACTGCAAAGTCTGCAGCTCAACAGTTCGAATCCCGGGTGACATGCAGTGGAGTGAGCTCCCGCTGTTAACCCCAGCTCCTGCCAACATAGCAGTTCGAAAGCATGAAAAATGTGAGTAGATAAATAGGTACAGTGGACCCTTGTATAACAAACAGTTTATATAACATAAAATTTGTACAACATAAAATATTCCGGAGATAGGGGAAATTTGCTTAACAGAATTGCCTATGGGGCAAATCCGTACAACATAAAAATGGGATTACTCCATTTTCAATGCAAGACAAAGACAAATAAATTTATTGATTAGTCCTATGACCATATCAACCAATAACAACACAGAATATAAAATACATCGAAGTACATGCAACACCATCCAATAGGGTACCCTACAATACAGATTCAGAATATTCAGTGGTCATATATGTAGATCTCCTTTGCAGGGTACTCCAATTTGTTCGACGTATTGCGTTCTTAAAGCTGCAGCTTTAGTTACAAACTTGGCAACTTTGCGAACAATGTACACATTAGAGCCCGAAAGAAGATAAGACAATCTGTGAATTAGGTCCCTATGGACTGTTCTTTCTAAAAAAGGGGATAGATATTCAAGCCTGATGGGTGCATATAATTGGCAGTCAAAGAGAATATGAGAAATGTTTTCAACAGAAGGGGATCCACAAATACAGGTTCTCTCCTGATAAGGGAGGTGGTGAAAACGCCCATATTTGACCATGGAATCCAGCAGTTCAAATCTGGCTCTAGTAAAGGCCCTTCTTAATACTTGAGGTAAGGGCATTGAAATGTATTTTTCAGACAGAAAGGAAATTTTATTCTTAGCCAACCAGCTTAGAGATCTATTTTTAGATAATAATTCCAGGTCTGATTGTGCACTAATATCTAGGACTCGCTGTTTGAAAATATCTCTTGCCTGTGGAGCTATTGAAAGCAAATACTGAATAGAAAACCCATGGTGTGTAATAGTTTCATGAAGACGGCTAATCCACGAATTAGTTAGTGCCATGTTTGTTTGTTCCATTAAACATATTTTGGGTAGACTATTAGTATCCATAAAAAGGATTTTCAGCCAGTAATTGAAAACTTTGATAATTAGGTTACTTTGTAGGGAATGCATGCCTAGCTCTGCTCTAACAGCAGGAGCTGATGTGTTCTTATCAGTTCCCAATATACTTCTTAGAAAACTGGTCTGATTTTGTTCAAGAATGGTGGCTTTGTTTAGACCCCACAGTTCAGCTCCGTAGGTCAACATTGGGACTATTTTAGCCTTAAACACCTTCAGTATGGGGATCAAAGAACCTGGGTGGTTGTAACTTAATAACTTGTACAATCTTTTAGTACCTAAACTAGCCTTTTTCGAACTTCTTTTATAATGGTTAAACCATGTGCCAGTGTTGGTAAAAACCACTCCAAGGTAGTTAAAGGAAGGTACTTGTTCAATGGGTTCCCCATTTATCCACCAATTATATTTCACACTCCTCTTGCAAAACACCATCACTTTAGACTTGCTTTTGTTTATGGTTAAGGAATTTTGGACACAGTATGTATACAATCTTTGGAGAAGTCTTCTTAGGCCTATTTGGGTAAGGGCCATTAGAACCATATCATCTGCATACAATAAAATATTAATAAATTTATCGAGTACCTTTGGCATATGGGAATCAGCATCATGCAGAAAACCAGGTAGGTCATTTACATATAAGTTGAAGAGCATTGGGGCCAGAATGCAGCCCTGTCTAACTCCAGTGAATGTTGGTATACTCTTTGTTAAGGAGCCATTTATTCCTGTGCGAACTTTCAACTGCGTATTTGAGTAAAGGATCTTAAGCAGACTTAGAAGTCTAGCGTCCATATTCAAACTAGCCAATTTCCTCCACAGAATATTTCTATTTATTGAGTCAAAAGCTGCACTAAGGTCTATAAATGCTGTATACAATTTCTTGCTTTTTGATAGCTGCTTTGTAAGAATGTGATGTAGAATAAAACAGTTATCAGTTGTGGAGTGATTGGGTCTAAAACCAGCCTGCTCTTCTACTAGAAGATTATTTTCCGTGACCCAGACTTCTATTTTACCCAATAAATGCTTTGCATACATTTTAGCTACTACTCCAATAAGACTTATTGGTCGGTAGTTTTTAGGATCCTCTTTGTTTCCTTTTTTATATAAGGGAACTATGATGGCAACTTCCCATCCAACTGGGATATGACCTGTATTATTTATATGGGTGAACAGCCCCGCTAGTAAAGGGGCCCACCAGTCAATGCCAAGGAAAGGAGAGGCTGAAATGTTCTACCAATTGAAGGGAAATAAACAAAGTCCCATAGTCTTTGCAGAGATACATCCAGGTCAAAAAAGTATTGCAAACGGAGCAGCACCTCTAACTCCTGTCTCTTCATCTTCAAATATTAAAACATGGACTGAAATGAGGCATTTGGATGACACAGAGATGGCTCCTGAGGAAAACTCTAGAGGACATAATATAATCCATCTAAGAACTGATTCACATCATGTAACATCAAATGTTAGTACGATCTCCCCATGCATAGATGAGATACTGATATTGGAGGAGTCCGAGACTGGAAACCAAGAAAATCAGAACAATCCCTTAGCCAGCTCAAATTGACATCATGCTCCTCAGTATAAGAACTCTATACAGCTACTATCCTGGAACATTGCCGGCTGGAAGCACAGAGCATCAGAAGGTGACCTGGTGGAGTTCCTTTCTAATTTTGATATCATAGCTCTCCAAGAGACCTGGCTTACTGAAGATGATGAAGAGATTCTACTACCAGGCTTCAACTCTTGGTCCATCCCTGCAAATAAATGCAAGACTAAAGGAAGAGCATCAGGAGGCTTGACAACGTTAATCAAGGCAGAGCTGGGCTGGTGTGGCCAGAAAATGTTCTTTGTTGATGAATCCCATCTGTATCTAGCTGTTAAGTTTTCTTATAAAACCTCTGACTTAGTCTTAGTAAATATTTATATTCCACCATACTCCTCCACTTATCTCCCACCTAATACCTGGATTATTTTAGAGGAGACAGTTCTAAAAATAAATATGAAACACCCTAAAGCTATAGTTGTCTTAGCAGGTGACTTCAACGCTAGAATAGGGGCCTCCTTACAAAACTTTGTTCAACTAGGGGTAATACCAGAACATTATTTACTTACTGAGAACTCTTGGTTCTCTAGTGACCTCAAAAGAAATAAGGCAGGTCTCCAGTTGGTTTCCTTGATTTATAAATGTAATCTTGTCATTTTAGGAGGTAAATTACCTGGTTTTAGATATCCTTTTACGTATCACTCAGGAAAACTTAGTAGTGTTTTAGATTACATATGTGTATCTCGGGCTGATTTTAAATTGTTTTCAGATATTCAAGTCCTGGTGAGGGAAGATAGTGACCATCAACCAATTACAGTTTCTTTCAAAGGTAATTCAGATACAAGGCCATATTTGTTACATGATAAGAAGTTACTAGCAAACTTTGAAGTGAGGCAAGAAAAGAAACTCAAATGGGCCAAGGTCGATACAAAAGCCTTATCGCTTTTCTTGAATTCTGAACAGGCCATGGCTTGGAGAAAATCAATTTCCTCATTTAACTCAGACTCAATTAATATTTTAACCCAATATAAAGATCTATGCTTTTTGTTAAAAAAAAAATTTCTAGTACATAACCTTCCTATCAGAAAGGAACAACAAAGCAGTCCAAATTGGTTTGATACTGATTGTGTATACACCAGAAAAAGTTTGAGGGCAGCAATGCGTCAGGCCCAAGTAAATCCCTCTGCCGAAAACCAGGCCAAAATGTTAGAAATCAGACGCAGTTATAAGAAATTGTTAACTGCCAAAAGAGCTTCCCATAATACCAAACTTTGGTCTGATCTAGAAATCTGGGCAAAAGGGACTAATTCAGTGTTCTTTTGGAATGCTGTTTCTGGTGTATTAAAGGAACGTAAATTTTATTCCAACACTTCTATTCCAGCTTCAATTTGGGAAGAGTATTATGCAAATATATTTTCCAGTACCACCCAGGACTTTACACAGAAACAAAGCGTAAAACTTCCATCTTTGGAAGCACTCCCAGCCTGGCCTCCAGTATCTGTCTCAGAAATTAGAACCATCATCTGCTCACTAAAAGATAATAAGGCACCTGGGGAGGATTTTTTACCACCAGAGCTTTTTTTAAAACCCATTTTCAATGCATTCATATGGGAAATTTGTATAAAGGAAAATTTGCTTAACATAATTTCATTTGGAACGAATTAATTCCTTTATACAAGGTACCACTGTACCGCCATAAAAAGCAGGAAGGTAAAAACAGTGTTTCCCTGCATCCATGCCTGCCATGTGGCCATGGACCTGCACAACACTGCCTCTTCAGCTTGAATACGGAGATGAGCACTGCCCTTAGAGTCGGCCACGACTAGCCCGCATGTGCCGGGGGAACGACCTTTAGCTATAACTTTTAAATAGAAGTATAGTCTCCAAATCCCACAAGATCCTGGTTTTCTTCTATTCGACACTCATTAAGCCTCATCCTGAGTAGTACTGTGTCCAGTTCTGGACACCTCCCTTCAAGAAGGATGCTGACAAATTGAAAAAACTGAAAGAACTGGACATGTTGATCTTGGAGAAAAGGAGAGTGAGGGGAGATATGATAACATTTTTCAAATACTGTCCTTGAAAGGCTGCCATACTGAGGAGGGGCTGGATCTGTTTTTGATCAATCCAGAATGCAGGATATTTAACATGGGGCTCCAGTTACAGGAAGCTAGATTTCAGGTGGATATCAGGAAAAACTTTCTAACTGTTAGAGCAGTACGGCAATGGAACTGATTATCTTGAGAGGTGGTGAATGCTCCAGCACTTGACGCATTCAAGGGAAAAAAATTAGACAACCACCGGACAGATCTCCTATGATTTATATTTCCAGTGTCATGATTCTATGATTCTGTCAGTGCATCCAGGTCATCCTAGACCTAAGCTGGCCAAGGGTTTAAAAGCTGTCGGACAGGGAAAGTGCAGGAACAGTATGGTGAAGAATATAAGACTGAGACTGAAGGCGGCAATGAAAAAGAAGGGTAACCATTTACAGGGGTGGCAGAAATTACAGAAGCTGTCAATTCAAGTAGTTCAGTATATACCTGGCCAGGATTAGAGCTGCTCCACCAATGGTTGTGTTGTCTTTTTTACTGTTCCTGGTTTTCCTTTCCAATTTAAGTTATATTAAGATCCTTATAACTAGCCTACTGTATGTAACTGCCTTCAAGTCAGCATAATCCTTCAGGCATGATAGAGAGAGGTGTGTTTTCTGCCACCCGCCTTTTTGGCCAGGTCCCAAACATGCAAGGAGAGGAAACTCGGTCTTCTCACACTTTACTTCTCATTCTTTCTCTGCAACGTTCAATTGAATCGATTCTCACTGGTACTTTTAATTTAACTAACGGATTCATTTAGATATATATATATATATATAATTGTTTTTTTTTTTAAAGATTCAGACCCCATGAGCTGAATTTGAGAAACCATAATTACTACGTACTAGGCTTAGATTATACGCAGTGGCTGATGTTTGCATAAGAAAATATATAGATTCCAAGGACAGGAGAGGGGTTGTGGTTTAGTGATCAAGTGTGTGCTTTGCACACAGGAAGCCCTTGGTCTCAGCTAAGGAGTTTCATGTGGCAAATTTGGGGAAGTGTTGGGGAGTAATTGACAGGGAGATGGTAATCGTGATGTGCTTCCTGTGGTCATGTACTTAAGCATGGGTGCTTAGGACTCAGCCCTCCATTGCAGAGCCTGGACAAGGACCCAAGATGGCACGTACAGTGCGCTTAGCGCTTATTGAAATGGCTTTCAATTCTATAATCTTTTCTTTTTATCACTGTGTAACTGAACATATTTGAAAGATATTAGATGGGGCTCACTTTTCTCAGAAAAGGACAACTTTTATTAAAGATGCTGGGTTCACTAGCCTCATTGTTTCATATTGGTCTCCTGTCTCTGGAGCCGAAAGGAAAGTACATAGACTTGAAACAGTTTTTGCACAGCCATTTATTCACTGCCGGAGAAAAATCTTGAATTTCGGAAGCACTGTTTCATGACTTTTATCCTTTAGTCTTTTTAATAGATAGAAGGACTCTATTTGGTGGGCTGGGTTGGAAAGAAGGAACACAGTTATGAAACCTGGTCACCTTCTTTTATTTTGAGTCAGGATCGTGGGCCCAGCTGTGGATTGCCTCGTTGTGAACAAGCCTTTAACAAGAGTAGAAGGGAATGCTTCCAGATTGGAAGAAATGCATAAGAGATAGTTGGGGTCTCCCTCACTTCCTTTCAGGAGAGGACAATCAATCAATCAATCAAAAACATTTAATGGCATAAATAAAACACATGTACAAAATACATTCCGCAGCACCTAATTTAGGTTTTCTAGCAATAACCAAGGCAATAATTGCAACTGACAGTCAAACATAGCTCAGAGTGGGAGTATTAATACAGACTGTGGTGTTTCAGCATGGTTCACTATGTATGCCATTAAACCCGCTACTTTCTTCACCCTGTCTTCCACTAGGTCATTTAACATGAATCACATTATTTGTACATCTGGCCATCTTTTCACCTTTGACCATTGTCTAAGGAGAGGACAATTCTGGATGCACTGTATTTTTCTGTGTATAAGACTATATTTTTGTTGAAAAATAAACTAAAAATGAGGGCCGTCTTATACCTGGAAGTAAGCCAAGGCGCAAACTGCACAGTTTCAAAACTGTAATTTTGGTTTGGAAAAGTGGGAGTCATCTTATACATGGGATGTCTTATAGACAGAAAATATGGTATGTCGGATATTTATCTTGCTTAGTTATTTCTCTGTATCCCAGGAGTTCTGTCCATATTGCTGGCTGGAGGTATCTGTAGCTCTGCTTAAGCATTCACAACATTTTTTCTACCATTTTTCCTATCTCTGGATTTAAGCCTGGCCTGGCGTTGGATGATTTATCCAGCTATCGTCCGATTGTCTTTTTCCCTTCCTGGGCAAGGTTGTTGAGAGGGTGGCTGCTGTTTGGCTCCAGTCATACCTGGAGGAAAATCATATCCTGGATAGAATAGAATAGAGTTTTATTGTCATTATGCATATGCAAAATATGCACAACGAAATTAGAGTGCTGTTCCACTACACACTCTAAGCATACAAACACATAAAACATATAAAACACCATACAAAATATTAAAAACTTTTAAAATTGCTTACAAAATTTAAAACACTACTTAAAACTGATTAAGATAGTGCTAAAACTGTCGCATTTAGCTTGGATACCGCTCTGTGATAAAAACTGTTCTTTAGTCTATTTGTCCTTGACCTAAGAGTCCTGTATCTCCTGCCAGACGGCAACAGTTCAAAAAATTGGTAGCCAGGATGCGAAGGGTCTCTCAAAATTCTAGATGTCTTCCTTGAGCATCTGGAGTTGTATAATTCTTCCAAAGGAGGAAGAGGACAGCCCACTATCCTCTCAGCAGTGTTTATGACCCTCTGGAGTGCCCTTCTATCTGCCACTGTGCAACTGGAAAACCAGACACAGAGGCAGTAAGTGATAGTGCCTTTGATACCGTCGACCACGGTAACTTGCTGGTCCAGTTTGCTGAGGCGGGAATTGGAGGCCTTGCTCTGTCTTGGCTCCATTCCTTTCTTGGCGGCCGGTCTCAGCGGGTTCAGCTGGGTGATGACTTGTCAGCTCCTTGGACTCTCCCTTGTGGGGTGCCCCAGGGGTTGGCAATCTCACCCATGCTGTTCAATGTTTATATGAGGCCGCTGGCGGAGGTCTTCAGGAGATTTGGAGTTTGCTGTTATCAGTACACTGATGACACACAACTCTATCTCTCATTTTCTTCTTCTGCAGAGGAGGCAGTACGCTCCCTCGACCTGTGCCTGGAGGTGGTCCTGGAATGGACCAGGACTAACTGGCTCAAGCTGAACCTGGAGAAGATGGAGGTTCTATTCTTTGGGGCGCCCTCGTCTGGGTACAATGGACCCCTCCCTAGACTGGGGGGAGTCTTCCTCCAGCCTACAGAAAGGGCCAGGAATCTGGGCATGATCCTGGATTCAGCCATCTCCCTGGAAGCTCAGGTGACGGCAGTCTCCAGGGCCGCTTTTATCCACCTCCACATGATCGCCCAGATCCGACAGTACCTCGATGAGTCCTCCCTGAGGACAGTCGTGTAGGCCCTCGTGATTTCGAGGATCGACTACTGCAATGCCCTCTACATGGGGTTGCCCTTGACCCTTGTCCGGAGACTCTAACGGGTGCAGAATGCGGCGGCCAGACTGGTGGTGGGTGCTCGTAGATTTGAGCACATCACCCCAGTTCTGGCTCGCCTGCATTGGCTACCCGTTGCCCTCCGGATAAGGTTCAAGGTCTTGGTTTTGATCTTCAAAGCCCTCCACGGCTTGGGACCAGAGTACCTGTTGGAGCGTATCTCTCAGAGGTCAACTGGGACCAGGCCCACAAGGATGGCGCAGGCTTACGTGCAACCACGCCTTCTGTGTGGTGGGCCCTACACTGTGTAACCAGCTCCCTAGTGAGTTGCACCTAGCAGCATCCTGTGCCTGCCTTTAAAAAGCCTTGAAAACTCATCTGTTCAAGGAGGCATTTGGCGACATTTTTATTTAATTTATTTAATTTTTTTATTTGTGGAGGGTATTGTACCCCCTATTTTTATTTGGTAGTTTGCCTCTGTTCTTCATGTTTGTTTGCTCCTGTTTGCTTTTAATTGTACACCGCCCTGAGTTCCGCTTCGGAAAATGTAAATAATAAATAATAAATAAATACTTGTAAGATCAATTTTTGGGCAAATGGCATTGTGTAAATTGACCAAACTGCCCCAAACAATTGGGGAGGGGGAATAGATCTGATTGAATAGTCATCTAAAATTAAAAGTACTGTATTAGATCAGTTGTCTGCAGAAAAGGATCAATCAGCCTGTCCTTATTTGTTTGCTCTGTCTGTATGCTTTGTTTCATAATGGGAAAAGAATGTAGTTTTGTGTAGAGACATTACTGTGGATTGCTGAAAACATAGTGGAAAAAATAGGGCTCCTTGTGCTTTTATTAAGTTGGAGGTAAAAACTGGAGAGTGATGAATCATTTTGCAAGAAGTAGTAATTTTGTGAGAATTTTTTCATAGCCTAAATATATGTGATTCACCATTCACAAGATCTTAAATGTTTCATACATGTTTCTGGGAAGAATTCAGAAAGGAACAATTTCATATATAAATGTGTATTTCTGCAACCCAAGGATCTTAAAGGAAGTTCATATGGTACAGATGTGGATTCAGACAAAGGTTTTGTATTGGCATAACCTTTGAGGTTACTTTTGGGGATAAAGCCGCAAAGTTTTGGGCTACACATGCTTGCTCTCGTATATTAAATGTGGGTTGGCCATTAAACCTAGTGGAACCACAGTGTAATGTAACACTTCAACCTTAGTGTTGGTGGTACTTGGGACTACTTCCTTTGAAAGGAATTTTGGTGATCTATAATGTATTCTTTTTCAAGTTGGTATTTTTATTTTAAACAAAACTTGGGAGTAGAAAAATCAAACTGGAATAACTTCAGGGAAATAGGTAGATCTTGCAAAAGAAAAGGAAGAAAAGGAAGACCTTTTGCTAATAGTTTCCACATGTTATTATGTGTAGTCAAGTTGCAGTACTCACACGCTAATCTCCATGGCCAGATAGGTATTTGAACCAAGGCCTTCTAGGTCTTCTCGACTACAAAGCTCCCATATTCCACGTGTCTTCCATTATTTGATCCCATACCTTAACTCAGTGGTTCTTTGACTACAGATGCCAAAAATCCTGGCTAGCACTAGCCGGAGTTCCTGGGAGTTACAGTTGAAGAACATCTGGGGACCCAAGATTGTGGACCACCTCTTTAATTGCTCTGAGGTATCTATGGGTCACCTGCAAGGAACTTCCCCCCAAGAGTTATTGCAACTCACTGAGCTAGCCTAGTGAGACCAGATCTCTTCTAATAGGTCCCAAATTAATATGCCATCACCACACAATGTATCTGCAGAGAAGAGAAAAAAGTATATGTATCTGACTGTTCATAGCAGGGGTCCTCAACGTTTTCAAACAGCGGGCCGGTCCACTACCCCCCAGACACCACTGGGAGCCGGACCACAGTCCAAAGGGGGGAAAAAGGCCGACATTTTAAATTGCCCTGCTTGGCTGCAGCCAGTGCCTCGACCATCTGGGTGGCAGGTGGGGGGGAGCGGGAGACCTTGCAGTGGCCCTCCCTCTTTGAACTGTCCCCCTAGCTAGCATGCCGTTCATCTGGGCGGTGGGTGGAGGGGATGGGGGAAGCGACACAGCCCACCTCAGCAATAGAAGCAGCTGCGGAGGCTGGCTTGCTTGTGAAGCAGGGGGTAGGTGGGGGGTGTCTGCTATTGGACCTGGGGGCCGGATTCAGGACCCTTTGGGGCGCATCCGGCCCTCAGGCCTTAGGTTGAAGACCCCTCGTTTAAAGCAAAGCCAGGACTTGTAGTGAGCTGTACCAACCCTAAAGTCCACACAGAAAACAAAAATGTATATATGGTACTTAAGATTCAGAGCAAGTAGTGATTTGTCCAACAGTAAGCACTTTAATGTTGGTGTAGTGGATAGAGTGACAGACTAGGAATCCAGAGAACAGGGTTCGAATCCCCACTCGGTCTTGGAGACTCACTGGAGAGTGAAACTGGAAAAAAATAACTTCTTAAACATTTTACTTACCTTGATAGCTCTAATTAGGGTTGCTATGAATCAGTTCTGACTTGATAGTGAGCAATATGACAGATTGTTATATCACTAACCCATCCCATGTTCTGGCCAAGTGTCCCTGTGATTTAATACTTCTGACTCAACCCATTCTGCCTTCTAATGAAACAATTGTCTACGATTATGCAGTGCATCACAAGTAACAATGCACTGCTTTGTGTATAGCATTAATTGGTGAAGTAATGGGGCGTAATGATTAGGTTCCTTTCGCATAATGAAGTAACTACCAGGAATATTATGTTTGGTTTTGTTTGACAAGTTTTCACTTTTTCTGTATGGTGCTTAATCTTTTAGTGATATATTTTTGGAGAGATTGTGAGGAGTTTTTTTAAAAAATGTAGGGATCCCCCCCCTTTTTGGTGGTTTTATTTTAATATTGCGTGTCAAGATGGCATATTTTGGCCTTTTAGCTACTCCCGTCTCTCTTTCATTTTTTGCAAGAATTCATGAGAAACTAAACATACAGTGCATTGTCACCTGAAGAGCTTAAACAATATTCTCAGATTTTAGCAACTTGCTGAGCAAAAGTTAGATTTTTTTTTTCACGGACAAAACAAATTGCACAAAAGCTGACAAATCTGTATTTTGTCTTGAAGGGATTTTTTTGCTCTATCTGTTGAAATGCATTGGGAGAAATAAATGCCCCCTGCTGTTCTTCAGTGAGTCATAATTCTTGGAAGTATAAAGAACACATTCTGGTTGCCATTAGAGATTAGAGAGGAAATTATAATTCTCTGTGGGTTCCAGAAGTTTATATATATGGCCATTAAACCTAATGCAACTAGGTACAGTGCAACTTCTGGAACCACTATACAGTGGACCTTTGTATAACAAACAGCTTGTATAACATAAAAATTTGTACAACATGAAAAAATTCCGGAGATAGGGGAAATTTGCTTAACATAATCACCTATGGGAAGAATCTGTACAACATAAAAATGGGATTACTCCGTTTTCAATGCATTCCTATGGGAATTTATATAAAGGAAAATTTGCTAAACATAATTTCATTTGGAACAAATTAATTCCTTTATACAAGGTACCACTGTATATATAAACCACTGCTGTTTCCTTTGTAGTGTTAATGGTAACCGGTTACTTTGGAGAGGGAGCTTTACTTCAATGAATTCTATAACAAATTACTTTTGAAATGTAACTTTTCAAGATCTCCTGTAACTTCTTACTGGCACTGTCTATCTCCTCCTACTTATTTTCTGGCCCCAATCATTCCTATACTCATCCTTTAATTATATGCACTCCTGTCAAACAGTTGTTCTGATTTTGTGCCCTCATGAAAACAGAGGACTTTTTTGCTACTGATTTTCTATATTACTGTGTTGTTTAATACTCCTTCCCCACTCTGGTGATCTCCAGTTCTCTCCCTCCACCCACCCCATTACAATTCCTTGCTCAGTTGACAGCAATGACTATGGTTCATGCAATCGGAAATCTGAAACAGCTCAAGGGTAGTTCATATAGAGCAGGCATGTCCAAACTTCAGCCCTGCTGATGTTTTGGACCACAACTCCCATAATTCCAGGACTGTATTTCCAATGGCAAAGGACTGTGGGAGTTGTGGTTCACAACATCTGGGGGCCCAAAGTTTGGACATGCCTGATCTAGAGAAGGGGTGGGGAACCTTTGTGCCTCCAGAGGTTTGGGACCACACACCCCACAGCCCTTTATCATTGGCAGTATGGACTTTGAAATCTGGGAGTTGCAGTCCAAAACATCTGGAGGCTGAAAGTTTCCCATCCCTTGTCTAGAGCAAGATTACAGTACTCCAACCCTTCACAGGGGAGTGTTCCTTACTGCTTCCCATTAAAACCACTTTCCTGAGCTATCCTGTATTAGGAGTTCTTGTCTTTGTATCATTTCCTGCCTTTTTTAAAATGGAAAGTTGGGAAATAGGAAGAAGGTTTCAGTTGTACTGAATAATTTCATCTTGCAGAGGAGAAGGAGAACATTTTAAGCATCATTTCCATGCTCCCCTTGTAACGTACACATTTATACTTTCTAATAGCAACTTCAGTATTGACATTAACACTGGGGACATACAGTAATTTGAAAGCAGTTCAGTTTGACTTAAGTGTTTAGAATCACCTCTCCATGGTTTGACATTTTTGATGAAAGCTCTGAACAAAGGCTTGAACTCTCCACAGGATTAACTCATTAAAATCATGGCAGAACTTGAAATTTTTGGAATCAGGATTTACCATAATTCCACAACTAGGGAGAAAATAATTCTGATAAACTCTGGATGTTAATCCTAACATTATTTTAGAAAGCCAATTTTCTGCCTTTGTAGCTAGAACTGGTTTGTTTAAAGGACTAACTTATTTTAAAGCAATTTAAATGTGCTGATTATTTAAATACATTAAATTGTTCATTGCCACCATTATGAGATGTGATATTAACCAGGGTAGAAATACTTGCATAAATTTATAAAAATGGCAAGAAAGTTGTGTCTGTTGGGTCTTTGATGTTCCTCAACCTTCAGTGTCATGCAAAGAACTCTCCAATCTTCCTTTCACAAGTTGCAAGTTTCAGAATTGGTAAAAGGCCAGGAATGCCCCATCTCTGCTGTCTTTCTGGGAGCAGGCAAAGACCTTCCTCTTCAGGCAAGCTTTCCCTGAATGATGGACTAACTATTATGTGACTTTTAGATGTACTACCTTGCATGATTGCATTGACTGATTTCATAAGGACACCAGTGTTTTCCATGTTAGTTTCTGTCCTTCACAATTGATTTTTTTTTCTTTTCACCTGCTCTTTTTAACTCCAGTGTTACCTTTTAATGTTGTAAGATGCTTCTTCTAATTCCCTGTTCTTAAACTTCATTACTGTATGTCTTAGGGCCTTTTCACACGACCCCTAAGATCCGCTGGCCCCTTAAATTCGGACCAAAGATCTTAGGGGTTCGTTGCTCTTCCTTCCTCCCCACCAGAGAAAGAGAGGAAAAATGCAGCTCACCTGGAGGAGCTTCCCGGAGCTCCGTTTCTCTTCCGTTTCTCTTCTGCTTGCTTTTTTTCCTCCCACCTCTTCTCTTAAAGGGGAGGGAGGCAAAAAAAACACAAACAGAAGCCAGGAGAGTCCCGCACTGACCAGATTAAATCCGGACCTGGGGATTTTCACCCACCTCAAGCAGGTACAAGAAAGTGCAGCTGGGTCGCGCTTAGGTGGGCGGGGTCACACTTAATTTCCTGCAAACTCCGGAGCTGGTGGGAAAACACTTGTAAGGTCCGGAGTTTGCAGCCATTTCCTGCGGAGTTTAGGGGTCGTGTATAAAGGCCCTTAAATGCTCTGGGCTGTATATTGTCCCTCATTATTGTAGGCCACCTTGGGTCCTTTTCCAAGGAGAAAGGCAGGGTAAAAATATTCAAAAATAAATAAAATAAATAAAATACATGCAGCAGCACTGAATCCTAATCGTTAAGAATTAAAGAGGAATAAATTGAATAAATGCCAGTCTTAATATTACTATTTGTTGTTGTTTTACTTCCTGGATTATTCTATCTGGTTGTTTCACTGCCCAGAGTTCCTCTGGGAAAGTAGGGCAGGATATAAATGGAAATAATAAACAAACAAGCAAACAAACAAACAGTCCAACAAACAAACAGAAATGGTTGCACTACTAAGGCCATGTAGAGAGCATTGAAATCTATCTCAGAGACATGAGATAAATGATTCAAAATTATGCTAATCCTTGACTGGTGCCAGATGTCACAGTTCATGACAGAAGCCTTTGTCACATGTTTTCAGGGCAGTAGCTGAAAATACTAGGGGTTACTCATCAGCCACTGTGTCCCCCCTCCCTCTTTGCACATTTGTATATTTTTGAAAAGATGGGAAAATAATAAATAAATGAATACATGACAAAATAATAAATTAATACAAATTAAAATACAGTGGTACCTTGTATAAAGGAATTACTTTGTTCCAAATCAAATTATGTTAAGCAAATTTTTTATACAAATTCCCATTGGAATGCATTGAAAATGGAGTAATCCCATTTTATGTTGTATGGATTTTCCCCATAGGCGATTATGTTAAGCAAATTTCCCCTATCGCCGGAATTTTTTATGTTGTACAAATTTTATGTTATACAAACTGTTTGTTATACAAGGGTCCACTGTAGTGAAGTATAATGGAGATGTGTGTGTTATTTATGCTAATATTGAAATAGTTCTCAAACTGATACATAACAGTATCTATGCCCATTGCTCCTTTTCATTAGGAAAATGTACAAATATTTAGTCTCTTTTTTGTAGTCAGCATTTGTAAAGAGGTTGTGTGCACACACACAATGTGTTTTTACAAAATCCCCTTGTACATTTCATAGAAATCTTGCATGCTGCACAAATCTTTTCACATATGTTTTGCCAAGAACCTCCTACGTAGTATGTGAATAACAGAAATTCTTGTAATTTTACTAGGTAGGTAGGAAAAAACTCAGATTTTTCAATCTTACCTGAAAAAATAAAGTAAATGAAGAATTATATCTTACTTTATATACTATCTGCACTCTCTTTCCCCCTGCCACAGCTGTTGTTTTCTGTCAGTTTATTATAAGAGACTTAATTCCTCAAGCTCACTAACTAGATTGCAAACATAAGCGGGTATTTGAGATGTTTCCGTATATATTTCAATGAGTTCAGAGGCAACAATTTTGACATTCTAGCCTTGTTTTCAGCTATTTCAGCTAGTTTCATTTAAATTAACAAGCAAAGAACAAAACAAAACAAAGCAACAAAACTTAGCATAGTAAATTTATAGTTGGTTTGCATCAGAATTTAAGAACATTTTTGTAGAAGAATAAATCCCGGTTAGTTAATTGCTTTCTTCTTGAGTCTGTCCTAGTTATATTGGTATGTAATGACAAAATGGCAATCTGCCATTTTGCACTATCAAGTAAGTTTTTTTAAAAAAAAGGCTAGTGGATTAGAATAGTATCTTGGAAGTATTCAAAAGTTCATTGACATGTATCGCACTCCTGAGCATCTGATAAATTATTTAATTGTCTGATGCATATGTGGCTACTAAACTATAACACATGAAATATGCACTACTGTATTCTTCTAATCTACTGTAGGGACACCTGTTTATAAAGTATTTAGCATTCATTTTATAATGGACTGTTGACAACAAGCTACCACATAGTTCAAACATCAGTCTCATCTAATTCTGTAGTACTAATGTTATTTGAAGCGGCGCGATATGTACAAAGGTATCGGCATTAATGATGTCCATAGCCCAATTTTGTTGATTTTGTATTAAATGACCATGCCCTTTGATAACTATATATCACCCCCAAACTACACAGGACTTCATATGGGGGAAGCCCCTTTCACATTTTCTGTGTGTGAAAATCAGGGAAAGATACTGTGTTTGTGTTTCTGATCCTCTTGGTGTATATTCAGTTAATGTGTGGATAAAATATGTGAAACATTTGCCCATTATGGTAGAAATATCTTTTCAAAAGAAAGATTGATACTATGATTGAGGCAGCTGCTCTAAGAGAGAAAATGTTTTCTTTTTAACAATTGTGGAATGCGTGGTTTGTGACACGAATAAAGAAGACACGTACTGTAGAATTAATTAAAAAGAGATAATGTATAAGTTTAAGGCTTCAAAGCAGGATAGTACAATCACTATATTTCCTCTTAAGATCTGGAGGCATATTACAATCATTGTGCTTTTGCCCTGTTACAATCTGGTTGTTACTCTTCCACCAATTACAGTTACAGTTTTAAAAAAATTCTTGTCTTTCAAAGCTTAGTACAAATCCTGCTGTACTAGTGGTTCCTAGCTTTCGTATGCTTTTTGCATTGATAGATCCTTTAACTTTTTTGATAGTGTGTCCATTTCTGTGACTTTCTAAGATCTTCTTGGTTCATTGTATCAGCCTTCTTTGAGTACACAGCCCATAAAATTATACAGTTGTGAAGGAAGAAATGATTCAGACATGACTCTTTCCACCACTGGAGCACTGATAGAGGAACAGGTGAACTGCTGGATAGCTCAGTGGCTCAAGTTGGCAGTTCAGTTCCCTACTCTGCCTCCTTGACAGGAGGGTCCCTTGTAGCTTTGCCATTTTAAGATGACGATGATGATGATGATGATGATGATGATGATGATGATGATGATGATGATGATGATGATGATGATTAAAGGGTTGTTATCTATATTTAAGTTCTATATTTGGGGGGATTTCTGTAATAAATATACTCTGCATAATAATCTGGATTTATTGATCAGTTATCTCCACGTTTGATTTCCTCACTAAATCAGATTGAAATGAAAAAATGGGGAAGAAAAATGCAATTAATGATGTAACACAGTCCACTCTTTTCACTGAACTTGAGTGCTTACTGTTTCATGTTCAGTAATGAAAATAATGAAAACAGACTGGATATGTTCCACAAGCCCTTTGCTAGTCTTTTTTGCTTTGCTCCTTGACCACTGAATATGATGAGGTAAAATGTGGCAGCATTAAATATTGTACACTTTATCAGAAATTCAGATGTGTTCAAGGATCATGAGGCACCAACTCTTGTCTTATGAGAGTTTGGGAAATATATTTTCTATGAATTTCTAGATGCCTTGATTTCAGCTGTGGACATGACATCAAGCAGAGAAGTCCTCTTTAGATCAGCTGTTGAGTGTTATAATCATTGGAAAACAAATGCTTAAGAGCATGTTACTTAACAGCTAACATTGGAAAGTCTTTGTAAACAACTTAGGGGACAATTATTTGATAGGTGGGACACATTAGAAACAAATTATTTTTAATTACTCCTTTTAGTTTGTTACCATATAGCCATGGAGAAATATTTGTGATTTTGTACTTGCTTATGGTTTTTGTTTTGCAGATGTTATTTTTATGCCCTTTGGGCTTGGTAGAATAATTTAATTCTGCCTTTTTGTGATTAAAAATATTATTAAATAAATATTTTTGAAACAATATCGATCTTGGTCCTGTCTCCCTTCCCTCTGTTTCAATTTTATAAGTTACCTCAGTCGCTACAGCAGCCTATGATGTATCCAGACAAACTCATGAAAACAGCTATACCACACAGTAATTTGTTTTAGTTCCTGTCCATTGTTGTTTCTACCTGCTGTAAACAAGCTATGGAAAACCACGGCCTAGTTCTCTGACTACAGCTGGCCCTCTGGCTTATATAGGGAACAGTGGCCCTGCAAAGGGGGCATCAGGTGGTTTAGAAAAGGCCCCAAGCTGCCAGGGTAAACATTGTAATGCTTGTTTTTTGCTTGGGTTTGCCTTTTCCCATCCGTCAGAAGGGCAGACAGCCCCATTTTGAGCTGATGAAACTGTCAGCTCATCTTCAAGAACATCCACACAAAACATTTCTTAGCAGTCAAGCCTGGAAATTTCAAAAGCATTCTAGGAACAGGCATACCTTTTGCAAAATATGAAGTTATTAAAGCGTATGAATGCTGCATCTCGGAGAGAGACTCATGGGCACTTATCTTGCTCAAGTGGGGGGGGCACATTGGTCTCTGATATCATGGGCCCATGTATCCCTTCCAAATTTAAAGCATTCCATACCAGCATTATTCCCAGTGTTCTGGATCTAGCTTTAATCTCCTCACGCTATTCTGTTTAATCCCTGCCTCCAGATTATGGTTCACAATAGAAGTTTGGGTTTTTAGTTGATCTATCAGTGAAAGGTAGAGTTTCATCAGTGTGCTGGTGATACTTCTTAAATTTCTAGACTGCTTCACCTAGATAATTCATATCACCAGTGTTATCCGGAAGTTGAGTCATGGCAACTGGACTCAAGGAGCCTCGTGGTGCAGTGGTTAAATGCCTGAACTGCAAGTAAAACTGTGCTCACGACCTGGGGTTCGATCCCAGGTAGCAAGCTTATGATTGACTCAGCCTTCCATCCTTCCGAGGTCGGTAAAATGAGTGCCCAGCTTGCTGGGGGAGCAATGTATATTCTGCATACTGTAATTAAAACTGTAAATTGCCCAGAGACTACTTGAAGTGGAATGAGACGGTTTATAAGCAGAACACTTTTATTTTTCTTGAGAGATTGAAATGTTTCGCTATTCATCCAAGCAGTTTTTTCAATCTGATGAAGCAGCTTGGATGAATAGAAAAACATTTCAATCTCTCAAGAAAAGTAAGTCCAGTTGCCATGACTTAGTTTCCAGATAACCTCACCAGGATGACTGAGAATCTTCACAGACATCACCAGTGTCACTGAACACAATCATCATGGCAGTCTCAGCAGTTCCTCAGCTCAATTCCCATGGCAATGTGGCATCCTCTCCTGACCATACTGTCTGTTTCAAAACAGGGAAAGCCCTGATGAGTCAACTGGGGAAGAGGTGATTGTAAATAGAAAAATACCCAGTAGGGAATAGTTCAACATGCATATATTCTGTATGTGTGCATGTGCATGTATATAATTCGCCCATGCAAAATTGGAGCACTAAAAATCTTCTTCTATTTTTTTCTTCTCACAGAAAGCTCCACAAATACATGTGGAGTACTATCCTTCCTGATCTCTTAACTAGTGCTGACTTTCTTTCTCATTCCATTTCCACACCTAACATCATGCAGAGCGTGACTGTAATTGTTGTTTTGGGAAGGAGATCAGGAATGCCATGACTGCATCAGATGGAACTGTTTAGTGTCCTACTCTTGTATTTAGATCTTGAATCGTTTTCATCAGTCCCATAGTGATAAGTTTCATATTTTTACTTTCTCAGTATTTTTGGGTTTCCCCCCTTCCCTCAACACTTTGGGGTTTTTTTGTTATTTTGTTTTGTTTATTTGCACACAAATCATCATATTTGATGCAGAAAAAATATGTTTTTTTCCCCTTGGGAGAAAGGCAGGATACAAAATAAATTCACTGTATAATACAATAACAAGCCCCATAGTTTTCCCAAATGCTTTTGCTGACAGGAAGAGTACTGTTCTTTTAAGTGTTGCAGTTTTGTCAATACTGCTAAACTTGATTTTTGCATACTTAAATACTTAACTTGTGTCCCCCCCCCCAAATGGGTGTGTGCATGTCTCAGTGTACCAAGACACTGTTGCTGAGGATGATGGAATTTATCACATGCTTTCTTTACCCACAGTTGGCATATGTCAGAATACTGGAGTTTAGATATTTGAATTCAAAAGCTACCATCCATTATTAAGGACATCTGACATCACTTTCTCTGTGGCAGCATATCTGTGGCATTCTGTGGCTGCTCTGTCTATTAACAAGCTGAGTCACCCAGACAACAACTTAAAAGTCTATATGTGGTCTGTGCAGGCAGCTTCAATTCACACACCATTGTTTCTTCAGAGTCATTCATGGGTAAACTCCATCCATTAAATCTCAGCTTGTCCATTCATCAGAATACAAGTGATTCAATACTTATGGATGAACATTTTTGGAATCATTAGCATTTGAATACAAGTTTCTATAAATAAACATCATTATTGAAAATTGATTTTTTTTAAATGTAGCTTTTTTTTTTTTTTTTAGCTATGAGTCAGTATCTTGCAACTTGCTAAAAGCCAAGTGGAAGAAATACTTTATAACTTTCACAGAAAAGAAGCAAGCTGCCAATATTTTCCCCTCTGTAATATGTGGAAAGTGAGCAGTATTATCTGTTTGGCATAAGGTTTCCTGTATGGATTCTTCTACTTTTTTTTTTCACTTAAGACATCTGTTAGCATTTCATAGTCTAACAGATGTTGCAGGGCAGTTCCTTTACGTACATTCTTGGGAAAATAAAATGCTGTTTGCGCCATTGAAATGCCACCTCTGAACTCTTGTCATCGTGCCAGCTTCATGTAATGTTCATATATTGTATCTTTCTTGCCTTCTTGAGGGTATATAGTTCCATCTTTCACTTGAGCCCCTTGAAAATATGTGCATTCAGTTTTAGTGGAATTTGTGGTTGAAAGTAGCTGCAGGGAGTGGAAACTGAACATGGCTTTAAGGCTGGGTGGGATGTTTTATAATCCAGAAAAATCATTTGATGAATCCAGGTTAGTCCAGGTCTATCCCATAATTAACTAGGATTTTTATCTTTGGAAGCCGTGTAAGGCAAGGCTAAGTGTCGTGAGCATCATGAGGCCTGCCAGAAATCCTTTGATAAGCAGGGAAGTACTAACAAATGTTCTCCGTGTCTTCTCCTCTGTTTGAGCTCTTGGGCTGAGACACTCCCAGCTAAAAATATGAAATGAATGCTAAATATTGGTGTAGCCTAACAGGGACACTGGGGGAAAACACTGTCTCCTTATGAAAGTGAAGAGGAGAGGGCAGGCAGGATGGTCAAATAGATAACTTCTTGCACATGGACCTGGAAGTTTGAGATCAGAATAATCCATGTTCCCAGATACATTTGTGGGAATTTAATTCAGAGTTTACCCTCATCACCGTTATTTTCATCACTGCAATCTTCCTACTTTTTTTGTGTGGATTGTTCATAAAGGGCAACTTCCAATTCAAAATGTTAAAATAGAAAACATGCAGCACGGACTACTGGAAACTTAAGATCTGTTGTGATGTTGTTGGTGCTGCTGCTTCCTTTGTTGCAGTAAAGATTGCTGAATTATGGGCAGTGCACGGGGAACCTAATCAGGATCCCAGACTCAGAATAGGGGTTACACTACAGCCATGCATGAAAAAAGATTGTAAGTACATGGGCCTTATGTAGTGGTATAGTGGTGGATGCGGAAGTGCAGATGCTCCTCATGTCAGTCCACGTTGCCTTTCTCTTTGCCTCCAGGAGAGTCCAGAAATACTAAATCAGACCATATTGACAAACGAGGAGCCCAATCTATTGTAAGCCACTGGCTGTGCCTTCAAATACTTTGCATCACAACAGAGATGGCTTGTGGTGATCTACTGGTCCTGGAAGAATCTTTATCTCCACCATCTGCAGTGAGGATTGTAGTTAAGCTTAAAGCAAACAGGAAAGTTTAAAGGGGCTGGCAAATGGTGTCATCATTCTGGAAAACCTGGCACTTTAGGCTCATGAGCTGTTTGTAGAGACAGGCACAAACTACCAGTTTGGCACAACTTGTTTACTAGCCAAACAGTTGATTTGCAGTTTGGTGCCTTGCACCCTCCTGCAGGCACCCACTCCCCAGCAGTGCCTGGAGGGGGCAGAGCAGGGCACTGCCAGTAAGTGAACACCAAAGGGGGACAGGGTGCTGAACCACAGATCAGCTGTTCTGCTGGTAAACAAACTGCGCCAAACTGGTGGTTCATGCTAATCTCTAGCTGCTAGCATGTAAGTCTTAGAATTGGTACATGGTTTCTCGTAGTACTATATAGTTTTTAAAACGCCTGGCTCCTTGATTTAAGTTGGGAGAAATTGATCCTCTTGTATCTTGCATTAGATAGGTTCAGGTCTAGCTGTGGCTGACCATAAACAAAGACATTTGGAGGTGCATGGTGAAGGGCTGCATGTTCTAGCGATATGTGTTTTCCTAGCCACAAACCAGTGGGATGGAGCAGTGAGCCATTTTGGGTGCAACAAACCAGTAATAAAATTAGAGTGCCTGTGAATCACCAAGGTATAACGGCCAGCAAAGTATTCCTTTTTTTAAAAGAAGAAGGTGATTTGGTGTTTGCAACCACGACTTGCGCTTTATGAAGGATGGACTGCTAGCAAGTGATGGTTTTGGGAAGAAATGTCCTTGGCTGCAGCATGAAACACTTCATCAGGACAACTTTAAACTAAATTGAAATGGGGGTGGAGATACAAACACAGAGGTAAAGGTAGATGAAAGCTTATGTACAACAAGAACAGACTGAGCAGCATTAATGGGGACCCATATCAATCTTCATAAAAATATTGGAAAGGAAGCAGTCTATAAATCAGACACTCTCTGGTGTCTATATAGCAAGAGTATGGGAAACAAACAAGAAGAACTGAATATCTTACTTCAGGCGGGCAAATGTGACCTAATAGAGATAACTGAAATTTGGTGGGATGACACCCATGACTAGAATATTTATTTTTATTTTAGAGTATTTTTACCCCACCGTTCTCCTTGGAAAAGGACCCAAGGCGGCTTACAGTAATGAGGGATAATATACAGTCCAGTACAATTAAGTCATGTTCATGTATTTGAGAACAAGGAATTGAAGGACATCTTACAGCACTGAATGATATAAATGGTTCAAAAAGAACAGAAAGAACAGAAAGAGAGATTGAGTAACACATTCTCGTATAGAAATACTGAGTTATCCCATTGAGAGTGTTTAGATTAATATAAGAGGGGTGAAAAACAAATGGAGCATGATTGTTGGAGTCTACTACAGACCACCCAATCAAGAAGGTGCAGATGAAACCTTTGAAAAACAAATTGCAAGAATTTCAAAGAAACATGATGTAGTAGTAAAGTTGAAGTTGAGTCATGGCAACTGGACTTCTTCCTTTTCCAAGGAGAAAGGCAGGGTAAAAATACTCTAAAATAAATAAATAAATAAATTTTCTTGTGAGAGCAAAACGTTTCACTACTCATCCAAGGAGCTTTGTCAGTCTGAGGAAAGTTAGTGGCGAGGCCTCCAATTTATAGTTCACCTTGTTTTCACATCACCCTGGTCTGAATAGTTAGGTGGACAGTGGCCTGAATGGGCTCGTTAGATGGACAATGGCTAGGGGTGAAGTACTGGTTAGGCCTCATCTTGAATGCTGTGTCTGGTTCTGGTGACACACTTAAGAGGGGTGCCAACAAACTGGAAGAAGTTCAGAGGAGGGCAGCAATGATGATCAGGGGACTGTACACCAATCCCAATCAGGACAAACTGAAAGAAATGGCCATGTTTAGCCTCGAAAGAAGATAATGATAACACTATTCAAGTACAGTACTTGAAAAACAGTCATACAAAGGAGGGGAAGGTCATTCCAGAATGCAGGACACTGAATAATGAGCTTAAGTTAAGGGAACCCCAATTCAGACTGAATATCAGTGGGGAAAACTTCACTATTAGAGCAGTGCAGCAGTGGAACCAACTACCTCAGGAGGTGGTGAGAGCTGCCACGCTGGAGGCAATGAAGAGAAAATTAAACATCTGTCAGATATACTTTGATTGAGCAGGGGGTTCGACTCAATGGCCGATATAAGCCCCTTCGAACTCTGTGATTCTGTGTGAACACAAAAAGTCAAGATATTATGCCTTAAAGTGTTACACAGTTACAAAATCACATGCTAAATATATAAATGGTGTCAGGGTTAGTTCTCCTGGATATCTAACAAAAAAAGCAGGTAGGAGCTGATGAACAGGATGTCAGGAGGAGATACTGGAAAGGTAGCATTAGTTAGAGCAGATGACAGCGGAGAAGATAAACAGAGCAATCATTTTTTGTTTATTGTAAATCGGGATTCCATGTCCTTCCTGCACTGAAACTGGAGGGAAGCCCCGGAAGGAGGGCTTCCAGTATTCAGTGACCAATCTTATCTGCTTCCAGCTGTTTCACTTCCAAGCCACCTCAGTGCATTTCAGTAACTCTGAGATGAAGCTATTCATCATGTTTGGGCCAGGCCTGTGGCCTGCTAATTTTTGTCCAGCCCCTTGGATAAGGTCCATATTTGATGTGGGAGTAGACATTCCTATGCCATTCTGTGCCGGAGGTGTACTATTTGGTGCTTACTATAAATGCTTCCCTCCTGCCTCCTTCTCTTTAGTTTTTTTTCTAAACCAGCTCCAGGCACACATTTAGAAAAATGTGCAGAAAGTTATCTGAAATCTTGAGTCTCTTGGACACAAGGAAGGGCTGATTGTCATGCGACATGGAGGGCCTTTTTTATTATTTTGGCAAGAATAGGGACAGTTTTGTCCTAAAAGGCCATTAGATGAATACCAGACTGTGTCACATGAAAAACCACTGATCTTTAACCCGGCAATCTATTTAACCAAGCCTAGAAAATGAATAGTGAATAAGGGAAGAGCAAAGGCTAGTTTACTGTCATTACAAATTATAGAATCTGTTAACAGCTGCAGCAAAATGAACTCTGGGAATTACAGGTACTGTACAGTAAGCCGATGGAGCATACAGAATACTTAACCAACTCCTATATGACTGGAAAGCCATTCTGGATTGTGTGTGACAACACCCCCCCCAATTAATTCAAATATTTTTTCGTAACAAATGTGGCCCTTTTCAAGCTCAGAAAATCTGAGATTTGAGAATCATTGAAGAAGGAAACTCCCACCCCTTTCCATTCTTTTGCATCTCTGCAGTCTTTCATTTTCAGGCTCTTACAAGAATTGGGGGTGTGATACAATTAACATCCCATCACATTTGAATGACAGGTTCCCAAGGTAGGCTTTTGACTATTAGAAAACAAAAAATAAACATTTGCTTATAATCTGGGTGTCATGAACTATGCATGTCCATAATATAAGAATCCTGTCTTTTGGAAAGAACCCTAGTACAGTATGTTGGTCTCAAGTAGACAAGGTCAAGCTTCCTAGATGCAATTATCCATCCATATGATTTGCGAAGTAAAAATAAGCCATGACTTGGATGATTTTGCATAGAATCCATGCCCCCAAAAACTCACAGTGTAGTTGTGCGAATAAGTGAACACTCAGAAGCAAGTCTTCTTTTGTATGGTGAGGCTTATTCATAGGAAAGTGTGCGTCCACAATTCAGTGAAATATTAGTAGGGTATTCATGAAAAGACATAGCCACTCCTTTAATCTTTTTCTCACAATATAAGTTACACACAATACTGTTCTTTGTAGTTAATATAGGCATTTATGATTAACTACTCGATATTAGGAAAACAAATATTGTAACCATTAATAACATTTTTTTTTAAAAAATGGTCAGATGTGGGAATTAATACTTGCAGGAAAACAACATTTTTTCTTCTCTTGGTTGAATTGCATTGTCTCCCCATAGTCTTGTTAGTTCAAACTAACTGAAATGCAAATTTTCCTATTAATTGGACTTCACGGAGTGTGCATATATGGTATATAGCTATATGATTGTAAACATTTTTAAAATTCTGTAATTATTTTCCTGATCAACATTTGAAATATATATATATATATAAAATCTAATCCCTAACAGTTTTACATACAGTATACTGTAAGTGTACTTTAATGATCATACATGTCACATATTTTAACATAGCTGAACTAGCAAAGCAATAATTGGAGCAAAAGGTTTCTTTCTAAAATACTTTTTCTAATTAAGTAAATAAAATATGAAAATTGCAATAAATCATTTACCAAATAAAAATTGTTATTTGGTAAAGGATTCTGTAAGCTGAAAGTATTTCATCCTGTTGTCATGTTCCATGTACTGTTGTCATGTTCCATTGTACTAAAATAGTACAAACAATGTGTTTGTATTTAAATATTTTGAAATGCATTTGCATACTTTCCTTCTATAATCAGGAGCACTATGACTGAAGAAAGTGACATTTCCTGGAAAAAAAAATCAATCTATGCCTTACACCTATAATAGAACTTGAAAAAATGTACTGATATTTCTTCTGTAGTTTTTTCAAATGTTGGCTAAAATCCTGTTGTGTGTTACAGAAACAGCTTAAATTTGGAAGGCAAATTGCTTCAAGTTAAGAATTCTTTGTCACTGCATACAGAGTTGTATGACTCGGAATGCAACGGGTCGTGCCTACAGATTTCTTGATTTATGGAAGTATGTGACTAAAAATGATGCTATTTGTGTAAATTTGTAAAAGGATTTCAGCCGTTGTAAAACATTTGGACTGAAGGATGGAGTTAGTTACACGTGTTTCAAATATCTAACTGGAAATCTGTTAAAATTTTGTGCACAAGTATATCTAAGATACAAACTCAGAAACTTTGCTTGAAACTTTGTGATAATAGTAAATGCATTCTTTGCAGGCTTTTGTATTTATTAGGAAACATTGAAAATAACCATTGTCTTATGAACTTGTAGATTAATGCATAGCACCTATACTTATTGAGACAAGTGTTTTAACACAAAAGAAAATGAAGCAGCATAAGTGTCAGAAGAGGACCATAATTAATTTCAAAGGGAAAAATCAATTCAGGGATTAAATTTTGAGAGTAGTGTTTGGAATCAAACTAATGTGTCAGTTTCTGTGAGGGTTACTTGGATGTTTCAAAACTCCTGTATCAGAAAGCATTTGGGTGCAAGGATTAATATGCAAGTTCTCTTTTGCTGTATGGAAAATACTGCACTGTTCTGGTATTATATTACATCAGGCTGTGGTGCAGATAGCTTCTCTTACACAATTCTTGTGTCTGTTCCAAGACACCTAGGTTGCTAATACTGATTTCCATCTTGGAATTTGTGAACTTTTATTTTTGACTTGTTTATTCTATCTATCTATCTATCTATCTATCTATCTATCTATCTATCTATCTATCTATCTATCTATCTATCTATCTATCTATCTATCTATCTATCTAGATGTTCCTGGGGGTTTGAGGGTTGCAACCTGATCCTATTTCTGGTTAGTTGGAAGTATGCCTTATTGCGTCCAGTAGGGCTTGCTCCCTATTCTGTATATACACAGGTTTCACCTCTGTGTGATACTCCTGTGGTTTTTTTTTTTTTTTGTGCTGTATAATTTTTGCAGGGGTGGCTGTTGCTCCTTAAGTGATCAGTAACTTGTTGAACTTTGTGTCCTGCCCACGGTTGTGCAAAGACATCTGGTATGAGTTTCTTGACTTCTTCATTATAATAGAACTCTCCTTGCTTTAATAGGAATGTGCCATTAAATGTACTTAGTGGCGAGGGAAGCCATAATAGGCTCTTCTTGTTGGCTTCCTCTTTATTGTATTAGCAGCCTCTCCCACCCTCCACCCCCACCCCACCCCCTCCATTTCTCTGGAATGCCAAGATGTGGCTGCTGCGGGGTGGGGTCCTTCTGATGCCCTGCGCCCACAGCTATGGAGCCTTCCACGCACTTAATCTTCGGTAGGTAGAATTTTGGCTGCTGCCTAAGAGAGACCAGATTTGGATGTATTAGCTAGTCAGCCTAATAACCTTGTACAGACCCTATTGATTTTCTAGGAGAGAGTTTATGAACTAAATAAACTTGGAGTTGGTGTCTTAATAAACTGCTTCTCTCTGACTGTCACATTTAGTTACAGAGCTGCGCAGTTTAGGGCGAGCGGGGGCGGGGGGGGGAGAGAGAAAGGCTAATTCTGTTACAGATTGTTCACAGCAGGGTCTCCAAATTAGCCCTTTGTTTTGTAATGCCACCTTGCTTGGGCTCGCTTTGAGCACATTTCTCAGTTTTACCCTAATGAGTTGCAACACTGATAATGTGGCTGATGATC
>JAPFRF010000004.1:30147500-30165000 GCA_029282475.1 Phrynocephalus forsythii
AGTCCTGCCACAATTTATCTGCCACTTTTCTATTATTGTTAGTTTTCCCACTGCAGGGGGATTGTGAGACTGTTTCCCTCCCCACCCACCTTTTCCCTTTCATTACTGGACACATATGGTCGTGTTTATTTTCTGAGCCTGTGTTGGGAAAAGAATAATAATATGTGTAGTGTATGGCTAAATGCATGGCAGATGCTATATCAGTGTGGATCGCTCCACTGGAATACACACAAAGACACAGTAGCATTGTAAAGGTGGTAATGATGAACATATTTATTTTGTGTTGCCATCATATCCATGGTGGTTAGAATACATTTGTCCATTTAAAACATACCTCCTGGATAAATGTGGGAGCCTTCTATTCACTCTTCCCCTTTCAGTAGGATAAGTTAACTCCGCTTACCTGGAGTAACAGTTTAACCCTCGTCCCCTTTTTGACTTGCTAATTCTTTTTGAGGCTGTGTTTTCTTATGCCGTCTGTAAACAACAGTTGACTTTTTTAAAAAGCTGAAAATAGTCTGTCACTAATAACTGTAAAACTCTATACTGAAGGATAATCTTTCTTTTTTAAAACAGGAAAGATGAATCCGGGTCATGTTCATTAGCCTTTCTCAACAACCCCATATCTATTTACATCTATTCATTATAATGATGGTTTAACAGTCTGTGAGAATATGAACGATTTCATCATTTATTGTTAATATTAATGAAGATAACTTTTGCTTTGTGTCTAAAAGTGGTAGTAGTTAATGCAGAAGATCCTTATATTCCAAGCAAATGTATAATGATTTTTTTAGTGAGGCACGGGGGATAGCCTTAAATAATTCTAAGGGATGAAACACATGTAAGAAAGCATGATTTGGTCCAGAAAATACAATATTAGCTTTGATTCGAGTTAAATGATAATTCTAACTTCAGGTGATTCGTGGTGCAAATTTGGAAAACTAAGCTGTATGGGGACCAGTATAGTTCATTTAAACTATATTCGGTTTTTCAGAGGGAATAATATAGAAAAATGGATGTAAAAATACCACAGATAATGTAAGTACTTTTTATATGCCAAGAAGTAATCCATATATCTCTGTTAATCCCGGTGCAAGGTGTATCTGCAAATGACTCCTACTTTAAGGGTAATATAAACAGTGGAAGGTTTTGCTTCAAGAGTGAAAACCATTTTTTAAAAAAGAAGATGTTTTAAATATGACATTCCTGTGGATTCTTTTTGTGTTCCTTAGAAAAATGCAGAATGTTTGTGGACCCTTTGAAAAGGACCATTCCTATTCTGTATACAGGAGTAATTGCTGATAACCTCAAGAACATAAATTTAAAGGAGAGTTCTACTTTGGGTCACTTTGATCAGTGACAGGTCGAGAATGACCAGAAACCTTTGGCTTCTGTTCCCTACCCATCTGGTCAGAGACAGTCCAGGCTGTTTCTATGCATACAAAAGCATACAGAGAGAGGGGGGGGGCAGGGAGAATGTCCCACTCTGGTTTAGAAGGACTTGTTTAAGACTAGAAAAGAAGTCCTATTTTCGATTGATTAAATAAAAATAGAAAGCTTCTCTGGTTTTTCTGCTTTCATAGATGTTTTGTGCATTTGTCAGAATCAGGAATGTCACTTTCCTTCATCCAGTTTAGCTTAAGGGCTGTGATGTTCTCAAATACTTTTAAGCAATGAGACCATAACAGCAAAATAGGAATAACACACAGTGACACAAAATGCCAAACCCCAGCAAAAGCTTGCAAGAGTCTCCTGTTTGAAAGGTAAAGAAGAGCTTTTTCTTAGAAGTCTGCCTTCAGTCAGTTAAAAGGGTAATGCCAGGATTACACATCTTGTCAATTAGAGTTCACCCAGTGATGTAAGAGATTTAGCAACCTAATTTCATTGTGTAATTGTAACTTATTAAAGGATAACGACTGTCTGGCATTCTCATACTCTTTGCTTTATTTAAGTTCCTGCAAATATTATTAGTACAGTACTGGCAATTTTCCTATTGTGCATGAGATTCCTCTATTAGCACAGCAGATACAGTATTTTTAGTTGTCAATAGAGAAATTGTTTCCTTGATGGGTGAGGAGTAAGCCAAGGAAACTAAAAATCAGATCAGCAGACCTCTGGATACAGCCATCCAACAGAGGGATAGGGTGGTGTTGGTGGTGGTGTTGCGGTATTCAAAAGGAAGGGGAGTTTTTAATTTTGTTCGAACACATTTGTGTGTCTTCAGATAGGGGGAAATGTGAACTATGGATATACAACATGTAGTAGAAATTGCTTTATTAAAATATCAAGTGTAAAGTGTATCATTATAATTGTGCCAGTGTACGACTGAACCCTTAGCAAGGATGAGGCACACACTCATTTCTTGGACTGGTGTTTAATATTGGAGATGTGATCAAAGCTAAATACAGTTGAAGGAAGTGAGGTTTTTTTTTAAAAAAAAAGTTTTACCATTTCTTTGGGAAATAACGTATTTTCTTTAATTCCCCTTAAGAAGCATAAGTGTTTAAATATTTAAGAAAGATATAAGATAACTTGCTGTAAATGAAAGCACCATTATATACGTGCAACACATTTACTGTCCAAAGCTCTTTCGTAAGGTGCATCTTAACAAGCAAAACCCAGAGCCAAGAGATGAAAAGTACCTTTTGTATTGCTAATCATTAGCAATACAAAACAAGTAAGGGTATTTTAATGTTTCTATTTTCTTTAAATAAGTGTGTGTGTGTGTGTGTGTGTGTGTGTGTGTGTGTGTGTGTGTGTGTGTGTGTGCGTGTGCGTGCTTATAACGCTGAGGTTCATTTTGCCATGTTTGTTTTTGCTTGAAAGCATCCCTTCTTGGATTATAAAATACAGACGAGCCGTTTATTCACCAAAAAAATGCATGCAGGGTTTTTAGAAGTTTATCGATGATGAAAAGTTGTAAGTCATTGAGCACCAGTGTTTATATGTTCAGTCTCGGAATAAAGATATTGTACATTCAGGTATTTTAAGAATCCATGAATTGCACTCTCCCTCAAAAAAAATTATGACTAAAATGGCTATCAGTCATTTCTCCTTTAATTTAGATGTGATGTCATATCTGCAGAATTGTCACTTGCTTTCTTATTGCATAGGAATTATATGTGTCTGCCAGTGTATATATGTTGCAGAGAAGGTTCCTGTTCTAATCTATCACTAGCAGGTAAGTCCAATGATGTATTTAGGATTTACCTGCAAGAAATTGATAGCAAAGGGCTTGATTATCATGCATTAGATACATGTAGATTTAATGTCATACCCCCCCAAGTCTTCACTTAATTATTTGCATGCATGCATCTGTATCTGTATCTATAAAAAGACAGCATTTCATACCACTTTATGTATGGGCATGTATCTATTCAATCAACACCCTGTTTTGACATACCACTTTGGAATCCGATTGATTTACTTTAACTTGCAAATAATGAATTTGAATGAGGTTGTTTGGAGCCATATGAACGTAGTTAGACATAATTCTATCCCCCAGTGCTATTTCTAAGCATTGTGTATTTTACTGTGTGTTAACATGTGTGTGTGTGTGTGTGTGTGTGTGTGTGTGTGTGTGTGTGTGTGTGTGTGTGTGTGTGTGTGTGTGTGTGTGTGAGAGAGAGAGAGAGAGAGAGAGAGAGAGAGAGAGATACAAAAATTGTTTTAGTCATGTGTGTAAGCCAAGTACAGTATGTTTATTTTCCTGCAGTCACAGTATGTGACTTTTCCTCCCTTTTAACTTAAGCCTCTCGTCACTTTGCAATATTAAAAGCACACAGACATTTGCTTTGATGACATAACCAAGCCCTTCACTAGTGAATAACAAAATCAATCTGGTAGCATGATGCAAATGGTAGTTACTAGGTTTAAAACGGTTAATTTTTGCATGCCAGTGAGTCTCACTTGGATTAACATAGTTAACTTGTAGCCACATTTGAGACAGTAACAGCAGCAGCATCCCTTCAAGGATGATTCGCCTTGACTTTTAACCTTAACTAATTGGATGCTGAATAAAGCATCTCTGAAATGTTGGGGCAAAAGTGAGTTGGTCACAGCTGAGGCAAGATTGCAAGGACGGTGGTGATAGTGAAAGAATTCTCATTCACCAGGTCATGGTGACACTGTTAAGTGATTGCAAAGGAACACTCTGTTTACTGATACAGAGCTGGCGTCATAAGTTACAAACAAAACAGCTTTATTGAATCTTCTTCCTTTCAGCAGTAATATTCAGTGCCTGGGCTGAGGTTTTCTTTGAGGCTCTGACGTTCTTTAATATAGGTCAGTAGATTTTTCACAGCTAAGATTTTGGTAACTCAGGATTCCAAATGCACCCAGGTGGTCTAAATGATAATAATAAACAATCATCACAGGGAGATTAAAATATAAGATTGCAAAATGTTTCTCTCTCTCTTTTAATCTGAATGAATGGCAAAATGTTAATTTGGGTAATAAATCTAGAATGCCAAATTTATGTTAACCTTTTCACAAATCCTGAAAGTTGGTTAGTGTTAAAAGGCAGGGCAGAAGGCTTCTTTTAGCAAGAATTGCTCTGCTGAAGCGCATTAGTATTAAGTGAGACCCATCATGATTAATTATGATTTTCTATCATCATATGAGTGGCAGATGCTGTTTTAGCCTAATGGTAGGAAGAAATATAATTTGAAAGTATTTTCAGTGAGAATATTGCAGAAGAATGCCCCTGTTTAGAGGCTACTGGGCTTCAGAATTGCTTTATTCTGGCTCATTGCTGCTACTTGTGCTACAAAAAAGATTGGACACTCTTCTTGCTTCTGGGGTGCATGTTTTACAACAAGACCAACATCCAATACATTTGGTTTTTGCATTCCATTGCATAACTCACTTTGCAAAGAAAACAGCCCTGTTCTATGTTTACAGTGGGGAAAAAATAGCCAACTGATAAAATGGGCATGTTTGTTTTAATTTCAGACAGAAATATATGCCCATAAGAAAGTAAACTTAAACATTTCCTTTCTGTGAAGAAGCAAATCACAAATAACTTCAGATTCACAGGCTAGAATATGTCTATCCCTTTGTGTCCTGTTGGTGTATAGTTTAATTTGTGTGAGTGTTCAGTTTGGGTGCTTTCCCCCTTTTTGATGTGTTCCTGCTTACCTGTGGTTGGTATTCATTCCAACATGAAGCCATGAAGTGAGCCAAAAATGCTTATTTTGAAGTATGTAGTTTTTAATTTGCAGAACCCAAGTATCAGTTGAATTTATGTTGCACATTCTGGTGTGGTTTAGTGTGGGTGTGTGTTCACTTAGTGGATCACACTTATGCAGCAGCATACAAAGCTAATAAAATAAATAAACAAATTTACTTAATCTTTACTATATGATAATTGAAAGTATAATAGCTTTTGGAAAACAGCAGTGTTTTTTCCAGTATTTCAAGCAGAGAAAGAGAGAGAGAGGGGAAAAAAACCACTAACATTGATCCTGACCTAAAAATAAATCAGAATGCTTTTTGTATGTTGCACTCATGTGTGTATGTATGCACACATGCCTAACGAAAACCTGCTTGGGTTTATTTCAGCAGCATATGTTCCAGGCAGTGTGACCAGGAAGAACATAAAACAGCATAAAGCTGCTTAGTTACATGTTTAGAAACTCCACTGAACTCATTGAGTGTTACTTTTGTGTAAGCATGCAAGGGATTAGGTGAAGTCGTAACGGAAATTGATGGAATTTAGGCACATTTCCAACTTTACCAGATGAGATTGGAAAGTACATCTCTCCTCCAGTACTCTTTTATGTCAGAAACAAAAATTGCTGGTGTGGAATATATATATTCTAACTAGAATATATATATATATTCTAGTTAGTAGAGGGTTAAGGACAGATTAAAAGCATTTTTGTATTTTATTTTTAAATAATATTTAATATAGTAACAATGCAAACTTCATGTTAGGGTGCATCTTTTCAATAGCAGAATCATAAAAACTATGACCTGTAGCAAGAAACTATTTACCGGTATTAAGAATCTAGATATTTTCCTGTTCCATCTCTGCTTCCTAAACAACACTATACGCAATGCCAGATGAAAAGGCCTGGTTATTTTTGTCAGTTACAATGTTTCATTTTAAGCCAATATGAAACATGAATGCTGCCCCTTCCTCTTGTATGTTCTTATCTGCCCAACAGACAACTACATGGCTTAATTTTTTTTAAAAAAATAAAATTTTATTGTATTTCAGATTGTAATTCCTTCTTTGTCATAATTGTTCCTGAGTCTTAAAGCTCCACTTTGAGTGATTAAAATCAAAACACATTTCAGTAGGTTAATATAAGGTACTCTTTTTTTTTTCCCCCCAAATCAGGAAATTCGTAACAGTTTTCTTCTTTCTGAAGTGGTAACAGATAAAGGGGAACTTCTTGCTTTGTTTCATTTCTTCAATCATGTTAAAGTCCAGAGAAGTAAATCTGAAGTGGTAATTAAAATGGCAATGTGGTGTTAACCACTGAAAATATATATTGGTCTTTGGTTATTTGTGGAGGTGTCCATGCTTAGGCATTGATGTACCAAAAAAAAAAAAAAAAAAGAGCACTGTTTCATTTTCTGAGTGTGCCTGTAAGGGTAAGGAAAATAGGGAACCAGGTACCTCGGCTTATTTTGGCAGAGTACTGTAATGTTATTCAGTCTTATCTTTTTAGGTATTCAAGGATGAGCAGGCTGAACAAGTGCTTTCCCACTATTACAGTTTTCTTTCTGGACTTTTCTGATCAATAAGCTTTTCAAGAAGAAGTTTTGAGTGACAAAATTATAATAAACAACAAATAAATGATGTATTCATCCACAGATTCATTAACATAGGACGTACCAAATTAGCTATCATTTACCATGACTGAAGCTGAATATTGCAATGTTAAAACATAAATCAGTCATTAATAAAACATCTCACAATAATAAACCTTTGAGTAAACACTAAATTAATTTAATTTGAAAAAGACATGTTATACTAAAATGGCCATGCAAAATTCCATGGATTGATTTTAGTGTAAGAGTTAAGCATGTGGTTGATATATTTCTGTTGAAATCAGTGAGACTTACTGTTACATCCCAATCATATGCATATTTACTTGGAAGGAAGTCCCGCTTAGTTCTGTTCTATGGAAGTTTCATTCTAGCAAATGGGTTCAGATTTAAAACATGCGATTTAATTTTCCTGCAGATCAGGTCTAAATCATAGAACATTAATATAAATAAATAAACATTCTGAATTTGTCAGCTTTATTAAGATCGCTTTTAGTGGCTATTTGGTCTTGAAAAAATTGGTCTAACACTTACATTTTTAAGGAACATCTGAACTAACTGTCGTGGGGGGGTTGCAGGGAATATCACACGCTAATGAAGACTGCACGTGGAAAAAAATAATAATTGCTTCCAGCTGGCTTTATACAATAACAAAACTATATATTGAGAAGCTTAATCACCATAAATTTAATGATATTATTTTTGCATTCAAAATGATTATTATTATTATTATTATTATTATTCTGGTTTTAAAATCTGGATGTACATATTTGTAAATGCACAAAGGTGCATATATATATACAACCTGCTATGAGAATGGAAATCTGTCCTGATCATTTCACCCTTTCTGAATACCCTACAGCATTTGACATTGCCAGCCTGCCTTCTGCAGCTGGTGGCATATGACTGTCATTTTGCAAGCAGGATATGCGGAGAGATTTTACACAATGGAAGCATTCATGAAAACATTCCTCATCTGGGACTCCTGCAAACCCTCATTTTATTGACCCTGTCAGGATTTAACGGGGACGCTGTCAGGTTATGTGTTGCTTTATCTATATTAGTTCTTTTTTTCTCTCTCTCTCTTTTAAATGAGAATTCACCAAGAGATTGGGGAGAGAGGAAAGCAAGGAGGAGAAATACCTTTGTCACACAGGTTCTTTATTTTATTCCGAGAGATTTAAACAGTGTCGCCTCCATGAGTCCATGTGGATCTGTTTGCATTTTCTACTGTTTAAGTGCAGGGAGTGAAACAATATTGAATGTTACATATTTTGTAACATGAAGGGATTTGAACACTGAGAATGTAATCCAGGTTCTTTTGCCGTGAGTGGCAAAACTTCAGTTTGCTTTAGCGTTTTCCAGATGGCGCCCATAGCTTTTGTGTTGACTTGACTTGCTGCGCAGCCAGATTTAAGGGTTGTTAAATCACTTTGATTTTGGTGGGGAAGTAAAGTTTAATTCAATTGGAACAAGTGTGTGAGGGAGGCTGTGTTCTGTGCCTCCTGCTCTTCCTAACATCTATGTTGCAACATTCCCTAACCTGGTGCCCTCCAGATATGTGCAGTCTACAGCTACCTTAATCCCCAGTGAGCATGTCTAAGGGTTATGCTGGTTATAGCTAATAGAAGCTGTAGATCAATAGGATTGTAGGGTGTCACGTTGAGGAAAGGTGGTTCAGATAAGTACAGTAGTGATGTGATGTCACACTCATCACCTCACCGTGCCTATTGGTTATGGAAGAATGGGACAGTCTATGCATTGTGATGTTTATCTTGATGATATCAGATAGACGTTGGATGACAACTCCTTGTGTGTCTCATAGTATCTAGATAAGCTCTTAATACATACTTAAGTCTGTTCTTTTGCAATCCCTTAAATCTCTTCATTTAGGTTCCTAGTTATGCTTTAAGCCTGAAATCACCCACAGCTGATCAGTAAGTTCCACTGAGATCAAAAGTGCTGATATTCATACCAGCTTGCAAATGAGTGCAGTCACCATTCCTAATACTAATTGTGCAAAGTCACACTCTATTCACCTGTAAGGATGCTTGAAAATAATGTCCGTACAAAATCAAACAACAAACCAGTATCAAAAAAGCATACTTGTATTATACCTCTGTGTCGCAAATTATGTTATGCTCTTCTTTATGGAAGATCTACTCTCACTCACAAAAACCCATATGTATATCACAGAACAAAAACAGATAGCAGCAGTGACCTCAGACCATTCTGTGATTATGTGTTGGCAAATGTCCTCCATTCTACTGCTCTGCCTTCGTTCAGGTAGGAACATGTAAACATAGGACCCTTCTATTCCCTCTGTTTAGTAAATTTATCTGATCTACTGGCTGCTTGTTAATGTCCTGCATGCTTGAGCAACCCACCTCCCCCAAATTGCACAGAAAGTACCAAAAAATATCTAAATTCTATTTCTGTATTTCTGATGGAATAAGGTTATATTGTCATTCTAGAAAACCATTAAACATTCATTGTGCTCATGGATGACTGACCCTTACCCAACTTACAGTTTACTGCATATGCACCTGCACAGGAAGTCCGGTTGAATAGAGAGTTGTATTGGGGCAAACCTATGCTGTTGTACTTTATCTAGACCCCTTAATTTCATCAAGGCTTTCAGAGAGATCCTCAGTCAGTTGTGCTCCTGTTAAAGAGCACTTTAGATACAATCTGTGTTTTACTGTGGAATGTTCCCACTCTTAAAAACTGTTGGCGTTTTAACTGCTGCCTTACAAATTTTAGATGCGGTCTGTTCTACTTATAATTTTTTAATCCCCCTCCCTTTTTATTATTATTTTTTAAGATAGGGCTGCCACATGCACATGGTGTTTCTCTGCAAGTCTTCATGGAGTTTCAGATTAATTACCATAATTCTGATCTGGGACTGAAATCCTATACACATTTAACTGAGAATAGTACTTGCCATAATGGAAGTGGAAGTTTTCTCTAAAGAAGCAAATGTAGGATTTGGTTATGGTGACACTTTGAATTGATAGGGCAGTGACATGGGCACACAACTTTCTAATCACTGACCACTCTCACCGTGTGTGTGTGTGTGTGTGTGTATTCTCAACCCATCACACTTTCTCCAGCAATTCATTGTTAAATGCATTGTTATTCTTAGTTTTGCTAATCATTTTCCCCATACCCGACTAATTCCTCCAGTGTCACCATATTTACTATCCTTTAAAAACTATAAATTTTGAAAGCCACTCATTTTAAAGCAGTGAAAATGATCATCAGCACCTCAGAAGGTGTTAGTGATCTGTTTGGTTATGTACATCTGGTATATTAGTAAAATGTCTTTCCAACATCAGGGAAAAACCTTACTTTTCAGGTAGGCTTTAAGCAATGTGAGGGGTCTCAGGAATGCAATATCTATTAAATACTAAGATTTTTAATTTTTAATTTTTTAAAATGTTTTCAATTGCTTTTAAAATACATTTTCCATTATATTTTAAAACTGTTGATTATTGTATAGGTTTAATTGTTATGAGCTACCTTGGCTGCCCTATGAGGGAAATGGTAGTATATTAAATTGATGGATGGATGGATGGATGGATAGATAGATAATTTGGTAGAATTGCATCCAGGTATATTTGATATGCCACATACGTTCCTCTAATCATTAACTTGTTTGGGGGTTCAGGCCCATCTTTTAGTGTCTTATCCTTTATTTTCCAAAGACCTATCTTCTTTGAATTTATAATAGCTATGAGAAGTCAACATGGGTTTCTTTAAAAAAGTCATGGCAGACCAATTTGATATCTTTCTTTGATAGAATTACAGGCTTGGTGGATGAGGGGAACACTGTGAATATTACTTATCTAGATTTCAGTAAGGCCTTTGATAAGGTTCCCCTTGGTATACTTGCAAAGAAGTTAGTGGAAAGTGGGATAGATAGTGCCACTGTTAGATGGATTTGTAATTGGTTGACTGGTCGCACCCAAAGAGTGATTATAAATGGTTTCCCTTCCTCTTGGAGAGATGTGACCAGTGGGATGCCCCAGGGTTCTATTCTGGGTCTGGTGCTATTCAATATCTTTATTAATGAGTTGGAGGAAGGACTAGAGAGTAGACTGATCAAATTTGCAGATGAAACCAAATTGGGAAGGATTGCTAATTCCCTAGAGGATAGGATGAAAATCCAAAAGAACGTTGATAGATTAGAGTGCTCGTCAAAGCTAACGGAATGGGTATCAACAGAGAGAAATGTAGGGTGGTGCATCTAGGTAAAAAGAATGAATTGCACAGATATAGGATGGGAGACACCTGGCTGGAAAATAGTACCTATGAAAGGGATCTGGGAGTCTTGGTGGACCACAAATTGAACATGAGTCAGCAGTGTGATGTGGCGGCCAAGAAAGCCAATGTGATTCTTGGTTGCATCAACAGAAGCATAGTGTTTAGATCAAGGGATGTGATAATACCACTCTATTCTGCTCTGGTCAGATCCCACCTGGAGTATTGTGTCCAGTTCTGTGCACCTCAATTTAAAAAAATGTTGATAACCTTGAATGGGTCCAGTGGAGGGCAACCAAGATGGTTGAAGGTCTGGAAGAAATGTCTTGTGAGGAATGGTTTAGGGAGCTGGGAATGTTTAGCCGTACAAAAAGAAAGCTGAGAGGGGATATGATAGCTGTGTTTAAATATTTGAAAGGATGTCACATTGAAGATGGGAATGGTTTGTTATCCATGGCTTCAGAGACTAGGACTAAGGCAGTGGTTTCAAACTACAGGAAAAGTGATACAATTTAAACATTAGAAAGAACTTCATGACAGTTAGAGCTGTTGGGCAGTGGAATATGCTGTTGCAGAGGGTGGTGGAGTCTCTCCTTCTTGGAGGTTTTTAAGCAGAGGCTGGATGGCCATATGTCGGGAGTATTGTGATGTGTGTTCCTGCATGGCAGGGGGTTGGCCTGGATGGCCCTTGAGGTCTCTTCCAACTCTATGAGTCTATGATTCTAAGGGCAACTGTGGTGATAAATGCTTTGCCCATTTCCCCCAAACTGATGTTTCTTCACATTAAACATGCTTAATGGAAGCTGATAGAAATGGGCAGAATACAGAAGCTTATATTCATATGTTCTAAAACAGTGGTGGTGACCCTTCAGCACTCCAGATGTTTTGGACTACAAATCCCAGAATTCCAAGCCTAGATTGCCAGTGACAAAGGACTGTGGGAGTCACAACCACTGTTTTAGAACATATATCTGAAAATATGAGTGGCATATAGAGTAGGATGGGGGCATCCCAGCAGAAGTTTCAGGTTGTGCCCTGGTCATGAACCCTCTGTGTCTGAATATGCATTTGAAGTGGATTATAATCTGCAAAATACTATGTTAAAGTAATGTTTTTTCAAGGTGCAGCATCCTTCCCCCTACCATTTTTCATTTTGTCCTAAGAGTATGCGATTCAATAGGACTAACATCCAGATAAACCGACTTTTTTCTCTTCTAGAAAGGAAATTTCAAAAAAATTAAAGTAGTCTAACTCTTACTAGATTTTTTGTGTGTTGTATTTTGTTTGGGGGCGGTGGAGCCGGATGGAGAGAGGATTGCTAAATGAAATCTTCTAGCCAGGAAGCCCTTAGTGCAAATGTGTTGGTGCAACTCCTAGTTCATTTACCTGCTGGTCAGATAAGCCATAAATGCAGTTAGGCTGAAGGATGCTACAAGTCTTGTTGTTAATTTTGTTGCTGCTGTTGTTTGGATAAATCTACATTTTCTGCTTTTGTCTGTTGAGTTTACAAGCTCACAAATAAAAAAGAAACCTATGTAAAATGTTTCATTTGAATAGTTATAAACTTTCACTTATTTTGTTCCCACTGGATGCGATGATGAAAGTTTTGTGCATTTTTTGCAGACTGAACCTTGGTCCTGCCCACTTACCCACAGAAAAATACAGTCACACACACACACACACACACACACACACACACACACAAGTGGTACCCTGACTTAAGAGGAGCTCAAATTAAGAGCAATTCGACTTAAGAGCAGAAAACTGTTGGCGTTTTAACTGCCGCTTTACAAATTATAGATATGGTCTGCTCAAGTTACAATTTTTAAATTTTCTTTAATTTTTTTGAACTTGTTTTTTCAATTTTTTAGATAGGTACCCCGACCGAAGAGCAGTTCGACTTAATGGAGTGTTCTTGACGCATGAATTCATTTGGGCCTCTGAAAAAAATTGTACAAGCCACCTACATCACAGTTACTGATTTTAAAATACATTAGATATGACTACCTCTAATCAGTAACAGCTTAAAAATGTGAATGTTATATGCATTTGACACATCTGTTGGATATGTGACATGCCTTGTGGCACAGTGGCTAAAATGCTGCAATGCAGCCAATACTGTGCTCATGTGCTGGGGTTCAGTCCCAGGTAGCCGGATCAAGGTTTGCTCAGACTTCCATCCTTCCATCCTTCCGCATTCGGTAAAATGAGTACCCAGCTTGGAACAGTTTGTAGCCTGCATAATTATTTGTAAATTGCACAGAGAGTGCTTTAAGTGCCATGGGGCAGTACAGAAGCAGCACACCTTGCTTTGTAATACATTCCAAAGGAATTTGCAATTTGTGAGCAGAATTAGTTGCCCGTTATGGATTGTGGTGTGGAAGGTATAGCAGCCAGCAATGGGTTAAAAAACAGGGATGACAACAGTCCTGCATGAAAAAATGAATCCATTCTAACAGAGGCATTCTCACTGGCATCGGTCTCTTACACACAAGTACATATTCTCAGGGGCCAATCAACAGGGTTCTTCTCTCTCTCTCTCTCTCTCTCTCTCTCTCTCTCTCTCTCTCTCTCTCTCTCTCTCTCTCACCCCCAAATACACACAGAGAGAGACAGAAAGAGTGAGGAAAGCAGGCTGGTACTTCAAATTGACAGGGTGCACCATTCACACACTCCATAAACGTGGAGGGGAGAATCATTCAGAAGAACTAAATAAAAATCTGTTTGCTAGCACTCTATCTTGCCTTGACAACAGATCAACTATTTCACATTAAATCTTCTCATTCACTTTCTGCTGCCCTGTCTTCATATCCATCCAGAATACGATGAGTCTGGGAGGTCAGAAGGAGGAGCCCAGGCAGGGCTTTATGTTTTCCAACTCTGGCAGGCTGAAATGGCCCATGAAGGGCACGAAGGGCAGCACCCTGTTCATCCTAATGGACCGGCCTGTACTGAGCAGAATTTTGGGATGGCATTGACAAGGGGAACATGGACTGTGGAACTCCCGTCTTCAGCAGGCAGCTCTCATTTAAGGCCAGCGCCTAAAGCCATCCTTGGCATGGCGGAAAGAGCTGCCCATGCTAAATTGTAGTTGCTGGCTTCTTGCAGGATCATGGAGTAGATAGAACTGAATGGGCTGACTTTTAGCAGAGCCGTGAGGAAGCTCAGAAATGATGTACTGCATGAGAATCAACACACCTTTGTTATTTTGTGAACCATTTTGCAACAGGTCCTTTATTAATTAGTTCAATACCGAGTTTATGAGGTCTCACGTCTTAAATTGTAGGAGAGTAGTATAGAAACAAACTGTTCAAAATTGAATTCTGTAGGCTGAAAAAAACACAAGCATTTCCCAGCCAAATGCTGTAGGTAATTCATTAGCTTAATGTTAAAGTGAAAGTTCTTGTTCTGCTGCGTTTTCAGAAGATCTCTGAGAAATATATGTATCAGTGATTAAAGACAAGTGTATGTATGAGTAGCAGGGTAACCGGATGGTATGGCCGGCGAGGGATAGGATGGGGGAAAAAAACAGACAGCTTCAAATTCTCATTGGGACTCTTAGATGCATTTGGTTTGTTTAAAAAAATGGTGGGGCAGGGGAGTGTTATCTCAAGAAGAAACCAGTGATTAGCAATTTGTTTTACAACTCACTCAAGTATTTCAGACCAAGTGACTGGCACTGCTTGTAACGAAGCATCCACAGAGTGTGTCAGGATGACGCTGGTATGCTTTGGGGAGAGTTAAATGTCAACACAGCTGCAGCTTGCCACTTTTTTGAACCCTTCCACTTGGGAGTTAGATAAAATATCTTGAATTTGGGCAAGGAGATGGGAGGAAGGATTGAGGAAGGTACTGTTTGAGACGCTATTAATTCTTGCAACATAGCATTTGTACTTTTTTCTTCCTGACCAGATAAATCTACAGTGTTCCCCCCCCCTCCACTCTTCATTTCATGTGCCAGGCCTTTCCTTTCTTTTCTTTGGTTTTTCATTATCATTTCCTTGTTGGCCATGTTTATCTTCTCTGAAAATGCTGAAATGTAAGCAACTGCAGCTCTGGGTGGGTGGCATAGATGTTCACAATGTCTTCTGAAAAGAAACAGAATGAGCATTTCATTTCGAGTGTACAAATGACTGAGAGAACTCAATGCAGCTGTATAAAATGAAAAGCATTTTTTAAAAAAAAAAACTCACTTTCCATTCTATATAAACTTTGGGCTTTTGAGTTGGATACTTCCAGATTGACACATTTAACACTGGACGGAATGGCTGTGGCACTTGGCAGATCCTTAATGTTACACTGAACCTCTTTACTTTTTTATAAACTCCAAAAGCATGCTCATCTTCTAACAAAATGTCAAGTTAAAACATGTCACTTTGCTGTTCCTTGCTTGCCTTTAATAAAAAAAACCTAGTCTTAATGGCCTATTTTACTCTAGGCAGTTGTGAAATAAGCTCCCCAGTAGTGCTTCTTGCCAACTACTGCTGTCATCCCAAGAGCGCATCCCTAGTTAGCCTTGCTGGTGGAAAAAATGATTCAAGAATTAGGAGGTTGAATTAATAGGCAGGTGCTATGTAGAAACACCCTGCCCCAAATAAGGGTTAATGCTTTTGTGAAATGTAGAGTTTTGTTTTACAGGTGCATTTGAGTCACACTTTTGCTGTCTTTCCTTATTTTGTCTCGTTGTGTGTGTGTGTGTTCTGTACTGTCAACATTGGAATTGACTGTATCAACCCTAATACAGTGGAACCTTGACTTATATACTGCTTGACTTGCATCATATTTGACTTGCAGCAAGAAGGGGCCTGTTTGACTTGAGATGCAGGCTTTGACTTACATCTCGGAGCCCCGGCGCAAGGCACCGGAATTGGGCGGCAGCCACAAGCCAGCATCGCGGCTGCCGCCTCCAAACTGCTCCTGCCTTCTTCCTCTCCTCCGGCAGCGGCGGCTTCGGCGAGGCCAGCTCAGAGCACCTGGAGCTGGTCCTCGGCCTCACCGAAGCTGCTGCCGCTGCCGGAGGATGGCCTCGCTGGTTAGACAGTCGGCTCAGTCTTGTAAAAAATCTGGCTGCAGAAGTTTGGTCCACAATAGAAGCATTTTAGTTCTATTTGTGGGACTCTAATGGTAAGCATAGAGTTGTTCAGAACTTGGAATGTCAGATTAAAAATCAGTAAAACTTAAATGTTAGACATTGTTGCTATGAACATTAAAAAGTGGAGGCGTATAACTTGTGGACTATAATTCCACTGCCTCCTCCTCTCTTTGAAGAGACATTTCATTTACATCCCCAGAAGGAATCTCCTATCCCAGTCAAATTTGTGTTAAAGTGCTTTTTTCGGGGGTCTTTTTTATCATCTGGAACGGATTAATCCGCTTTCCCATTATTTTCTATGGGAAAAGTTCGTTTGACTTAAGTCATGTTTGACTTAAGTCTAGACCACTGGAACGGATTAATGACGTAAGTCAAGGTTCCACTGTAGGATTATCAGTGCAAAAATATTTAGGGAGTCATTTTGCCAGTTCCACTCACCCAGTAAGTTTCTATGACCAAGCAGAGATTTGATCCCTGTTATCCAGAATTCTAGGCTATCATACTATCCACTACATCACACTGGGGATCCATTCATAAATTAGACCAACTCTCTTTTATAATGTAGTGTGTTATAATGTTGCTTCTTTTACATATGGGATCCAAAATCATATTGCGTGTAACCCTTTCTGTCCAGGTATAACATAATGTAGGATGGATTTATGGTTGTAAATGTGCCACCAGGTGTTCCACCCCAACAGCAAACACAGTGTGACTCACTAATGCAACTGCCTGTTATGCTCTGATTTTTATTGATTGTTCAGTGTGGCACAACATAACTGCTTTGTGGATGGCACTTTATGGTTGTATTGGTTGTAGAATTAATGTCAAGTTACGCTGGCATATCTACTCAACAGATTTCTGGCTAATGTATTTTTATGCTTGTGTAAGGGAAATCATGCAAGTCTTGGCAGCAAATTGCTTCTCGTTAACAAGGCACTGGTTTTATTCCTGAGCACATGCCTGATAAAGAATTGGGTGCACATTCAGGAAGGCAGCCAGCAGGGCATTCATGGCTAGCAATGTTTTGCCAAGATCTGTAAAATTCATCTGATGGAAACATGGATCAGCAACAGGGTTCTAGACCGGAATTTAATGACTCATCTGTTAACCTAGGCAGGAACACAAAACCCCAATCTTCGTGCTCCTTCTTCTTTGTTCATATCCTTCCTGCCCCAGAAGTTTTTAAATAGATATAGCATAGATTGTGGGTCCGGATTGCAATTTTAGTGCATTGCATTTTAATGTTTTTAATAATTTTAACTGTTCATTTTAATTGCTGTAAGCTGGCCAGAGATCTTTGGGTAGTAGGCCGCATATAAACTGTATAAACAAACAAACAAACAAACAAACACCACAATATAT